>VDFB02000017.1:18273443-18490687 GCA_007258455.2 Sequoia sempervirens
TTCGTTAATTGGTTAAATTTTTTATAGGAGATAGGGTTGTCGTTGAATTTCCAGAGGATTGAGAATTTGATATGTTTATTTTGAGTGTTTTATTTCATTTTCATGGCGAGTACAATTGTATGTTATAATGATTTGCGTCAATCCATTGAATTATTGAGTCATTAGATAATAGCGAGATGGTTTTGCCTCGCAGATTTTTATCCTGTGTTTGGTGTACTTGAGAGAGTTCAAACCCCCATGTTTGTTGTATGTTAGGAAATTCTAGGGAGAGTGGCTCTATGTGGGCGCCGGCGCACAAAGGGGCTGTCAGGATAACCCATAGTAGAGTTAGTGTAAAAAGTGAAAACCTAACTAAATAATTAGGGGATGGGTAGTAAACACTAAAAGAAAATAACTGATACCTCGCTCACCTGTTAGGGCTATCAAAGACTAAAGGTGTTCGAGAAGGCCGTGGTTGGCAAAATCGTGATCTCGTTTCCACGAGTAATGCATGATTCCGCATGAGTCACCCTATGGGGCGGCGCCTTGAAATAGGCAGTCAGGATAACCATAGATGGAGGCGGAACCTCGTGTTAGGATGTCAGGATAATCCATGAAGGCCATGCGATGACACTCTCCTCTAGCGTTTCCCCTTAGTTTTTTTATTTGGAATCCTCTGGAAGTAATTTCATTGTTTGATTTGTAGTTAAGTGTTGTCATGTTTTGTAGTAGACTTATGATGTCACATTACCTTTGTGTATAAATTCTTTTCCATGTTTGGTGTTGAGTCATGTGTGTAACTGTTGACGTCTTGGTCGGGAATCCTTTCTTAACTACTCCTAGCACGGGGGTGGTCGGGTGGAACGTGCTTCGCACCCCGTTGGGTTTCCCATGCTACAGTCATACCTTCAGTGCAGAGATTGTGGTGGCAGTTGTACCAGATTTTTGTACCATCTGATGTATACATTTATACCTTATTCTTATCATGTAATTTGTATTGTAATTCGCCCATGTGTTGGGATAATGTATCTTGTAACTTGGATAATTGGTCGTTGGTATTTAGATTGTATCTTGATGTATTATTATATCGCACTTTGTAATTTAAAACATTATTCACTGATGCAATTATAAATATATTTGATGTTGTTAAGTTGAGTAAGTTAGTTTCTCTTTGTTTCCATGTTATATTGGTTATGTGATCTTGTATAGCGTATATGGTTCATCATTATTTGATGCTTTATGGTTATCACTTTCATATGAGAGTACATATCCTTGGAATGAATGTTAGACATTAGTTTAGTTTGTTAATGGGTAGATGACGTAATGTCTCTACGTGTACCCCAAAGGACATAGGAGTTTAACATGTATTATATATTTGTTATTATGTTAGTCGAAATTGATAACATAGTTCTTTTACTTTATGTTTTTAAAAAAAAATTGTTGTGTAGATAGTTGTCCTTTGGGGTTTAGCATCGGGTTGTTCTTGGATACATACCAACAATTAGAGTGCATTGTAAATCAAACAAGATGATCTTCTCCAACAAAACTGTTCATTATCATGATTATCAAAAGTTTCTTTTCTTTATGGTAAGTGAATTGCTTCTCCTTTCCTCTTCACCTCTATGCATATAGAATCTACACAATATCTAAATTCACTTCATTATTATTTTTTATATGTGACATGTAATTGTGGTATTACATATATTTTGCTTATAAATTATAGAGCCACTTAAATTTTGTGTTTTGGATATCGCTTTCCAATAAAACATGTACACAACACCAAATTTTATAGTTCGTTTCTATGTAGGTATATTCCACTGAAACCATTTTAGATTACAACTACATTGTATTCATATTCAAGATGTACGACTCCCCAAAAATGCCAAATAGCTTTACGATTCCACATTTGCATGTTGTATGGCCTTCACCTATATTCCATCTCCATACTATGTAAGCCTATGTATCTTTTTTTCCATTTATCATTTCACAACTCCATGTTAAATTATAAAAAATGTATAACATTAATTTCCACTAAACAAATTTCCTCAGGTGCTAAAGCATTGCCTTCACCATTGACCAAAGTGGTGGACAATTAATGTTGCTACTTGGGGGTTTGGTCATAGCCAATGATGCTCCATTACCTGATATGGTAGGATGGAGAGCAAGACTCCTTTTCTGTGTCTAGACTTCAATCCATTCCATGCACAAGGCATTCCTAGATTTTATTTACTTACTGTGTTCTACTGCAACTCCATTGCATCTCATTTGTAATTAATTCTATAAGTCTATTTTTTAATTTGTTTTTTATCTACCAACCAAGACAATTTTCCTTTGAAGGCCTTTTGATGCCATGAAATCTTGTATTAAGTCATTGGTGGTAGAAACATTGCTCTCACCATTGATCATAGTGGTGGAGAATTTATTTTCTTGCTTGGGGATTTCGTGAGAGTGCACAGTGCTCCATGAGTCAATATGGTAGGGTGGAAATCCGGTGTTGTTTTGTTTTGTGCATATTGTATTCTGTCACACACACCAGGTATGGCTAAATTATAATTACTCCATTCAACACATTGCAACTAGAGAGCAGATTATGTATTATAAAATATAGAACTTTGATATATTTTGATTAAATACATATTGTCTATCAATAAAGTGTGATCACTACACTAAAATTTAAACTTTGTATACACATAGGTTGTATATGGTTTGACCTTTGCAGTAAAATTTTTGCATAGGACTGTAGCTATGAGTTTTAGCTTTCCACCACAATGGCTGTAATGGAATAAAATAGTTAATGTTATGTAGTTCATTCTGTTTTTGCATAATCACCACACTAAACTTCACACTTTTTTTTAATTCTTGCAAACCATATTCTAGCCATAATGTAGTATTTGATGAACTAATGTGTTACAAACAACCTTTCAGAATAATGATAGTGACTGCAAAATCAGTAACAATAGTCAAATAGACAATCATATCCTAATGTACCCTATATTGATTGTAATAAGCAATATTCATTTCACCACTGATCAGAGTGGTGGGAAATGTATATTCTTGCTCGGGGGTTTGGTGAGAGTCCATGAGGCTCCATGACCCAATATGGTAGGGTTGAGAGCAAGCCTTATTGTGTTGAGTTTTATTTTATAGTTTTTATGTACATATTACTATCTTTCTCACATCGGATTCACAAAAAAATCATATGTTTTAGGTTATGGTTACAACGTAGTAAAATTGTTGATCTTATACACTTTACATTAGCTTCCATTAGCCATTATTGATAATTTTTCTCTTGCTTAAGCTATATCCTTCCATTTTCGAGAAGGTGCTAGACGGGTTATAACTTTGCTTGGAATTTTTGTCATCCTTCCCAGTTTTTAGGTCTTTGACGTCGTGTTAAAGGTGGTGGAATGTTTTTAAAAAAAGCATTTGGCACAACGATAGAGGAGGTTGGTGAAATGGCATCAGCAGGCGTGACTATCTAGAGGAGGCCAGGGAAATGATATCATCATTAATTATTGTATGGTTTCCACGTAGTGGTGATGGTGCAATTAACATTTGTTTTAAAGTCCTGGGCAAACAAAACAAATGTCTGCCTAGTTATCGATAATGTATTATTGGGTGTCATTCTCTAGGTTTACGTTGTTGTTGAAGGTAGTTGTGAGTGAGGATGTCAAGCTTCTATGCAGGTGCAAGTGCATTGATTGGCTGTGGAATCTTTATGAAGGTAGTTGGATGTTATCTTGTGTTTTTTGCATGCGTTGATGGTTGCAAAAGGTGTGGGTTCTGATAAATTTGTGTTCATTTTTTACAAGTGGTGGAGAAAGAACGAAGGGAAGAGAAAGCAAGTGGTAAGAGATGTAATTGAAGTAAGCAAGAAGAGGTGTGTATTTTTTATTTCCCCCCCCATCATCTAGTTTCTCTTACCCAGTTCTATAATCTCTTCATATTCACAGTTTCTCCAAAAAACATGCTTCTCCCTTAGGAGAGAGAGTTCAAGAAGTGGGATGTTGATATTCCAATATACATTCTAAACAGATGAATGAGCTTTGTGAATGAATTTCAACCAACTGTGAAGATGAAGTGATTATAAGACTAGCTAAGAAAATTGGAACATTGATTTCACCGTTTATCACAGTAGTGGCCACCCAATATTAGAGAGCAGGCCTCATTTTGTTCTCTTCCATTTTATATTTGCTATTTGTGCAACTGAATTTCTCACATGAACTATTTTTTTTGTGATTATGTGTACACCTATGTTTCTATTTTGCTAGATACTGCAACATACATAGCAACAATTAGAGTGCACTATAAACAAGTTGATCGTCTCTAACAGTACTGTTCATTGGCATGATCATGAAAAGTCTCTCTACTTTACGGTAAGTAATTGTAGGGGTCTAGTGGTAGCCGATGACGCTCCATGATCCAATATGGTAGGATGGAGAGCATGGATCCTTTTGTGTGTCTAGACTTCAATCCATTGCATGCAAAAGCTCTTGCCTTTGTAATAAAAGTTTTACATACGAATGTGGCTATGAGTTTTTAGCTTTTTGTCATGATGGTTGTAATGAAATAAAATAGTTAATTTTATGCAGTTCATTCTATTTTTGCATAATCATCATACTAAACTTCACACTTTTTTGTTATTCTTGCAAACCATATTCCAACCATAATGTGGTATTTGATGGACTAATGTGTTGTAAACAACCTTTCAGAATAATGATAGTGGCTCCAAAATCAGTAACAATGGTCAATTACACAATCAGATCCTAATGTACTCTATATTGATTGTAATAAGCAATATTCATTTCACCAGTGATCATAGTGGTGGGAAATGTATATTCTTGCTCGGGGGTTTGGTGAGAGTGCATGAGGCTCCATGACCCAATATGGTAGGGTGGAGTGTAGGCCTTATTGTTTTGAGTTTTATTTTATATTTTTATGTAGAAATTACTACCATTCTGACATAGGATTCATAAAAATTCATATGTTTTAGGCTATGGTTACAACATAGTAAAATAGTTGATCTTATACACTTTATGTTAGATTCCATTGGGCATTGTTGATTATTGATCTCTTGCATAAGCTATATCGTTCCATTATTGAGAAGGTGTTATTTAAAAAACTATGTTGTTTCAATTTTTTATAGGATTCTGTTGAGTTGTTGGCAATTCCCTCTTGCTCTCCCTTTATGCTTTGTGTTTTGTGGTTGAATTTTTAAATTTTCTCACCAATCATCTAATTTCTCTTAGACAGTTTTACAATCTATTCATATTCACAGGTGCTCTGAAAAACATGCTTCTCCCTTGGGAGAGATAGTTCAAGAAATTGGGTGTTGATATTCCAGTTTATACACTAAACAAATGGACGACATTTGTGAATGAAATTCAACCAACTATGAAAATGAAGTGATTGTAAGTATGTCTATGAATCAACATCCCACTTCTTGAACTCTCTTTCCCAAGGGAGAATAGTTGATGACGCTCCATGACCCAAAATGGTAGGGTGGAGAGCAGACCTTTTTTGTGTGTCCAGACTTCAATCGATTCCATACAAAAGGTATGCCTAGATTTTATTTACTTACTGTGTTCTACTACAACTGCATTGCATCATGTTTGTAATTAATTGTATAAGTCTTTTTATTTTTTGATTTATTTATCGTCTACCAATGGTGTGTGTTTATTACACTAAACTTCAGATAATGCTTTCATGTTTGCAGCCAGCCACAACCAAACAAACATGCTTTGTAGCCCTTTTGATGCCATTAGATCTTCTATTAAGTCATTGGTAGCTGAAACATTACTTTCACCATTGGTCACAATGATGGAGAATTTATTTTGTTGCTTAGTGGTTTGTTGAGAGCGCATGACACTCCATGGGCCAATATGGTAGGGTGGAAATCAACCCTTGTTTTATTTTGTACATACTGCATTTTGTCACATGCACCAGGTATGGCTAAATTATAGTTGCTTCATTCGTCCTATTGCAAGTACAAAGCAAGATATATATTATAAAATATAGAACTTTGATATCTCATGATTTAGACATTGTGTATGAATTAGACATGATCACTGCACTAAAATTCACACTTTGTATACAGATAAGTTGTATATGGTTTGGCCCTTGCTGTGAAAGTTTTGCATGGGACTGTAGCTATGAGTTTTAGCTTCCAATTGTGATCACTGTAATCGAGTAAAATTGTTAATGTTATGCAGTTCATTGTGTTTTTGCATAATCACCACACTAAATTTCACACTTTTTTGTTATTCTTGCAGACCATGCTCCAACCATAATGCGGTATTTGATGAACTAATGTGTTACAAACAACCTTCCTGAATAATGATAGTAATTGTAAAATCAACAACAATGGTCAAATAGACAATCAGATCCTAATGTACTCTATATTGATTGTAATACGCAATATTCATTTCACCACTAATTACAGTGGTGGCCAATCTATATTCTTGCTCAGGGGTTTGGTGAGAGTCCATGAGGCTCCATTACCCAATATGGTAGGGTGGAGAGCAAGCCTCATTGTGCTGAGTTTTACTTTATACTTTTTATGTACAGATTGTTATCTTTCTGACATAGGATTTAGAAAAAAATCATATGTTTAAGCTTATGGTTACAATGGAGTAAAATAGTTGATCTTATACACTTTATGTTAGATTCCATTGGGCATTGTCGATTATTGTTCTCTTGCTTATACTCTACATCACACAAATAATTACATTTTTTTAACCCTAATTTGTCTACAGTACTTTGTTGCTAGCTACAAAAAGATCCTTAGTTTTTATCATAAAGAATTGATGCAGTGGCTAAATTATGGGGTGGCCTTATATAATCATGAATTCAACTAATAGTATGCAACCATTATTATTTCCCAACTAAATACACATTAGTAATGTCATCAATTATTTAGACATTCAATCTTATCCATAATAATATTATATTTTGATTAACTAATAAAACTTAATGATATTGGTATTATTTTTAGATTGTTTTAACTATAATTCATCTAGGCTACTTTGTTACTAGCTACAAAAAGATCCTTTGTTTGTATCATAAAGAATTGATGCAGTAGCTAAATTATGGGGTGGGCTTATATAATCATGAATTCAACTAATACTATGCCAACATTATTATTTCCCAACTAAATACACATTAGTAATGTCATCAATTTAGACATTGAACCTTATCCATAATAATATTATATTTTGATCAACTAATAAAACTTAATGATATTGGTATTATTTAATGAAATATTTTCAAATTTAATAATAATGTTTTTGTTTAATTAACAACTTAACTACATAATATTATTATTTACCCCACCAAACTACTTACCAATAATAATGATGTTATCACGAAATAATTAATTGAATGTTAATAGAATTGTTCTCTAACCAACACTTACACCTCTATATGTGTATATATATATATTCGGCAAAGTTAATTTTTCACCAACTATCCCTTACACACTTTAGCCTTTATATACATATCCTCCTTTTAACCCATTAGGGTTAACACCCTCCTTCGGTTCCCATTATAATTTTAAATAAAATAATGACGATAAACTATAAGGTAAAAATGAGATACAATATTGTTGCCACTCAATCACTTTAATTATTGGCTATAATATATCTAACGATCTATTTAAGAAAATTATATAACAATCTAGGATTGTATTAATCACATGCGAGGTGGGGCCTTACGGACATGCATTGCATATTAATTTGTTAAATAGATGGAGTTATGACATCTAATCATAAAAATGATATTCATTTTGTTGTGCATACTATGCATGAAGCCCAACCTAATAAACTTGTTGATAATTCTCAACATTTAATGGTTATCTCAAAAAAGTGAATCTTAGTGTGACCTCATTAACCCTAAGATTGTTATAGATGATTTACCTATTATTTAGAGCATTCTTTGATAATGCAAAATAATGGAATATAGACTACTTGTGCTTCCTTGAGAATTTTGCATGTTTGACTTCCAGAGTTGTATTGTTTGTTGGATTCCTAATATGTAACTATATTTGTGCATATGCACGCTGTGACATATACCCAATGTTGCATATGTAACATAGCTATTGTGCCCACTCATGCCATAAACATTCTAATGTTCTTCTAGCCTCACTGTCTGTACATCACTTACCTTTCATGTCGCTCTCCACCTATTAACTTATTGTTGTGTGTTACTATATGAAACTGCTAGTTTTAATATAATTTATTTACTATCTTCTAATCAAATAGCTAAATTATTTTAAGATTGATGGTTTTATTTTCCTACACAAAGACAAGGAATAGTGTACATGCATTATGAAATCTATGGAATGCATTCTCCGTACACGTTTGGAATTTTGCAACATTAAGGAGTTGTTCGTGGGGACTCATTGTATGGAGTACCAGAAGACGAGATTTGACTAAATGCCTAGAAAGAGTTGTGTGAATTGTACGTTTAGTGTTTTTTCATATTTGTACTTGCTTGTTGACAGAAGCACTCAATCTATTCCTTCCTTTGATTATTTTAGCTTTCATTTGTAATGGAAGAAACTATGATGTTTCAAACTTTTTACTGTAGAAATGTTTTGTAGATGTTCTTGGTAAACCCAAAGAAAAATTGTTTTCCCTCTACGCCGCCTTTTATTGTGTGAATTATAAGAAGAATCAAATAATAAGAACAACAGCACTCAACAAAGACATAGAGTTTGAAAAGATGTCAATGGAATGAGTATGAATATGCATAATATTTTATAGGATGGAAAGAAGAATCATTGTATCTTTCAAAAGTAATTTAATATGAAATCTAATATAAATAAATAAATGTATTAATTTTTTATTTTAAGAGAAGGATAAAAAAAATTAACTAAATAAATAATTGTTATAAAAGATACAATTTTAAAGTATAGTTAAGGAAATAAAAGTATCATAAAAGTAAATTGATATATATTAAAAAAAAATTAATTGTATTTTAATTGATGCTTAGTTTAGTGTGAGAGAATACAACTTTAAATCAAAGCTAAGGGAGGATATATAGGAATAAATTGAAGTATGATGGGAAACAAGTTATTAGCTATATTTTAATTAATATTTGGTTTCATATTGAAGGACACTCATTAAATTGGGTTGGGGCCCCTAGCTTCGGTTGGCTAAATCTTTCATGTTGTAGGAGGTTGGTCACGAGGTCTAGTCTCCCCCAACCCCGGGTACGGAGGGCTGTCACGCCAGCACCGGATCCACGTTAAAAAGTTTACCGCGCACTATAGTTTATAGAGTGCGTGCTACAGATTCCTCTAGTCTAAAAAAAAAAAAAGGACACTCATTAAATTAAAATAATAAGAATAAATTAAAAAGAAATGAGATATATGTTACTTTCATCTTAATTTATGCTTTGCTTTTTAGTGTAGGCGGAAAAGAATGAATATCTAAAAATAAATTAAAGTAAGGTGAAATATATATTACCTTCATCTTAATTTATGCTTTGTTTTTAATGCAAGAGAAACAAATTCAAATTCGAATGAAACTAAAATATGATGTAATCAGAATATATTAAAATATAACAAACTTGTTTTTCACTATACAAACAAAATGTCTAATTAGACTTTTTAATAAAATTTTAAATTGCATAGCCATTGTACAGTTTTAGATTTATTTATATTCTCACACATCAACTTTTGTTCTCTCAGTACGTGCTTGTCCACAGAAGCACGTATTCTATTCCTTACATTCACAGACGTTTCAAGATTTTTTAAAGTTGACAAAAGTGAAAATTACGGCGTGAAGATATGCTTTGTAGATATTTTAAACCTCCAAGAAAACATCGTTTTTCCCTCTACGCCATGATTCACACTGTAGTACAACCTTTTGCTTTTAAAAGGAGACTGGAATAGTGAGAACAGCAAATGTAAAGAAAACAAACAAGACAGAGCTTAAAAAAACGTCAATGCAATGAGAACTTTGAACCCCCCACCGATTTTTGTTTCGATATTAGTACATCATTTCACTGTCGTAATAATAGTTGATTTATTAGTGGTCATCAATGTGATCAGGCATCATGACAATTAAATTATTCTCTGAAAAAAAGGCCCACACTAACTATTCCATTAATAAAAAAATATTATGTTCAACATTTGCATATGCTTGGACATTTCAAAATATTTTCTTTAGAGCATGTTTAAAAGCTTCTGGTCTGCTATGTACAAATCAGTCATTTGATATGTTTTTATCTTAATCTTTAAGGGGAATCTTTATTAAATTCACATTTTAAGATTATCTTTGAACAAATTCAAAAAAAAATTATTATAAGCACGATCTTATTTTAATAATGCATTTAGGATGGTTATAACACATATTCTAGGATTTGTATTTTATCTTGAATTAATAATTTATCCATGATCATATTATTAGTGCAATCCATCTCTTTTTAAGATGATATGTTAATTGGGGAAGGTGATACACATTTCACTACCTATAATTGTTTTTCATTTATCATTACCTCAAAAGGATAATATTGAAACACTCAAAAATCAATCCATCAAACATTTAAAGAACCTAAGGCATTAAAAACTTATCTTTGATACTGTAAGTAATGTCCCAAAAAGAAAGAACCACCATTTTTGAAGAGGTTTATTTTGTAAGATAGGGAATTCACCTTTCTATTCTACATTGCGAATTTTTATAATGCATTCCATAAACAGCCATAGAGAAAAAAAAGCTAACCAACATAGTTCTTTATAATTACTATAAAGATGTAATTATCATTACATTATGGATGAATTAGGCTTAGTGCCCCTAAACAACATACATTTAATGTTATAAGCATTCTTGTCATTAAATATGTTTAAGTGATGAGCGAGAAGCGAAAGTTGGGTAGGAAGTGGCGCAGAGGAATGGGGATTTTAAAATATTTCACAAATGGCGATGAGGGAAGAGGCGATCCAAATGAAGGTCCTGCAATGAAGTCTCCCCTATTGGTGTCTTTAGTGGGGGATGAAGAAGGTGTTGCATTGTTTGCTCTAGCACCTACTGCTTCATTGGGGTCTAGAGTAGAGTTTTAGCAAGGTTTCTTTGGTGTTGTTGAAGGTAGGTTGCTTGGAGCCAATGTTCCTACTATTGGTCAGGTCTCTACTCTAGATGGCCTAGTTTTACAAGAGGTCTCCCCTATTTGTCTCTTAGGAGCATCTAGGAGTGGCTCTGCTACGAAGGTTTTTGCTAATGGAAGAGCACTTTTTGAAAGTGCTAAAGTTTCCCCTAACTCCCTAATAGTTGAGTTGTGGACTCAGGAGTGGGATGACGAAGACTTACAGTCCTCTGATTATGAAGATCTTGTTGATAGTTCATCTTTTTATATTACCAATCCTCCTAAGGATTGGTTCTATGATGGGTTTGTTGAGGAGGATGAGCTTCTCCTTGATATCCTTCTTGAAGCCTGTTTGGAGGCTCAGAGGTGCTTGGCTATAAGTTTTGTAAAGAAATATTGTGATAACTCTTTACTTTTTGGTCTCAAAAAGGGATTTCTTCTCCCTATTGTTGTTGAGGAGGGTGTTTATTCTTCTTCTAAATTCTTTGTTGTTTTCGTTTTCACCCCTATAGTATTTGAGCTTCAAACTTAGGGGTTGGCCTATAGGGATGAGGGTTTGAGAACTCTTCAGACCATTTTATCTTCTTCCCTGATGGCTGCTTCAAAAAATATTTTTGCTATGGAGGTAGGGGATGGGTTTGACCAATTTCTTGATCTTGACTATGAGGTAACTGATGGAAGCTCCATTGTTGTTGTGATTGGTGGACAAGCTCAAATTGATATTCTCGACTCTATTTTTTTGAGTCTTTGGACTGGCTTAAGAGCTCCTTGGCTGGTAGATTTTTTGGCCTTCATCCTAACATAGATGTTGTTAGAAGATGGGTTTGTCGGGTCTAGAACTTCTGCGGTCAGGTTAAGGTAACTACCATGATAAATAGTATCTTTCTGTTTTCCTTTCCTTGAGAAGAAATTTTCTCTAAGGTCCTTCTTAATGGCCATTGGTTTCTTGGCCAACATGAAATCTACCTTCAACGGTGGTTTCCTAGTTTCAATCATTTGACAGACACTCTTAAGTTTCCTATTTGGGTTTTTTTGCTAAGGCTTCCTCTAGAGTCTTGGAATGAAAATATTTTTATGATTATTACTAAATCTTTTGGTAAATTTAATACTACATATGAGATCACCAAATCTGTCATGTGATTGTTATCTTCTAGGTTTTGTATGAGTGGAGAATAATATTACTTTCCCTACTCAAATAACCTTATCTTCAAAATTTGGTAAGTGGGTATGATAGATTGATTATGAAAATTCTCTTGTTATTTGTCATTCTTGTGGTAATGTAGGTCATGCCTCCTTTACCCACTTAAGGAAAAAGAAAAAACACTTTATTTGGAAGGAAAGATGATGTCTACTATTGCGGAAGCTCAAACCACTCCCTTTCAATAGCTTCACAAAGAAGATTCTAATGGTCATCCATTTTTAACTAACTCCTCTTTTGATACACATGGCTTGGTTGGTCTAGTGAGTGTTCCTATTTCTTCTCCTTGTAAAAAGAAGATGAAAATATTTGTGGAGAAGAACCATTATATAACGGTTAAAAAAAATTTGGAACAATTTTTTAACCACCTTGAGCTAGTTGGGTGGTGTTTTTCTCTATTTTCAATAGAGTTGTAATTCTATTTGGTTGATATTTTGTCCCATCTTTTTGGTGTTCCTTATTGGTTCCTTGATATTTTGTGGTGTTGATCAATATATCATTCTCTTTGTAAAAAGGATCAGGGACCTTTTAAAATCCATTATTTTTTAATCAATAATATTCTTGTCATTATAGTTTTAGTATTTTTTTAATTTAGTTTTGGAACTCAAATATTCCCTTACCATGAAATGTTCAATTGAATTACACATGTAAACCTCTTCTAACACTTATATTCTCCAATAACAACATAGAGTTTAACCTTTTTCAAATTTTACCTAGTGAATAAAACATAAATCCATAGCCCTTTGTCATAGGTATTTGATCATTTTAACCACATAAAATATAAATTTATTATCTTGTTTATTAGAAATAGCATGGGAAATATGGTAAGATTGATATAAATAGATTAAAAATTATTTTTCCTGATAATTCTTAAGAGGAGATGAAGCAAAATATTAAATAAGACTACATTTCTTCACCCCCACTCTTAATTTAAGCTCATTAAAGGAAAGATTAAGTTCATACTAAAGTCTTATAGTTCTTCTAATTACTTCTTACTAATTTTTGGTAATTTACTATAATATCATGAACTTTCTATAGAAAACTCTATTTGTCCATAAATGATCCATGGTAGACTAAACTATTATAAGACACTTCTTACTTATAAATCATTGAAATCAATAGTATTTAGTAATCATCTTTGTAATTATTGACATTATCAACTAGTGGGAAATTATAGTATTATTTCAATTAAAATTACTTTTTTTATAGATATTGTTGATATGATATCAATGTTAAGTCCAAATCTCTACCTAACATGTTGAGGTTGAACCTATTGTAAATATTATAGAGAAAACCACACAATTAAAATATAGAGATATGCCATTCTTCTTTTAGAATTTTTTGTAATGTTTCAATTATTAGTTGTATCAAATTAAGAGCTCTAAATTGAGTTATAAAGTAGTTAGTGGTTTATGGAGGACTTATAATTAATAGAAAAAGGGAAACATAATAATGTAAAATCTAGGTCTAAATTTATGTTAAAACAATTTAAATATTGCTAATGTAGAAAACATATTCAATAAATTATTACCAAAAGATATCTATTGATGTAGGAGTATCCTGGTCTATAGGTAATCATACATCGACCAAAAAGTATTTCCTTTACATTTAGTTTTTTTTTTCTTTCTTGTGTTTGTTTGGTTTGCTAACCAAGGATAATTTTTTAGAATTTTTTTTTGAAACCTAATGATGTCACCTTGTAGAAGAGCTTAATGGGTATTCTAAGGTAAAATTGGATGAGATTTTAACAAAAATTCTCTAATTTATGGTTTTGTGAGGTTTTGACCTACTAATAGCTACATATTTTGGATTTGTTACTAAAAATACCTTATGTGGTTATTTCATTTATTACTAGTCATTTACAAACATTTGATATATTTTTGACCTTTGTGAAGTTTGTTGCTGAATTGTTTTTTTTTTGTTATGACCAATACTAATATTTTTCTCCATACCATCCTCTAATAATGGATTCTTCAATATTTACAAGAATGTCACGTGCATCTAGACTTATGAGTAAACTCAAGTGAACTAAAACTTTGTCATTTTAAACAACTAGTTAAGATGAAATTTTTTATGGTAATGTAACCATGATGTAAGCATGATTTTAATAGGATTGAGAATCACTCACAGTTTGATGACATATGCATAATATAGGATGAGTCAAATAGGTACAAAGCATAGGTTTTTCCAAGTGAACTAGCTATTCAAAAAAAAATTATACTAAATTGAAGCTTGTAGGATTTTCTTTCTAAACCAACCATTTTGTGGGACTTTTCCTTGGATTTGCTACTATGGAACTTTTATTTTCTACTACACCTTATGGGAATATTGAGGTCATATAAACCTTATGGACTAGTTACATGCTACTACACTTTGATGCCTCTATAATGCTTCAATAGTTGTAACCATGGAAATTTAAATTAGTTGAACTTCCTCTTGCATTGATTGAACTTCAACATGTAGAAGGATAAATGGGGAGGAGAACAATGGTTATATGGGTTAGAAAATTGGAGAAGAGAATTTTAAAATAGAAAGAAGAAGGTTGAAGGGTATGTATGAACAAAGATTGATTGTACTCCTATAATGTTACAATTCAATAAAGAGATTTTGGATTATTTATGTTGTAATATTTTTTTAATTTTTTCTAGAATTGTGTGATTTGGCTACTTGAAATGGAACCTCAATCTTTGCTACATAATCTATACACTAGATATTGGAGTTAAGAATCTAACTTTTTTAAAAATAAAATCTTAAAATATTTTTTTTATGATAAAATTTATGTGTTATGATACAATATCATTTAATATAAATAATTAAACGAATATAAATATTACTAAAACTAAATAAAAAATTATTCATTTTTTCTTAAATTGCGTCAAATTTATAAATTAACTCTAAGAAGAAATTGACATGAACCACTTGTCTAGATCTTGCTCAATTTTTTTGTTAGTTTAATTTGTACAATTGATAGAGTGTGTTGCATACTATTTTCTTATGCAATAATGCATTTATCATTTTCAATAATAAATCTTTATCATTTGTATGAAAATAAGAGAATTGAAAAAGTTCACTTTGATCAAATTAATTTTAGCTAAGCAATCCATTGACTATAGATAAATAATTTTTTATTTTTTTTGGAGAACTTTGGTTGAATGATTTTTAAACCTTCTACTATGTAATTGTTTGGCCTTACATTACCAGATTATCTTTTGAACCCATCTATATTTTATCATTTGTATGTTTTAAATTAAATTAATTGTAGAAGTTAATGGTGAACACACAACTCCCCAAGAATAACTATTAGACAAAAATATCTTCCATAAGAGATAAAATTGCAAGAATAGGTTTCTTGATTATGGATGTAAGAATGATTAATTGAATATTAAAATGTACATATGGTGCCTTAATTATAAAGGCAGGGTTTTGAGACAGGATTAGAAAAGACCATGAGATGTGTCTTAATCTTGAACAATGAGACAACTACCTCAAAAGTTATTAAATGAATTAGGACATAAGTATTAAATGTCACGAAAATATAAGATAAAATCACTTGAAACTTAAGAATTACAAAAAGATTCTCTAGGACCTAAGTAAATCTAATAGGACCTAGTAATGAACTAAATAGGTAAAAAACCTATTTACAAAGCCACGACCCCTTAAGTACAACTGAGGAAGAAATAATTAAAATTAAATTATGTAAAGATGTTAAGGATAAGTCTTGAATACAAGGCCATGTTAGGTACCCATGTAAAAATTTTCTCTCACAAATATAGAAAAGGAGAAAATCTAGTGGGACTAAACTCCTTTGTAAAATAGAGAAAAGTTACAAACAAGGATAATGTATAGAGGACTCAGTGATACAACTAAGAACTACAGTTTGCATATATATATATATATATATATATATATAAAATCAATAATTCCCCCATAAGAGGGAAAGAATATAAATCCCTTGCCCACAATGTATATTATTCTATAAAAATGGTGAGTTCCTAAAGAAAAAGCATGATCCAATGCTTAGAAACAATGTTTCTTTGCTTGGAAAGAAGATAGAAAAAATAAAAATGAAGGAATGATTCCCATTCTAGATAGGAATTAGTAGGAATAAAAACCCATATATGTATGAAGACAATGTCTCTAGAATATGCTCATGTATTACCAAGTTCTTGGTAGATGATGATGATGCCACAATCCAATCAGTACATGTTCAATCACAACAAAGTGACAAAAAGGAACAAATAAAATTGATATTGAACTAAGTCCAAAGACAAAGATGAAGTGATAACCGTTGTGTCATGAATGTCATAAATAGGAGAGATAAACTTAAATTGGTCCTCCAAATATGAAATGTGATTCCATAAATAAAGATGCAATGTTTGATAAGTAGGAATCTAAATGAGGAAGACAATTATTGATCAATGGATATTTTAGGTGGAAATTGAAGTGTCTCCAAATCTCGGATTTTTGCACCATAAGAAAGAGCTCGACATCTTGATTCCAATGCAACTCGACAGGCGAAAAGTCATTTGTGCAAGTTTGGCGAGTCAAAGCGGAGTGCGATCAAAAAGTGAAAATATGATTTTCTCAAAATCAATGGAGCTGAAGTGTCATCATGAAGAGCTTCGTCGAGGCGGCCGGCGTTTGTTTACGTTGAAATCGGTGTTGTATGCTCAAGATACATGTGGTCAAATTTCGGATTGACTTGGTGACTAGAAGGTACAATGATGACATCGGTCGTATAAAGATGACATCAGCATAAGTTATGATGGTTGAAAAACTATCCTATTATGGTTATAGGGGAAAAAAATGGCCCATAATGGACTTAGCACCACTTCCCCATATGAACACTCCTTATCAACATTGTTAAAAAACTATAATGCCACTATGAAGTAGTGGTGAGGTGGCCTCCTAGCATTGGGATGAACCAGGTTACTCATGTATCACTATGAATTAAGCCTTGTGCTTAATGCACCTTTTGCTTTGGATGACTCAAGGTTGACACAACCCAATGACCAAGGGGTTTAAAATTAATACAAACCAATGCCACTTAATATTTAAAACTAAATTTTTAATAAATAAAAATACCAAATTTAATCCAATGATAATTATACCATGTGACAGAACCAATGGGATGTGTAGGTATAGTTGACTAACATAGATGGTGTTATAAGATATGTTTAGGAATATTTTCCCACTACTACAACAAACCTATGATGATATAGTATGGGCATGTATCAATTTGTATGACTGTATGAGAAAATATTTATTATGAAAAATTTGTTTGATGCCCCTTGGACAAATTGTCCAAATTTGACAATTTTGGTAGTCAATCTTTTGGTTTTCAGGCCTTCTAGACGTGATGGACATCGGTCAAATTTTTCCCAAGGTGCTCTAAAAATTCAATTTTTTAGGTTTGTAGCACTCAAAGTAAGCTTTCAGAATAGTAAACTATTGAATATGTCTTATATGGTTATTATATTTATTTTCTATATGTTAGTGAAGATAGTTCTTTCAATGATTGTGAAGGTGTAGTGTCAAAATTCTACTCCCTTCTTGGAGATAGTACAATTTCACACTTTTATTTTCTTGGGCCTATTTTAGTATCATTACATTCATTTCCTTCAAATCATCATCAATAGGCCCCTAAGACCCTTTATTACATATCCCAAGGCTTATTTCAACTGAAATCCCAACAAATTGAATAAATGCATTTAATATTTTGACCCTAACATTCTCTTACCCTAGAAACTTAGGGTGGGACTAATATACCACCCTAGGCATATTAGTCCCCCTAGGTGGGACCTATATTCCACCCTTAGCATATTAGTCACGTTTGGGGCCTTATTAAGGTTTTGAGCAGGAAATCAACATTTTTAATTCAAAATTTTCAAATATCAACATTTGAGATCTAGTATATAGTAAATTACATAAGATTCCTATAAAACTAACATTTCAATTCATTATTTCACCTAACTAGCACTTTTATCTAAGATCTAGATCTTTCAAGTATCCAAGTATCCTAAAAAAATTATGAGATCAAAACCATTAAAGAGCAAGATATCATGCATTTGGAGAAATATTTAAGATTCAAGCATCGTGTCAAAGTCTTCATGCCTCATGTGTTTTTGTGAGCTAACATTTGTGATGTAGGTTTCATGATTCAAGTAAGAATTCAAGAAAATTCTTCAAGAATTCAATCAAGAGTCAGGAGCAACATTCATGCTAGCCATTTCACACAAGTTTGCAAGCTTCATTTCAAGGGTTTGGTGATTTGCAACAGTGCATTTATTCATTCATCATTCCTCCATGCTATTTCATTTCATTTCAAGGTTTAATTACCAAAATAGGGTTTGACTAAGGAAAACCTATCATCTAACAAAACAACATTTTTCCCTCTCTTGTGATGTGTGTTTTACATATTTATGTGAACTGGACTCATTTTTCCAACCTGGTGATTTAGTCTATGATGCAGGCTTTCAAAAACATTCAACAATGTTAGATCCAAGTTTAAAGGACTTGAAAATGTATTTAGAAAAATCTATAGGTGAACTAAATCACCAAACCTAGCATATTAGTCCCAGAATAGTTTTTGAGCACCATTCAGTAGATCCTAACAGTTGACAAAAGAATTCTAGATTCTGCCTTAAAAACCCTAGAGTACGACTCATATGCCCTACCTGGCATATTAGTCCTAGTGAAAGCCATAACAAAAGTTTTTAGAGTTTTCAGATCTTGTCTTGGCATCTCCATTCATCCAAGTACTTTTCTATTGAACATTCAATTTATCAATTTGATTTCATGCTTTTAGTTTTCTAGGTTTCATAGTGAGCTTTCATTAGTGTTTGCATTTATCCCTTTTGAATCCTCATTTAATGGTGAACCCCCATCCAATTATCCAGTGAATCCACTAGCCTTTTCCCAATCAAGTCACTTGGTTGAGGGATCTAGTTTTAAAATGAATTGAAGTGTGAAATAGGTCCAATTCCATCTCCCAAAAGGTGGAACCACTATTTCTCTTTTGTTCATTTTGGTGAACCCAACCTTTGGACCCTTGAATTTATGATTTGGAAAAAATTGTAGTCCTAGATCTAGGTTTCATTAACTTTTTATTAGATTTTCATTAGTTGAATTTGATTTAGGACTTCTAAGTATTTCATTAGTGAAAAGTGCATATAGGTTGCATTTTTGTATTTTACATCATTAAATTTCATTATAAATCTATAATTGTATATAGTAAATTGAGGATGCAAACTAGACACATTGAAATCAACTCAAAATTGGTTGATTCGGGTCTAAAACCCCTAATTTGGACTCATACACCCACCTTGGAATATTAGTCCCTATATAGGTATTTTTTGTAGATTTTTGGGTATTCTATGCTCTCTAGTATTCACTATCTCAACTTGTCAAAAACCCTAATTTGGACACATACACCCACTTGGGTGTATTAGTCCCTAATTAGGTTTGAACCTACATTTTAGAGCATTGAAATCTTCTTATTTGTGCTCCTGGTTGTTGCCTTTAGGTTACTATTTTAGTTTGTAAAATTACTGTCATTGGCAATCTTTTCATAATTGGTTTCATTTCAAGTGTATTTGTAAAAATAAGAATTGTAGATCTATAGGACACTTGTTTATGTTTTGAAGCATTGCATAAGTTGGATAAATTAATTTTTAGGCAAACACTTAAATTCACAATGTTAGTATCTTTACTTTTGAAGTATGCCAAGAAAAATCTCATGAATAAGCATGTTAGTCATTTCTCCAATATCTTTCCTAGTTATGAAAGTTTCTTAGTGCAATAAAGTGAAATTTTTGACACATTCCTTAATTTTTCACCCCTTAATATCTCTCTTATTTGTGGGAATGATGTGATAGAAGATGTAAGAATATACAATCACAATAATCATAGTTCCTATTCTCCCAATACCTCTCCTACTTGTGACAAAGGTATTTTAGTGTTAGAAGATACACCCATTGAGAATCTTGGAAATGTTGAAATTTCCTCTTCTATAAACCCTCCTACTATGGAAGATATTATGGCAGAAAAGAATGAAATCATAAACACATTTTTAAACATCACCTTGCCTATTTTCCATTCATCCCTCACTTGTGACAATATTTTAGTGAAGGAGGATAAAATCATAGATAAAAATGACAATCACATTTGTTCTTCTCCAAATATCTCTCCTATTTGTGAAGAAGATAGTTTGGTGTTAGAAGTTACACTCATTGAGAGTCATGAGAGTCTTGTTTCTCCTTCTACTAATGCTTCTCTCACTTGAAAAAATTTAATTGAACAAAAGGATTCAATCAAGGATACTTGTTTTTCTCTTGATGCCTCTCCTATTTTTGAACAGGTTACTTTACAAAATCAAACCATGGAATATGATCAACATCTTCTTTGCTTCTCTCATAAGAACTCTCCTACTAGTGTAGGTGTTATGGTGCAAAAGGATGATATCATTACCACATGTCTTTCAAACAATAGTGAGGTGACTTCCTTAGATAATGTTGACTAGGTGACATTAGAATCCCCCTTATTATAGGAACATCAACAAGAAATCAAATCTGTTGAGGTTATGAATGCACAAGAATCTATGAGATTTCCATTGATTATTGGACCTCCTAGGAGTCCTTTAATCCTTAGACCGCCTACCATTCCTTTAGAACCTCCCAAGGATCCTCTAATTCTTTACTCACCCTCACATCAATCCAAAGTTATCCTTATCATTAAACCACCTAAGAACAACATTTTGCAGCGATCGAGTTACAATATCATTACTCATACGTATAATACAAGGAAAAATAAACAACCAAAACCCAATCTCGTTTTATTACCATTACCTCAACCTATCTTTCCTAGTGCTCCTCATTTTTATTTACATAGTGGAAAGGAGTATGATCTCATTGAACAACTTAAAAATAATCCCTCTAGGATATCTTTGTGGGAATTTATTCAAGCCTCACCTAGTTACCATAACATGCTTCAAAATTCCTTACAAAAATTTGTGGCCCCTCCTAGTGCACAACCAAATGATATATCAGCCCTAATCCAAGGAATGAATCCAAACATTATTTTCCACCAAAGTGAGCTACCTCCTTGCAAGTTCAAAAATAAAATGAAGCTTTCATGATAATAGCTATACATAATAGGATGGGGATAAAGAAAACCCTTGTGGACAATCTCTCAACTCTTAATGTGTGTAGTGTAACCATTTTGGATAAGCTTTTCATGGATAAATCAAGAATTGAACATGATTCCTTATCTGTTGGAGGATTTGAAAATGCACAAAAGCAACCACTTGGTGTGATCACTTTTCCTATTATAGTTGGAAATGAAACATTACAAACTCATATCCATGTTATTCCTCTTGATCTTTCATACAATCTTCTTTTAGGAAGGTCATGGATTCATGAGATGCATACGGTGCCTTCAAATCTACATTGTATAATGAAGTGTGTTTACAAAAAAAAATATAAACAATCAAAGTCGACCTTGAACCAAATATTTGTTTAAACATTGAGAAAGGAAAGGAAAATCCTTTGAATACATTGATACCAACTACACAAGTGGAACTCATGCAAGAGAAAGAAAATAAAAACCATATTGAAGAATCCACAAAGTTATTGGAAGATGATTGGGGTTCCTTAGATTTCACACCTAAATTTAGGGGAGAATGTAATATCATAACAAAAGAATCTGAAAAGGGAAAAGAAAAAGTGGTAATTTCAATCAAAAATTCAATAGAATCTTCAAAAGAATCCACTTCAACCAACTTAGAAGAAAAGACAATAGACATGAAAAAATTTGATGAAGTCGACTATGAAAATCCACTGAATCCAAAAGAAATAAATAATCTTTATGGACAAGGTTATGAAGTTATGAAACAAATTGGGTATAGTAGAAAGGGATGTGGTGCTAGAGAAAAAGGTATATGTGTCCCTATAGAGCCTAATACACAACAAACCACTAGTGGTCTTGGTTATTGTCCTTTGAAAGAAATGAAAGATTCAAAGAAATTCTCACTTAATATCAATTTCATGACATAAAACACTAATGATTGAAATTTTTTAGATTTTACACCCTCTTGTAAAGGAGAGCACAAAATCTCAAAATCTAAATCTAGTCCACACAACCTAAAAACACCTAAATTATGATTGGATTTTGATTTATATCGAGATTATCCTCAAAAATATGTATTAAATGAGGCTTATGGATGCAAAATAAGGCCAATTAAAGCATATAAAAGCCCAATTATTTAATAAAATCCTAGAAAAGTGTGAAAGTATGTTACAACACTTTACAACACCCTAAATAAGGTATCGTTAGGTTTATTTAGTTTACAAGGGCCCAAGACCTAATGTGAGTGTCTTAAACACATTACAACACTGAGTCAAGGCATCATTAAGTTCAATTTTATAAGGAGGGCCCAAAAAAGTATGAAAATGTCATGTACAACATTTTTCAACACTACATTTAGCTCCCATTTTAGTGGGGGAGGAACTTGCTTAAAACTCACACTAAAGTAGATGAATTCACATCAAGAGGGGTCCAAGTCCACCAATGTCAATAGGATAGGATGACAATGATCAAGAGGGGTAATCAAGCCCCTAGGGTAAAGATCCCATGACAAACCAACATAGGCACAAAAGAACACTCATGAAAATGATATAGATAGCATCATCAAGGAACAAGAATACATTTCAAAAGACAATGAGAAAAGAGAGAACAAAAAATAGGGTGGATTGATGAAGCTTTGATTGTTTGTCCAGTACAATGTGGATCAAATCTAGGTTTTTTTTCTTAAAAAGAAAGCTCACTCTAAGGAAATGGAACTCTAGGCTAGCCTTTGGGTGAGTAATCCAAAGAGGTGAGAAACATACATAAATGGCCAGTATGCATTCACACACATGCACGAGTGGATATGGGAAATTCATGCCTCAGATGGCATTCCCGTCAAACCATACCAAAGTTATACCTCCTAATAACTTTGATAAGGTGACACACAACAATGAAATTTGAGCTTCATGAGGCAAGAAAAGCTTCAAATTCTTGGAAATCTTCAACAAAAAAGATGGATCCACATGAATGCAAAGTATATTATGCAAGGTGGCCATATAACTCAATTTGAAAATGCAAAAATAATGTAAAGGACATTCAAAGGAGTCTTGCTTAGTTCATGTAAGGTATTTAACTTAGGTAATATTGTGCTTAATGTCTCCAAGAGAGGACCAATCAAAGAATCGAAGATTCACAAATTAGGTTATGTAGTGTCTCACATAAAGCCACTAAGAGGAATCTAATATGCTAAGAGAGATTGCAATCTTGAGGGACATCACAACCAATGTCACCAAAAAGTGAAAAAATATTTTGCATGAAGCAAGAATACTACACCATGAAACATGAAAAAGAAAAATGCAAAAGAATAATGGCAATGTCTGCCCCCACTTTAAAGAAATTTCTAAACACCATGTTGTGACCAATTACTTTAAAGTAGTAGATGATAAATTCTAACAATAAAGAGGACATGAGAGCTAACTTGGAAAGTCCTATGCCAATTCATATGTTTCCAAATGAAGGTACGTCATGAAAATAACAAGGGGTTACTCCAAACACACATAAGGGATCTATGGATTTAGGGTCAGTATGTTCCTTCTACAATGTTTTTAGAGAGCTTTGAACTATCATCATTCCCCAAATACTCATATAACTAGAAGAATGACACAAAGAGAATGAAAACAAAGAAAAACCTTTCAATTCAACATGAAAGAGACATGAGTGTCTCGATGCCTTGTGTGATCCGCAAAAGGAAAACACAAGACAAATGAAAAAGAGATAAACAAAAATATTTTTGGGTCAACATGGAAGAGACATGAATTTCTTTATGCCTTGCATCATCCCCAAAAGGAAAACACAAGAAAAATAGAAAAGAGATAAAGAAAAAGCTTTTGGGTCAACATGGAAGAGACATGAATGGCTCAATGCCTTGCATCATCCCCAAAAGGAAAACACAAGACAAATGAAAAAGATAAAAATTTTACAACATAAAGAATAAGGTACAAATAGAGGAATTCCACAAAGAGAGAGAGAGAGAGAGAGAGAGAGAGAGAGAGAGAGAGAGATGTCAGAAAAAACATCATGGGGGATCACATTACACACATGCAATCAGATAACAAGAAAAAAACACATGAAAAAGAAATAATGCAAAAGACAAGTAAGAAACATGTGATTCAACCTATTAGTAGGTCATCCGCATCATAGTCATGTTCATTGTTGAATCGTAGATTTTTGGTTTGGGCTTATAGCCTACTCTTGTGCTCTTAGGATGTTTCACCTAAAAGGAGAGAGATAAACCCTACTCAAAAGGTATAGCTAGGTTCATTAAAATTATGCAATGTATGATGTTATTTAGTCTAAATGGAATGAACTAAGTACCATTGGATGATCTATTTGACTGATTATGAATGCAAAAGCTAAGAATTATGTAATGTTGGAAAACACAATGTGATATGCTATAAACATGAACTAAGTATGAACAAATGCAAAATAGAGAAGAAGCAGGTCCAATTAGAGTGAACCTAGAGGTCTGATGAAGATTCTAGAATGTTCTGAATGTTGATAGAGGTCACTAAAAATCACTAGTGGGACTCATTCACCATTGATGGCGAATTAGTCCCGCTTCTGATGAAAATTGTTAGAAACTAGTTTCTAAGTGTTGGGATCCAAAATTTGGAAAAAATATGGATTTCCATCCTCAAGGTGGGACTCATTCACAATTGATGGAAAATCATTCCACTCCCAAAATTCTAAGAAATCAGGGACCAATCTTGTAGCACCAAATCTAAGGTTGACTGCTTGTTGGGTTGACGAAGTTAATTTTGTAGAAAATGAACAAAATGTCTTCTCAAAGCTTGAAATAGGTTGTTGTTGACTTGAAACACTTTATTAACTTCTTTTCCACTTTTCAACAGCTCATAACTTGTCAAATCTACATACATAAGTCTACAATCACACATGCAAAGGGGAAAAATGGTTAGGTTATATGGATTTTCCTTGGTCAAATGCCACTTTGGTAATCAAACCCTTAATGAAGAAATGGAATGGAAGAGAATGAGAAAAAAATAACATGTAAATGCTATCAACTTACCAAACCCTTGTTGAAGAAAATCTAAAGATATAACAATGGCTGCTCCAAAATGCTTGATTAATGCTTGATTGAATGATGCAAAGTGCTTGAATGCTTGGATGAATGTGTAAATAAGTGAGCTTGATGAATGGGGGTTAAAATGAGAAGAAAAACACTTATTTATACACACTTGTGCCTTAGTAACTCGATGATACCTCATCATAGGATGACATAAGGTGATTTTAAATAAAAACCCGAAAGAAAATTTAAAATATTTTGAATTTTGAGCCAAGAGGGACTCATTCACCACCCATGGGGAATGGGTCCCACCTTGGACTTGAATGTGAGTGTCAGGAATTAAATTGCATTTAATGTTGTTTGTTAGGTTTACATTGAAAAACACACTTAATTAGGCCTTATAAGGGCATAAAGGGGTCAAATAAATGATAAGAAAATTGTAAATAGTTAAATTATGCCTAAGAAAGTGTGAAATATTGTTACAAGACTTTTTAACACTTCAAAATAGGAATTGGTAAGTGATGAAAAGGTGATTTTTAGGTGAATTGTAATAAATAGAGTCTATAAAAGTGTAGAAATGTTTTACAACACTTCACAACACCTTCACAAGATGTCATTATTTGAATTTAAAGGATCTAAATGTGAATGTTCTAGCCACATTACAACATTAAATCAGAGAAAAATGGACCAAGCATCGTGAAGAAAGACCTAAAAGGCCATGAAAATGACAAGGGGACATTTTTCCACAACACATTTAGCGCCCACTTTAGTGAGAGGATGAAATTGCTTCAAACTCACACTAAAGTAGCCATGAATATTGAAAAGGATCACAATGCACTTATGTTAGCAAGATGGAGTGACAATGATCAAGCGGGATGATCAAGCCCCTACGATGAAGATCCCATGGAAAAATAGACATAAGAAAAAAAGAACACACTTGTGAAAGGGAAATTGAATTGAGCTTCGATTGTCTATCCAACTAGTTGTGGATTAGATCTTGCTGTTTAGTTGAAAAAGAAAATCATACTCACTCTAGGGCGACGAAAATATTGGTGGTTTTTTGAGTGAGAAGACCCAAAAAGGTGAAATACATACACTTTTTGGTATCAAACACAAAGGTGGCTATGGGGAAATTTGTGATGTTGAATGGGCTTCCTACTCAACCATATTAAAGTTATACCTCCTAATAACTTTAACAAGGTGCCACAAAGGAAAATATAGGTTTGTGCTTGATAAGACAAGAAAAAAATTGTATGCTTAGAACCCATGAACAAAGAGCAAGGTACCACAGGCATGCAATTTTTATTATGCAAGGTAGTAAAATGTGAAAAGCGTAAAATGTTAAAATGTAAAATTGAAAATTGAAAAAAAATGGAAAAGATGTTCAAAGGAGTCTTGTTAAGTTTATACAAGGTCTATCACTTAGGGAAAATTGTGTCTAATGTCTCCAAGAGAAGACCAATCAAAGAATAACATATTCACAACTTAGGGGATGCAATATGTCACATCAGGCCATTAAGAGGAATGTAATATGCTAAGATAGATCACACTTATGAAGGACATCATACCCAATGTTTTCCACAAAGTGACAAATGTATCGTATGAAATGACAAGGTTGCACTAGGAACCAAGAATGCAAATGAATTATGCTGATGTATGCTCCCTAGTTTAAAGGAATTGCGACACATCATTGTGTGAGCAATTACTTTAAAGTACCGAAGGAAAAATGCAAAAAGAAAACAAGACATGAGAGCCAGCTTAGAAATCCCCTATGCAAAGTCATATGTTTCTGAGGAAGGCTCATCATGTAAACGAAAGAGAAAACAAAAGAAAATGGAGTTGCACCCCAGAAAAGAACACACCAAACACATAAGGGATCTATGGATTTGGGGTTAGTATGTTTGTTGCTGCAATGTTTATATGAAAGAGCTCAAAACTGTCATCATTCCCCAAAGCATATAAAACAAGAAGAATGAAACAAATAGGGAAAAAACAAAAGGAAACAAAGTCCGTTTTGGGTCAACATGGAAGAGACATTGCGGTCTCAATGCTTTGCATCATCCCCAAAAGAAAAACACAAGCAAAAAGAAAATAAAAAGAAAAGAAAAATATTTTGGGTGAACATGAAGGAGACATTCTGGTCTCAATGCCTTGCATCATCGCCAAAAGGAAAACACAAAAGCAAAAAAAGAAAAAAGGACCTTTTGGGTCAACATGGAAGAGACATAGGGCATCTCAATGCTTTGCATCATCCCCAAAAGGAAAATGCAAGAAAAATAGAAATTGTAAAATGTACAATAGATAGAAGATTAGAGGTATGAATAGAAGAAGTGTACAAAGAGAGAGAACATCAAACACATAATATGGGGGAACACGATATGCACATAAAAGAAAAATGTGAAAAGGGCTTAGTAATGCAAATGTAAGTCAACCATTAACTAAGTTATTGGTTTCTCAATCTTAAGTAGTTAAGCAAAAAAGGAATAACATAGTTAATAGACAAAGACAAGTGCATTACAAGGGCAAGGTTAACAACATCTTCTCCCCCACAAAGTGTAGGGAAAGAGAGCCGAGGTGGGTGATGTGAAAGGATCGTGCACTAGTGAGATTCGGGAATTATACAAATATGGAATGATAAAGAGATTTAGTGTTTATGGGTTAATAGGAAAGCAATCAGTGTTAGTGAAGTGATACTTATCTAGTATGTCCTTCATTTTTTGACATTCTTTGGTTCGATGTCCAAGAAATGGATGATATTCACAAAATTATATGTGAGAATCTTTAGGATGAATGACCAACCTATTCATAGGTGGAAAAATTATAAGACCTTTGTTTAGAAGCAGTTGAAGTCTCCTTTCACATTCAGGTGGAGGATGTGTAGGAAACTTGAGTTTCTTTAATTTGTAAGGTCATTTTTGTTTGCTAGACTCTCCTTTTTCATGGATTAAAGGAGGAAGAGGACCCATGGGAAGCCTATCATCCTTGTCATTAGAAGCAGGTAATGGTTGCTCACATGGAAGGAGAATGTTTAAGTCAGGACGAGAATCAAAGATTATTGTACCATCATCTTGAAGTTTCCAATATTCAAAAGGAGGTCTATCAAGATGAGGAAGATCTTGATATCCTAATCCTATGGTGTTTTCTTCTATTGGTTTTTATTCAAGAAGTTGGTGAATGTCATGTTCATGTGTTGTGTCACAGCCTTGTTTACTAAGTATAGTAAAGCCTTTGCCATATGTTTCTTCAAGGTTTATGGGAGTGTTTGTGACTTTGTGATCATAAAATGGGTGAGGATGTGTTGGTTGAGAGGAACTAGGTCCACTTGATGGAGGAACTTTAGGTTCTTTATTGACTTCAAGATGTAAATATGCAAAATGATCAGGAGATGCAACAATAGGAAGATCTAGTGGCTTCATGGATGGGTAAAAGGTTGCATTGGCTTCTAGGTTATCAAGGATTTCATTGAAGAACTTATTCATGCTATCATCATCTTCTCTAATGAATTCTACATCATGAGGAGGAAAATCATGAGGATTTGAATGAGCATGAGGAAGCTCAAGGTCATTAGGATCATGGCCAAAGGCACAAGTGGGCATGTCTACGAAGGATTTTAATGAATTCAAAAACATATTAAAATAAAATTCCATGATGAAAATGAATGCATGAAAACTAAGATGTAAGAAATAGAAGCAGATAGAGAATCTAGAAAGTAAAACAAAAAACAATTACAGAAAATAGAAATGCGGGAAATACCTAGAAAATGCCTGAAATGTTGTCTAAAATACGCAGGTGGACTACTTCACCCAGGGTGGCGAATGAGTCTAGTTATGAATTCTTTTTATGTTTTTCAAAAAATTTAAAGTGTTTCAAATTCTTTTCAAATACCAATTAAGGATACAGATGCATATTTTCAATTTTTTCAATGACATGCAGAGCAAAAATGAAAGCTAAATGAGTCTTTCACTAATGCAATTTGAGAAACCCTAAGATGCAAAAGCAAGACAATACCCTAATTGAATGTTGATGCAGATGAAGTCTAGGATTCAAGATGCAATTGAAATTAGAAATTTAAAGTGCTCAATATGTAGGTTCACGAAAATGAACCGTAGATTTTTGGGTAGGGCTTATAGGCCACTCTTGCACTCTTAGGATGTTTCACCTAAAAGGAGAGAGATAGACACTACTCAAAAGGATCTAGCTAGGTTCATTAAAATTATGCAATGTATGATGTTATTTAGTCTAAATGGAATGAACTAAGTGCAATTGGATGATCTATTTGATGATTATGAATACAAAACCTAGGAATTATGCAATGTTGGAAAACACAATGTGATATGCAAACATGAACTAAGTATGAGCAAATGCAAAACAGAGAAGAAGGCTGAGTAAGAGTGCACCTAGAGGTTTGATGAAGATTTTGGAATATTCTGAATATTGAAAAAGATCACTAAAAATCACCAATGGGAACTCATTCCCCAGTGATGGCGAATCAGTCTTGCTTCTGATGAAAATTGTCAGAAACTGGTTTCTGAGTGTCAGGATCCGAAATCTGACAAAATCTAGATTTCTAGCCTTCAAGTGGGACTCATTTTCCACTGATGGTGAATCAACCCACTCCAAAAATTCTGAGAAATCAAGGACCAATCCTATAGCACCAAATTTGAGGTTGACTAATTGTCAGGTTGACGAAGTTAATTCTGCAAAAAATGGACATAATGTCTTCTCCAAGCTTGAAATATGTTGTTGTTGACTTGAAACACTTTATTAATTTATTTTCCACTTTTCCATACCTAATTACTTGTCAATTTTTCATACAGAAGTCTACAAACACACATGTGCAAATGGGAAAAATGGTTAAGGGTTAGGTTATAGGGATTTTCCTTGGTCAAATCCCACTTTGGTAATCAAATCCTTAATGAAGAAATGGAATGGAAGAGAATGATAAAAAAATAACATGCAAATTTTATCAACTTACCAAACCCTTGTTGAAGAAAATATGAAGATATAACAATGGCTACTCCAAAATACTTGATTAATTCCTGATTAAATGATGCAAAGTGCTTGAATATTTGAATGAATATGTGAATAAGTGAACTTGATGAGTGGGGGTAAAAATGAGAAGAAAAGCACTTATTTACACACACTTGTGCCTTAGTAACTTGATGATACCTCATCATAGATTGACATAAGGTGATTTTAAATAAAAACCAAAAAGAAAATTTATAATATTTTGAATTTTGAGCCAAGACGGACTCATTCGCCACCCATGGCGAATGCGTCCCACCTTGAACTTGAATGTGAGTGTTGGGAATTAAGTTGCATTTAAAGTTCTTTGTCGGGTTTACATTCAAAAACACACTTAATTAAGCCTTATAAGGGCATAAAGGGGTCCAATAAAGCATAAGAAAGGTGTAAATAGTGAAATTATGCCTAGGAAAGCATGAAATCTTGTTACAAGAGTTTTTAACACTTGAAAATAGGACTTGATGAGTGATGAAAAGCTGATTTTTAGATGAATTGTAATAAATAGAGTCTAGAAAAGTGTATAAATATTTTACAAAACTTCACAACACCTTCACAAGATGTCATTATTTGAATTTTAAGGATCTAAATGTGAATGTTCAAGCCACATTACAACATTAAATTAGAGAAAAATGGACTAGGCATCGTGAAGAAAGACCTAAAAGGCCATGAAAATGACAAGGGGCCATTTTTCTTTTGCACAATCATATACAAAAGGTGAACAACTAGCCAAAGGGACAATAGAAAGTGTCGAACTAGGCCATCGCCAGGTTCAACACTCTTCTTAGGGGAATTATCATTTAATCTCATAGAAAATGAAAACAATGTGTTAAATTCATTATGCACATGTTCATCAATCTTTGAAATCTCATTGTCATCATCCAAGTTAATCACAACAAGAGGTCAAATGACAATTTCCAAAGAAGTGTTTGGCTCTTGTTGCAGTATAATATCTTTTTGTTTTAGCGAAGGCGAACTTATCATGCATTTCTTTGGTCAAGTTTGGGTCTTGATTTTCTTTATTTATTTCCTCATTTAACTTTCGAGAAAGAGCATGATGTCTACGTCTACATTCTTTAGCAACACTATTTATTTCAGTTGAGTTTTCAAGTTGTGTTTGTGTAGGAGCAGGATGGTCAACCATAGGTTTATTATCTTTCATATGGGGAGGAATGAAACAATCCATGGAAGAATGTTCAAAAATTTTCTCTTTAACTTTGTAACCTTCTTTTATTCTAGGAGGCATTATGGGACTAGTTTTGTTATCACTTGGACTTTTGTAGGAAATAGTCAAAGGTATTTGATCCCATAATAGTGGTTTACAATTTTTGGCCAAAGTGGACACTGAAATTATTATTTTTAACTAAATCTTCACATTCGGGCACCTATAGCGACTAAACTATGAAAAATTTGAAGATGGTGCAAACTAGAGTCTCATCAATTTTGTCTATAGATTCTAAAAATATATTTTTCAAAATTTTTGGAATCAAATTGCACTTATTTTTCCATCTCCCACGAAAAATAGATTTTTTTCAGAAAACAACATTTTTAAAAAGAGACGCACACCGTATAATGCATAACTTTTTTTCCATGAAGGATAAAATTCTAATTCTTTCAAATTTAGATTTGTACCTCTGATATCTAGTGCTTCCACTTGGTTAGATAGTTTTTTAATGAATATTTTTTCCTTAATCAAGTTTCAAAGTCAAACGAATTACAATTCAGACACAGCGCGACTGTATAACTTGTAACTTTTTTTGTATATGTCAAAATTTAATTTAATTTTTATTGTTGGATCAAGGACTTCAATATCTAGTGCACTCATATTTTTTAATTTTTTTTATTTATAATCTTCTATTTTTCCACATGTGAAGAACAAAGAAATTAATTTTTTGATGAAAAACCTATGTTTAATAAAACTTAAAAAACAAATACATAACAAAACCAAAACATATTAAAATTATATTAATTGGATAGCTTATTCTAAGGAATACCATAATCATTTGAAATACATTTTAAATGAATTCATTTGATCCCTCAAAATCTAAATCAAAAGTGATTTTTTATCAGCATTTTGATAGGTGTAAAGGAGACACATTTATAGGTATGGTTTAAAACTAGCGAGGTTCTATCCAAGGGGGTTTGATCTAAGGTGATTTGATCAAACCCTCTTCAATTGGAATCCTTAAAATGGAACTTTTTAAGGCTTAAATCATTTCATTTTCTAAAAATATGTGATTTCAGCTAAAATTCGTTCCTCTCAGGAATTGTAAACCACTATTATGTATCTTTATCCATTATTTTTTTTCTCATATGTTTCTTGATAGAGCTCATGCAAAAACTTAAGAATTCCTTGGTGGTCACATTCTCTCCACAAACAATATCTATTAATATCCCATTAGTGGTCTTATCATAGATTCAGTCGACTATGTAAAGAGGACCATTAGGTGCATGTTTAAGTATATCTTTATGATGTTGACTTTCAACCAATGTAACCAAACCATCAATAGGATTGTTTCTTGATGATCAGTATCCATATGACCTTGTTGAATTGTATCTATGTTCTCATCATCCACGTCAACATTCATCACATCAATCTTTGTATTTTTTCTAGCTCTGACAAATGAAATATTATGTTTTAGCATGGGGGTGGTAAATATTTGCAAGTTTTGGTTAGGAGGGGCAATAAACTTGTTTCCTTGATCATTAACACCTCTACTGGAAAGTTGAGAAAAATCAATGAGGTCTTGCACAATATTTTAAAGACACTTATAATGTTTCATATCATGTCCATTTTGTCAATGATAATGGCAATACTCATTTGATCTAAAGTTTAGAGGTAGAGGCTTATTAGGATCAGGTGTTTTGACAAGAGGAAAGGTAATCATTTGTTTGGTTCTAAAAGTTATGGCATTGTGTTATGAAGGGTATCAGGTAGGGAAGTGAATTATCTTTTTTGGTCCCCATAGTAAAGGGGTATTGTTTATTTTACGGTAGCTACTTGGGTATTGGCATGTTAAGTTGCTTGTTGATGGGGATTTAGTTGAAGGAAACCTTTATTCTATTTTCTAAAATTTTGGTAATTGTTTTGGTTTGTGGATTTAGACTTCTCAGTTCGGCTAGAGGTGGATTTTGCATCACAAATACTAATCGATTTTTAATAATCACATAGAGTAGGACATAAGTGCATGAAGGAGGGGAGTTTCATCATGCTAAGCTTATCTTGTATCTTAAACTTTGAAAATTTTCTTTGAACATATTTTGAAGGTGAGGATCGAGAACCTTTACATCGATTTGGGAATAAAGTGACAGATAGCGTGAAATAAAGTCAATAATTTTTTCTTCTTTTTTCTTACATCTAATAAAATCAGCCAAGGTCATCATAGGAGTCATATGCACTTGGAAATGGTTTATAAATGTGTAAACAAGTTCATTAAATTAATTAATTGAGTTGTTTGGTAATGAATAAAACCATTCTAAGGTAGTATCCTTCAAGGACCTAGGGAAGAGTTTAGCCAAGAGTTTTTCATCAAAAAAAAGTCACTACATAAAGCTATTCAAGTGATAATATGGTTAGAAGGATCTCCTTTCCCACCATATTTATCAAATCTAGGAATCCCTAAACCTTGTGACATCAGTTTTCGTAATATATTCAAGGACAAGGGACTAATTTTTACATAATATGTAGGTGGACCATTTTGATTTTGGTTGATAGTGAAGACTTGTTTTTGAAGGGATGAAATGATTTGGAAAAGTTGGTTTATGAGAGGGTCATTTCTTGTATAGCAAGATGGAGGTGAAAATGGTCGACGTGTGTATGTGTTTGAAAAACAAGTGAATGGAATGTGTATTGGTGGTAAGGTGGTAGGAGATATGACATGCGATACCACAAAATTACTAGGGATGCTTGTAGAAATACCTAAGCAAGGGATCACATTCCAAGTCAGTTGCATTGTTGTTGTAACTTGAGTGTTGGTATAGGTAGGAATAGAGGCAATTGTTGGGAGGAGAAATTTGAATTCTTCCTTTCCTTGTGACATTGTTTGTAGGTAGAGGACAAATAATGGTTGAGGTAAAGTGTTTTCCAAATATTTGAACTATGTTGCACACAAGGTCTAGTTCATCTTCACTTTCAAGCATAAAATGAATGTTAGCCATGATAGGGATAGCAGTGATTGAAATGTTCTCAGTACTTATTTGATTTTGTATGTTTGTTGTCTTCATGTATTTGGATTAGGTTTTCTTGTGGAATACTAGCCACAATTGTTTCAACATGCATCACACTACTTGAAGGTAAGGAATTGTTAAGGGTATGGTCCATACCTAGTGAAGTAGTGTCAATACTAGGAGTGAAAGATCTGGACAACCCAAGTTCCATGACGATTGTGCTATCGTAGGTTGACATGAGTCTCAAACTTCGTCTCACTATAGTATTAGAAATAGGACACCAAGCAGAAATTCTCATGCAAAGGATACTAAATGCAAGATGAACGAAAAATGAAATTTCAGCTAAGTACAATGAAATGAATATAATAGAAACTCTATAAATTAAAACAAAAAGCTATCAACAACAAATAAAAGCACATAAATAGAGTTCTAAATTCTAAAAAAATGTAGTTTAAAATCTGCACTTGGACTAAATCTCCCAAAGGGGTGTATGAGTCCTAGTAAGGTTGTTTTTCAAAAAAATTAGAAAATTTTAAGTGATTTTTATGATTTTTAGTTTGTATGTTTTACAACCTAAGTGCAAAGAAATTTTTTAAATGATGTAAGATGCAAAAATGCAACATACATGCACTTTCACTAATGTAAGATTTAGAAACCTTAGAATGCCAATTAACTAATGCAAACCCTAATGCAAAGTTAATGCAAGAAAAATATAGGATGATGACACACTCCAAATAAAAATTATGATCTAATTGCAGGTTCACCAAAATGAAAGGTTGAATTTTGGTTTCTTCTATGCTTGGGAGATAGAATGACAATCTTCACTCTCTCATTCAAGGAAAACCCTAGAGATCTCAACCTAAGGTGTACAAAGGAGAAAGAGATCTTCCAATAGGGTTGTCCTAGGGTCTGATTGTAAACTAAAGAGGGGTTCATCACCAAACTAGGGCTTGGAAAGACTAATGAAATGTAGGATCTAATGCTTAACCCTAATATGATGTAATGATTTACTAAATGATATAAAAATGCATGTAAATCAAAATAGAAATCTAAAAGGTGAAAGGTGTGCACTTGGAAACTTGAAGAAGACTAGATGAATGCCTAAAATAATAAAAAAAAAGATTGATTTTAAAGCGTACTAGGACTCATACACCAGTCTAGGAAATTTAGTCCTAGATTAGGGTTTCTGGGTAGAAATTGAAATCTGGTAGAGATATGTCTAGAACTTCTAAAATCTTGAAATCTAACCAAACTAGGACTAATACGCCAAAATCAGTGTATTAGTATAGGTAGGGTTTTCTAGAAATTCAAAGTCTAAAACTTTTCTTTTGTCTCCTTTGTCCTTTCCACCTAGTTTCCCAATCTGAGTCTTCAATTTGTAGCTTGTAGATGTTCTCCAATGATCTTCAATGCATGTCGACAACTTTGAAAAACTTGAACACTAAACAATTTTCTCCAAACTTTCTCTTCAATATATATCTTCAACCTAGATCTACAAATTGCACACTAAATAGAGGGAAAAATGTTGTTTTGTTAGTAGAAAGTGGTTTTCCTTGGTCAAACCCCATTTTGATAATCAAACCTTGAAATGAAATGAAATAGGAAAAGAGAGTGATGAATGAATGAAATTTAATGTTGCAACTCACCAAACCCTAGAAATAAAGTGCTGCAAAAATGTGTGAAATGGCTCCAATGGATGTAGATCTTGAATCTTGCTTGAATTTGATAGACCTTGAATTGAATGCTAGCATGAATCATAAACCCCTGCATCACAATTGTTAGCTTAAAAAAAAACATGATGCATGATAACTTTGACATGATGCTTAATCCTTGAAGAATGTGTGCTGTAGAAAAATGGACCTCTTGCTTAACATGGGAATAATTCATGATAAAATGGACTTAATGAGGCCTTGATTAAGTATTGTGAGGCATTTTATGAATCCACACTAGGTTTTGGGACCCTTTTAAATGCATTTAAAGATGTCTTGTAAAGGTGTTGTAAAGTGTTGTAAAAGTATTTCATGACTCTCTAGACTTAATGAACTAATTTCTCCCTAATCCAACATTACAAAATGTGTTTAATAACATTATTACATCAATCTAGAAGGTTTTTGAATTAAACTTAATGATAAATTGGTGTTGTAATGTGTCTTGCACATTCACATTGGTTCTTGTGCCCTTCTAGGCTATGTGGACCTTATTTTAGTATTGTAAAGTGTATTTAATCACACTTTCACATTGAATTTTGTGTCCCAAGCCCTAATTAGCCTTTGCATCAACATTAATAGGCCCCTATTATCCCATATTGTACATCCCAAGGCTTAAATTGATCAAATACCTGGCAAAGTTGCAATTTAAATGTTATTTCCTTATATCCTAGCATCTTAGCTATCAAAATGGCCCCTTTGGGACCCATTCACTATGGATGGTGAATGAGTCCCATTTGGCCCAATTTTGACCTTTGAGTAGGAAAAAGTTGAAATTTAAGTTTATTATTTTAACATGTCAGCCTTAGAAATCTAATTTACGAGCTAATTAGGAGAATTTCCTATAAATAAAACCTTCTAAGCCCTAATTTACATCTCTCAACTCATTTTACAAATCATTCATAATTTATCTTCTCAAGCAAGCTAGGGTTTTAACATTACAAGGCATTCAAGATCAATTTTCTGACATTCAAGGGTAGATCCTTCATGTTTTGTTGTATACTTTCAAGATCAAACATCATGGAAAGGTAATCAACTCCATTATTGCATGTTTCATCTCATTCTTTCATCATTTTGGTTTAATTACCTAAAAGGGGTTTGACCAAGGCAAACCCCCATGCCCTAACATTCAACATGTCTTCTTCTTGTCTTTTGTGTTTGTAGATTTAGACATTTTTGAAGCTTGGAAATATTTAGGAATAATTTTTTAGGGTTTCTCAAGTCTTATCTTCATTCAACAAGTCAAAATATGAACAAAAACTCAGTTTTAGGTTTGGAAATCATAGTTTTGGAAGCGAACACCTATAGAGAATCAAAGTGCAGACTGAGAGCTCTAGATCCCACCTTTGAATATTCAAAAAATCAAAAGTGGAATCATTTTCCATGGGTGATGAATGAGTCCCCGTTCCAGGTCAATTTTGAGTTTTCTACATTTTTGGATACCCTTTTTTTCGGAAAAGGCTTTGGAATAGTTTTGCAGAATTGGGACTGAATCACCTAGAATGGAAAATGAGTCCTACCAAGCTTGAAAACCAACACTAGTAGCATTCCAGAAGCCATTTCTAGTCTCCATCCATATTCCAAGTGCACTCTATTTAGTCTCATTAGTTTTTGTTTGCATTTGTTTATGTTTTTAGTTCATATTTGCAATCAACACTATGTTTTCCAACACTTTATATTTATTAGGTTTTTCATAAATAGTTAATCAATTCAATCACTTTTTTGCATTTAAATCATTGAATTTAGTCATAATAAAATCATAAAACCCTTAGTTTTATTGAACCACCTCAATTTTAAGTGTTGGGTCTACCTCTCTCCTTTAGGTGAAAAACCCTAAGTGTGCAAGAGAAGTACATAGATCCCCACCCAAAAATTGTTAGTTCATTTTGTTGAACCTACTTTTTTGAATAACTTCTTGTCTAATTTGGAGTCCTTCATCATAGATTTAGCCTTGCACTGACTTTGCATTAGGGATTGCATTAGTTAATTTGCATGCTAGGTTTCAAATTTTGCATTCATGAAAAGTGCATTTAGGTTGCATTTTTGGCATCTAAATTCATTTAATTTTTTTTAAAACCCACATTTTAAACTTAGTTATGCATCATAACACTCAGAAAACATCAAAATCCCTCAAAAAATTTTGAAAATTCTAAAAAAAGTCCATACTGGAACTTATTCACCACCTTGGGCGAATTAGTCCCTTTTCACTCCTAAAACAACCCTTTACAAAGCTGAAAACCATATTTTTCTACTTCTATTTGCTTCCATTTGTTATCTACATCACTTGGTTGAGTTTTTGTAGCATTCATTTAATTAGATTTAGCTTTAATTAGCTCATTTCATGCATTGCTTAATTCCACTTTTGCATTCACAACATTTCATTTTCAGATTATTGTATTGTGTAAACAAAAAAATAGCTTGCTTAAAAACTAAAAATTGCATTTCCTTTTAAGTCATTACGTTGTCCTTTCTGTTATTTTTCATCATAGCATGTTTTCTTTCAAAATATTTCGCTTTGATGTCGTTAATAGTGGATTGTATAAGCACAAAATTCCCTCTTATGAGCTTAATTTTGATTATAACAATGAGGACTTTAATACACATGGTCAAACCATCAACACAATCCTTAACCTTACATTACCCATTTGTGAGAATGGTAGTATAGATAATTATAACAATCATACTTTTTCTTCCCCCGATACCTCTCCTACTAGTGATGAAGGTATCTTGGTGAAGGAAGCTACACGCATTGAGAGTGAGATTCTTGATTGTCCATCTCCTCATTCCCCTTTGGAAGATGTTAGACAACAAGCGAATGAAATCATAGAAACATTTCTAAACATGACCTTACCTAGTATTAATAACCATGACAATTACACTTGTCTATCTCCTAATATCCTTCCTCGATGTAAAGAGGATAGGTTGATGTTAGAAGATATACCTATTAAGAGTCATGAAACCCTTGATCCTCCCTTCCCTAATGCTCCCCCCATTTGGGAAAATCTATTTGAAAACCATAGTGATCCTTCTCTTGATACCTCCCTCATTTGTGATGAAGCTACTTTACAAACCTCAAACTTGGATGGACATATTACAAGCTCTCCTTGTAGGGTATATAACATGGAACAAGAGAATGAGACCTTAAAGAAAATGGACACTCAACTACCACCTTCTCATATTCATGCCCATCTTCATAATCCCATCATTGATTATTCCCCTATTGGTGATGAAGTCATTGTAGAAGAACCAAGCCTTACTTGTCAAGAAAATGTGGCTTATTTTTCTCCTAAAAAATATCATGGTGCAAAACTGCGGCAACACTAATAATGTGGCTTCCTTCACTAAAAATGTGGTTCTCGATTTCCCTTCATTAGAGATACATCAAACGAAGACCATTGAGGTTATGAATGTGCAAGTGTCCATTAGATCCCCTTCGATTACTAGGCCTCACATATACCCCATGGAATATCCTAACAACCATCTAATTCTCTTCCCACCTTCACACAAACAACACACTCAAAATAAACTTGAACTTATAATTTACCCTCAGAATTATAATGTGTCATAGCAACTAAGTCATAATACTGTTTCTCATACATATAACACTCGAAACAATCCACAACCACCACAACCCAACACAACACCATTACCTTTACCTAATCCCATCTTTCCTAGAGATCCTTGATTAAATTCACACATTAAGGGGTATGATCTTGTTGACCAACTTAAGAATACCCCTGCTAAGTTCTCCCTATGGGATTTAATCCAAAATTCACCTCACTATCACCACATGATCCAAACAACCTTACAACAAGTTCCTATGCCTTCCAATGCACCACTAAATGAAATAGAAACCATCATTAATAGAATAAACAATGACATTGTTTTCCACCAAAGTGAAATCCCCTCTTTAGATTTGCAAAAACAAAATGATCCTCTCATGATCATAGCGCAATACAAATGAAAAGGGATAAAGATAAGTCTTGTATATACTAGTTTTTCCCTTAATGTGTGTAGTGTGAGCCTTCTGGATAGGCTTTGCATTGATCAATCAACCATTTGACCAGATTCTTTATCTATTAAGGGATTTGACAATGTCGAAAAGAAACCACTAGGGGTGATCATTATACCTTGTATTGTTGGAGTGGCCACCTTGAATACACCAATCCATGTAATTATGCCTTATAAAATTTCATGTAATCTTATCTTAGGTAGACCGTGGATTCATATAATGAAAGGTGTGCCTTCCACTCTTCATCACAAAATGAAATAAATCTACAACAACACAATCCACACACATAACATTGATCCTGATCCTCATACTATTTTACAACTTGAGCAAAAGAAGAAAATTCCTTAACCACATCAAAATCAACTACCCAAGTAGACCCTGCTCAACATCCTAAACCAATCACAAAGCTCTTAGAAGATGATTGGGGTTCCTTGGATTTCAAAAATGACTTCATGGGCAAATACAAGATCATACACAAATATTATAGTAAGGGAAAAGAAACAACAATAATTTCAACATGAAACTCAGACAACCCTTCGACAACATCTACCTCAACCACTTTAACTAAAGAAGCCAAATCGATAGTCACCTTTGATGATGCTTATGAGCAACCACCACTCAATCCAAAAGTAATGAAGAATCCTTATGGTCAAGGTTATTATTTTTTGAAACAACTTGGATATAGTGGGGTGCTCAAGAATAGGGTATCTGCAACCCTATAGAGCCTAACACAATACAAATGACTCACGGTCTTGGTTATTGTACTTTGGTAGAAGTAATAAAGCCTTCCCTCAACATCAATACTATCACACACTATCCTTCTAAGACAAATTTAACCATAATACATCCTAAACTCCTCAAAACTATTGGTCTTGATCATTCGCGTTTGCAAAAAGTAAAAAAAAACAATACACCTTAACTTGATGTAAATGTCATCTTACAAAACACTAATGAATTAACTTTGTTAGATTTTACATCTTCTTGTAAAGGAGAAATCAAAATCTCACAATCTGTAGAGTCTTGTATAGGTATGACATTCTATATTAAGAAAGAAATCTCTTTGCCACAAAAAATAGAAACTCCTTCTCCCCTTACTCAAGAGGGTAGCTTGTCAAGAATCCTCTAAGATAACTTGATTTCCCTTCCTCCTAAAACATGAAAGAAATTTTACCACAAACATTCCTTTTGTGCTTATCATAGAGTTCATGGTCAGTCCACTAATGAATCTAAGGCTTTAAGTAGTAAAATCCAACATCTTAAGGATTTTGGTATACTTCTCTAGGTGGGGACACCTAATTCCTCTAATTGATACCGATTTTCACTCTACCTTGCATCTTCTCCCTTATTTTTGGCTCACTCTTATCCTACACTAAGTGGGGGCAAGGAGTAGTTAGCCTTGTCCTCATATGTCACTTGTTGTCACTTCTTTCAACTAGTCATTAACCTTTCATGAACATATAAGAGCAAGCTTGAGATGTGGACAACATGTCTTAGGTGGCCTTGCATGTGACATACTTCTTTTCCCATCACATTATTCTTCTACTTTAAAGAAATTTCTCACAGTACTGGTGTTCACAACTACTTTAAAGTGGGGGCATACATCACCAACCACATTTCATTGTATGATTTTCTTTTTCTTGCAATCCCCTCTCTTGGACACATTTGGCACAATGTTACCCAAGATGAGACCTTGCACTTGTCCTCTCTTGAACACAAGATGAGACCTTGCATGAATTAAGCAAAATCCATTTGAACACAACTTACCTATCTTGCATTTACAATGTCTATGAGTCTCAAGCATACAAATTTTTTCTCACCTCATAGAGATCGAAAATCATTTTCCTTTGTGCCGCCTTATTAAGGTTATCAGGAGGTATAACTTTGGTATGGTTTGAGTGGGAAGCCCATTCAATGACATGACTTTTCCCATAGCCACCTATGTGTTTCGTGAGTACATTCCAACTAGTGTATGTATTTCACCTTTTGGGATTTCTCACTTAGCATATAGCCAAGAGTTTTGTTGCCCCAGATTGAGTATGCATTTCTTTTTTTGAACAAACAACCTAGATCTAATCCACAACTATTTGGAAAAATGATCAAACCTTGATCCACCCTTTTCATTTTCATCTTTCTCATTCTTGTCATTGCATGATTTTGTATCTTGTTGGTTTGACTTAGGATCTTGGATCCTAGGGGCTTGACTACCTTCTTCATCTTTGTCATCCTTTTTCATCTGCATTTGTACACTCATATCTCTCTTGAATGTCTACTTTAGTGTGAGTTTGAAGCAAGTTCATCCTCTCACTAAAGTGGGGGCTAAATGCCCTGTAGAAAAATGGATCTCTTGCTTGACATGAGAATAATTCATGATAAAATAGACTTAAGGAGGTCTTGATTTAGTGTTGTGAGGTGTTTTATGCATCCACACTATGTCTTGGACCCCTTTCAAATGCATTTAACGATGTCTTGTAAATCTTTTGTAGAGTGTTGTAAAAGACTTTCACGCCTCTCTAGACTTAATGAACCCATTTCTCCCTAATTCAACATTATAAAATGTGTTTAATAACATTATTACATCAATCCAAAAAGTTTTTGAATTAAACATAATGATAAACTAGTGTTGTAATGTGTCTTGCATATTCACAATGGTTCTTGTGCCTTCCTAGGCTATGTGGACCTTATTTTAGTGTTGTAAAGTGTATTTAATCACACTTTCACATTGAATTTTGTGTCCCAAGCCCTAATTAACCTTTGAATAAACATTAATAGGCCCCATATTAACCCATATTGTGCATCCTAAGGCTTAAATTGATCAAATCTAGGTGGCACCCACTCACCATGGGTGGCGAGTGAGTCCCATTTGGTCCAATTTTGACCTTTGAGTGGGAAAAGGTTGAAATTTAAGTTTATTATTTTAACATGTCAGCCTTAGGGATCTAATTTACGAGAGATAACTATGATAATTTCCTATAAATACAACCTTCTAAGTACTAATTTACATCTCTCAACTCATTTTACAACTCATCCATCATTTATCTTCTCAAACAAGCTGGGGTATTAACATTACAAGTCATTGAAGATCGATTTTCATATATTCAAGGAATGATCCTTCATTGTTTGATGCAAAATTTCAAGATAAAACTTCATGGAAAGGTAATCAACTCCATTATTGCATGTTTCATCACATTCTTTAATCATTTTAGTTTAATTACATAAAAGGGGTTTGACCAACGCAAACCCACATGCCCTAACATTCAACATTTATTCTTCTCTCCTTGTGTGTTTGCATATTTAGACATTTTGGAAGCTTGTAAATCTCTAGGAATCAAGTTGCAAGGTTTCTCAAGTCTTCTCTTCATTCAACAAGTCAAAACATCAACAAAAAGTCATTTTTAGGTTTAGAAATAAGAGTTTTAGAAGCGGACAACTATAGAGAATCAAAGTGCAGACCGAGAGCTCTGGAATCTGCCTTTGAATATTTAGAAATTCAAAAGTGGACTCATTCACCATAGGTGGAGAATGAGTCCCACTTCCAAGTCAATTTCTAGTTTTCTACATTTTTTGATACCCTTTTGTCTGAAACAGGTTCTAGAATAATTTTACAGAACTGGGACTAATTTTCCCAGAATGGAAAATGAGTCCCACTAGGCCTAAAAAATAGCATTAGTAGCATTCCAAAAGCCATTTCCAGTCTCCATCCATATTCCAGGTGCATACTTTCAGTTTCGTCAAGTTTTGTTACAAGTTTTTATTCATTTCTAGGTGTTTTGCATTACATAATGTGTTTTCAAACACTATTCATTTCTTTAATTTTCATTCATTACTCAATTAATCTTATCATTTTCTTGCATTCAATCATTGCATCTAGGTATATTGCATCCATATTCCATCCACATTGCACTGACTTTGAATGTAGACATGAGCATTTTGGCTCTTCTTTCTCCTTTTAGGTGAAAAACCCTAGAAGTGTTAGAAATCTATGTTATAGAATGGTCTCAAACACTTGATAATTAGATCTTGAAGACTCTCAAATTCTCTTGTAAACACTTGAATGCTCTTGTGAACTCAAATTTTCTATAAGGATTCTCATTCAACTTGCTAGGTGTAAAATGAGTGAAAGAAACTTGTATTTATATTTGTTTATGCCAAATTTCTCAAAATTACAACACTACAATCCGACATTAGATCTAGGAGGATAAAATATTGCCATGAAATTGAAATAAATTTAAAATTGGGCCACAAAGGACTCATACACTAGAAGTGGGGTATGAGTCTCATCAGGCATAATTATGGGACACATTTTCAAAAATGCTTAGAAAGGTGTGAAATCTAGATCGGGACCCAAAACCCTAGGTGGGACTCATACACCCAAGGTGGCGTATGAGTTTGAGATCACTAAATATGGGTCATGCAACCTAAAAAACACCTGAATTATGATTAGATGTTGATTTATGTTGGGATTATCCTTGAAAGGATGCATTAAATGAGGCTCACAAATGCAAAATAAGGCCAATTAAAGCATAAAGAAGCCCAATTATTTAATGAAACCATAGAAAAGTGTGAAAGTGTGTTACAACAATTTACAACACCCTAAGTAAGGTATTATTAGGTTTATTTAGTTTACAAGGGCCCAAAACCTAATGTGAGTGTGTTAAACACATTGCAACACTAAGTTAAGGCATCATTAAGATCAATTTTATGAGGACCCAAACAAGTGTGAAAATGTCACGGATGACATTTTTTGACCTTACACAACATAAAAACTTCAACCTTTGTTGAATATTACTTAAGGAATGAAAAATAATTTATATTCCTTTGTCATATGTATCTTATGCTGGTGTTAACTACAAAACAAGATAACATTATTTTCTTATTTATCTTTAATAGCATGGGAAAGATTGTAACACTAATGTAAATAGATCAAAAAAGTATTTGCATGCTAACTTTGAAGAGGATATGAAGCTAAATCTAAGATAAGAGAACATTTATTGACCTCCACTCTCAATATAAAATCAAAAAAAAAAATCTCAAGTTCATATCAAAGTCTTTTTAATTCTTCTAAACATTTTTATGATATAAGCACACAATTAAAAGATAATTATACCAAGGGGTTTAAAATTAATACAAACCAATGCCACTTAATATTTAAAAATAAATTTTTAATAAATAAAAATGCCAAATTTAACCCACTAATAATTATACCATGTGACAAAACCGATGGGATGTGTAGGTATAGTTGACTAACAAAGATGATGTAGAGCAATTCCAATAGATGGTGCCATAGGATATGATTAGGAATATTTTCCCACTAATAAAACAAACCTATGATTATATAGTATGGACATGTATCAATTTTTGCCACTGTATGAGAAAATATTTATTATGAAAAATTTGTTTGATGCCCCTTGGATAAATTGTCCAAATTTGACAATTTTGTCAGTCAATCTTTAGGTTTTTAGGCCTTCCAGATGTGATTGAACGGTAAAAATTTTCCCAAGGTGCTCTAAAAATTAATTTTTTAGGATTGTAGCACTCAAAGTAAGCTTTCAAAATAGTATAATATTGAATATATTTAATATGGCTAATTTATTTTCTATATTGTAGTGAAGATAGGTCTTTCAACAATTGTGAAGGTGTAGTGTCAAAAATTCTACTCCCTTGGAGATAGTACAATTTAACACTTTTCTTGGACCTATTTTAGTACCATTACATTCATGTCCTTCAAATCATCATCAATAGGCCCCTAAGACCCAAATCATAACAAATTGAATAAATGTGTTTAATATTCTGACCTCGACATTCTCTTACCCCAGAAACATAGAGTGTGACTAATACACCACCCTAGGCATATTATTAGCCCTAGGTGGGACCTATATGCCACCCTTGGCATATTAGTCCTATTTGGGGCCTTGTTGAGGTTTTGAGTGGGAAATCAACATTTTTAATTCAAATTTTGCAAATATTTGAGATCTAATATACAATAAATTACATATGATTCCTATAAAACTAAGGTTTCAATTCATTATTTCACCTAACTAGCAATTTTATCTAATATCTAGGGCTTTCAAGTATCCAAGTATCCTAAAATGTTTATGACTATCAAGAGCATTAAAGAGAAATCTATCAAGCATTTGGAGCAATATTCAAGATTCAAGCATGATGTCAAAGTCTTCATGCATCATGTGTTTTTGTGTAGCTAAAATTTGTGATGTAGGTTTCATGATTCAAGCAAGCATTCAATACAAATCTTCAAGCATTCAATCAAGATTCAAGATGCACATTCATGCTAGCCATTTCACACAAGTTTTCAAACTTCATTTGAAGGGTTTGGTGAGTTGCAACATTGAATTTGTTCATTCATCATTCCTCCATGATATTTCATTTCATTTCAAGGCTTGATTACCAAAATGAGGCTTGACCAAGGAAAATCCCATCCTCTAATAAAACAACTTTTTTCCCTCTCTTGTGATCTGTGTTTTGCATATTTATGTGAACTAGACTCATTTTCCCAACCTGGTGATTTAGTCTATGATACAACCTTTCGACAAAATTCAACAATGTCAAATCTGAGTTTGAAGGACTTGTAAAGGTACTTAGAAAAACCTATAGATGGACTAAATCTCCCAACCTAGCATATTAGTCCTAGGACAATTTTTGATCACCATTCGGTATATCCTAATAGTTGAAAAAATAATTCTAGATTCTTTGTTGAAAACCCTAGAATAGGACTCATATTCCCTACCTAGCATATTAGTCCTAGTGCAAACCCTAACAAAAGCTTTCAAAGTTTGCAGATCTTGTCTTGGCACTTCCACTCATCCAAGTACTTTATGTTTTATTCAGTTTATCAGTTTGATTTCATGCTTTCAGTTTTCTAGGTTTCATAGTGAGCTTGCATTAGTGTTTGCATTTATCCCTTTTCAAGCCTCATTTAATGTTGAACCCCCATCCAATTATCCAATGAATCCACTAGCCATTCCTCAATCGAGTCACTTGAATGAGGGATCTAGTTTCAAAATGAATTGAAGTGTGAAATAGGTCCAATTCCATCTCGCAAAAGGTGGAACCCCTATTTCTCTTTTGTTCATATTGGTGAACCCGACCTTTGGACCCTAAAATTTATGATTTGGAAAACATTGTAGTCCTAGATCTAGGTTTCATTAAATCTGCATTAGATTTTCATTAATTGAATTTCATTTAGGACTTTTAAATATTACATTAGTGAAAATTTCTTATAGGTTGCATTTTTTCATTTTGCATCATTCAATTTCATTGAAAATCTGTAATTGTATATAGTCAATTGAGCATACAAACTACACACATTGAAATAAAATCAGAACTAGTTGATTCAGGTCTAAAACCCCTAATTCAAACTCATACACCCACCTTGGTGTATTAGTTCTTGTAGAGGTCCTTTTGTAGATTTATGGGTATTCTATGCTCTCTTGTATTTAGTATTTGAACTTGTCAAAAACCCTAATTTGGACTCATACGCTCACTTGGGTGTATTAGTCCTTGATTAGGTCTAAATCTACATTTTAGAGAATTGAAATCTTCTTATTTGTTCTACTGGTTGTTGCCTTTAGGTTACTGTTTCAGTTTGTAAAAATACTATCATTGGCAATCTTTTCATAATTAGTTTCATTTCAAGTGAATCTATAAACACAAGAATTACAGATCTATAGGACACTTGTTTACATAAGCATTACGTAAATTGGATAAATTACTTTTTAGGCACACACTTAAATTCACAATGTTAGTATCTTTACTTTCCAAGTATGCCAAGAAAAATCTCATCAATAAGCATGTTATTCATTCCTCCAATATCTTTCCTAGTTATGAGAGTCTCTTAGTGAAATAAAGTGAAAATTTTGACACATTCCTTAATTTTGAACCCCTTAATATCTCTCTTATTTGTGGGAATGATGTGATAGAAGAAGACATAAGAATATACAATCACGATAATCATAGTTCCTCTTGTCCCAATACTTCTCCTAGTTGTAATGAATGTATTTTGGTGTTAGAAGATACACCTATTGAGAATCATGGAAATTTTGAAAGCTCCTCTTCTATAAACCCTCCTACTATGGAAGATATTATGGCAGAAAATAATGATATCACAGACACATTTTTAAACATCTCCTTACCTATTCTCCATTCATCCCTCACTTGTGAGAATATTTTAGTGAAAGAGGATAAAATCATAGATAAAAATGACAATCACATTTTTTCTTCTCCTAATATCTCTCCTATTTGTGAACAAGATAGTTTGCTGTTAGAAGTTACACTCATTGAGAGTCATGAGATTCTTTCTTCTCCCTCTCCTAATGCTTCTCTCACTTGGAAACACCTAGTTGAACAAAAGGATTCAAACAAAGATATTTTTTTCTCCCTTGATGTCTCTCCTATTTTTGAACAAGTTACTTTACAAAATCAAACCATGGAATGTGATCAACATCTTGTTCACTTCTCTCACAAGAACTCTCCTACTAGTGTAGGTGTTATGGTGCAAAAGGATGATATGATTACCACATGTATTTCAAACAATAGTGAGACGACTTCCTTAGATGGTGTTGACAAGGTCGCATTAGAATCCCCTTTATTAGAAGAATATCAATAAGAAATCAAGTCTTTCGAGGTCATGAACACACAATAATCTATGATATTTCCCTTGATTATTGGACCTCCTAAGATTCATTTAATCCTTAGACCACCTACCATTCCATTATAACCTCCCAAGGATCCTCTAATTATTTACTCACCCTCACATCAACCCAAACCCATCCTTATCCTTGAACCACCTAAGAACAACATTTTGCAGCAACTGAGTTATGATATCATTACTAATACATATAATACAAGGAACAATAAACTACCAAAACCAAATCCCATTTCATTACCATTACCTAAACCTATCTTTCCTAGTGCTCCTCATTTTCCTTTACACAGTGGAAAGGAGTATGACTCATTGAACAACTTAAAAATACTCTTGTTAGGATATCTTTGTGGGACTTTATTCAAGTCTCACCTAGTTACCATAACATGCTTCAATATTCCTTACAACAAGTTGTGGTCCCTCCTAGTGGACAACCAAATGATATAGCAGCCCTGATTCAAGGAATGAATGAAAACATTATTTTCCACCAAAGTGAGCTATCTCCTTTGCAAGTTCAGAAATAAAATGAAGCTTTCATGATAATAGCTATACTTAATAGGATGGGGATAAAGAAATCCCTTGTGGACAATGGCTCAAATCTTACTTTTTGTAGTGTAACCCTTTTGGATAAGCTTTACATGGATAAATCAATAATTGAACATGATTCCTTATCAATTCAAGGATTTTACAATGTACGAAAGCAACCACTTGGCGTAATCACTTTTCCTATTATAGTTGGAAAGGCCACATTGCAAACTCCTATCCATGTTATTCCTCATGATCTTTCATACAATATTCTTTTAGGAAGGCCATGGATTCATGATATGCATGCGGTGCCTTCAACTCTTCATCATATAATGAAGTATGTTTACAAAAAAAAGTATAAAAAATCAAAGCCAACCTTGAACCAAATAGTTGTTTAAACATTGAGAAAGGGAAGAAAAATCCTTTGAATACATTGACACCAACTAGACAAGTGGAACTCATGCAAGAGAAAGAAAATGAAAAGCATATTGAAGAAGTCACAAAGTTATTGGAAGATGATTGGGGTTCCTTAGATTTCACACCTACATTTAGGGGAGAACACGAGATCATAACAAAAGAGTATGAATGGGGAAAATAAAAGGCGGTAATGTTGACAAAAAATTCAATAGAATCTTTGAAAGAATCCACTTCAACCACCTTAGAATGAAAGACAACATACACATAAAACTTTGATGAAGTCGATTATGAACAAACACAGAATCTAAAAGAAATAAAAAAGATTTATGGATGAGGTTATGAACTTATGAAACAACTTTGGTATAGTGGAAAGGGATGTGGTGCTAGAGAACAAGGTATCTATGTCCCTATAGAGCCTAATGCACAATGGTCTTGGTTATTATCCTTCAAAAGAAATGAAACAGTCAAAGAAATCTTCGCTTAATACAAATTTCATCACACAAAACACTAATGATTGTAACTTTTTAGATTTTACACCATCTTTTAAAGGAGAGCACAAAATATCACAATCTAAATTTGGGCCACACAACCTAAAAACACCTGAATTATGATTGGATGTTGATTTATGTCAGTGATTATCCTCAAAAAGATGTATTAAATGAGGCTTTTGGATGAAAAATAAAGCCAATTAAAGCATATAGAAGCCCAATTATTTAATAAAACAATAGAAAAGAGTGAAAGTGTGTTACAACACTTTACAACACCCTAAATAAGGTATCATTAGGTTTATTTAGTTTACAAGGGCCCAATACCTAATGTGAGTGTGTTAAACACATTACAACACTAAGTCAAGGAATCATTAACCTCAATTTTATAAGGATGACCCAAAAAGTATGAAAATGTCATGTACAAAAATTTTCAGCACTACATTTAGCCCCCATGTTAGTGGGAGGAGGAGCTTGCTTCAAACTCACCCTAAAGTAGACGAATTCACACAAAGAGAGGTCCAAGTGCACCAATGTCGATAGGATAGGATGACAACAATCAAGAGGGGTGATCAAGCCCCTAGGATCAATATCCCATCACAAACCAACATAGGCACAAAAGAAAACTCATGAAAATTATATAAATAGCTTCATCAAGGCACAAGTATACATTTCCAAAGACAAAGAGAAAATAAAAACCAACAAAAATGGGTGGATGGATAAAGATTTGACTGTTTGTCCAATACAATGTGGATCAAATCTAGGTTGTTTGTCTAAAAAATCACAGTCACTCTGAGGAAATGGAGCTCTAGGCCATCCTTTGGGTGAGTAATCGAAAGAGGTGAGATACATACACACATGGTTGGTATGCATTCACACACACACATGAGTGGATATGGGAAAGTCATGCCTCAGATGGGCTTTCCTTTAAACCATACCAAAGTTATACCTCCTATTAAATTTGATAAGGTGCCACACAATAATGAACTTTGAGCTTCATGAGGCAAGAAAAGCTTTGTATGCTTGGAACTCATCAACAAACAAGATGGCTCCATAGGCATGCAAAGTGTATTATGCAAGGTGGCCATATAACTAAATTTGAAAATGCAAAAATAATGTAAAGGACATTCAAAGGAGTCTTGCTTAGTTCATGTAAGGTCTTTAACTTAGGGAATATTGTGCCTAATGTCTCCAAGACAGGACCAATCAAAGAATAGAAGATTCATAATTTAGGTTATATAGTGTCTCAAATCAAGCCATTAAGAGGAATATAATATGCTAAGAGAGATAATGTTCTTGAGGGACATCACAACCAATGTCAACAAAAAGAAAAAAATGTATCGCATGAAGCAAGAAGGCTACACCATGAAACAAGAAAAAGAAAAATGCAAAATAATAATGACAATGTATTTCCCCACTTTAAAGAAATTGCTAAACAACATGTTGTGAATAATTGCTTTAAAATAGTAGATGATAAATGCTAACAATAAAGAGGGCATGAGATCTAACTTGGAAAACCCTATGCCAAGTTATATGTTTCCAAACAAAGCTACGTCCTGAAAGAACAAGGGGTTCCTCCAAACACACATAAGGGATCTATGGATTTAGGGTCAATATGTTCCTGCTACAATGTATTTAGAGAGCTCTGAACTATCATCATTCGCCAAATACTCATTGAACTAGAAGAATGACACAAAGACAGTGAAAATAAAGAAAAAACTTTCTTGTCAACATAGAAGAGACATGAGTGTCTTGAAGCCTTGTGTCATCCCCAAAAGGAAAACACAAGACAAATGAAAAAGAGATAAACAAAAATATTTTTTGGTCAACATGGAAGAGACATGAATGTCTTGATGCCTTGCATCATCGCCAAAAGGAAAACACAAGAGAAATAAAATATAGATAAAGAAAAATCTTGTGGGTCAACATAGAAGAGACATGAATATCTCAACACCTTGTGTCATCTCCAAAAGGAAAACACAAGACAAATGAAAAAGATAAAATATTTATGACATAAAGAAGAATGAAGGTACAAATAGAGGAATGTCGCAAAGAGAGAGAGAGACATCAAACAAAACATCATGGGGGATCACATTATGCACATGCAATCACATAACAAGAAAAAAAACACATGAAAAATAAATAATGCAAAAGACTATTAAGGCACATGTGAGTCAACCTATTAATAGGTTGTTTGCATCGCGGTCATGTTCATCATATACAAAAGGTGAACAACTAGGCAAAGGGACACTATCAAGTGCCGAACTAGGGCCATCGCCAAGTTCAACACTCTTCTTGGGGGAATTATCATTTAATCTCATAGAAAATGAAAACAATGTTTTCAATTCATTATGCACTTGTTAAGCAATCTTTGAAATCTCATCATCATCATCATCCAAGTTAATCGCAACAATAGGTCAAATGACAATGTACAAAAAGTGTTTGGCTCCTATTGTGGTATAATATCTTTTTAATTTGGTGAAGGGGAACTTATCATGGATTTCTTCAGTCAATTTTGGGTCTTGATTTTCTTTAATTATTTCCTCATTTAATTTTTGAGGAAGAGCACGAAGTCTACGTCTACGTTCTCTAACACCTCTATTTATTTTAGCTCAATTTTCAAGTTGTGTTTTTGTAGGAGTGGGATTATCAACCATAGGTTTCTTTTCTTCCCTAAGGGGAGGAATGAAAAAAGCCATGGAAGAGTGTTCAACCACTTTCTCTTTAACTTTGTAAACTTTTTTTATTCTAGGAGGAATGATGGGACTATTTTCGTTATCACTTTGACTTTTGTGGGAAATAGGCAAAGGTTTTGTCTTAGGTTGGTCTTGTTTATTTGAAGTGTATTTTCATTCAATCATGGTTTTGTCAAGGATGGTAGGCTCGATCGTAGGTGGAGGCATGTTTTAGAGGGATAATTTTTCTATGCATTTTTCCTTGAACTTTTGGTAGGATTTGAAAGAAAATCTTCTTGAGGTTTAATAGGTTCCATAGGCTTAGGCTAGAAGAAGTCTAAGTCCAAAACTTTCCATAGGAAGACAAATGGTTAAAACCACTATGATGCATAGTGAAAATTTTATTTTCAAAGGGAAACTTTAAGCATTTATACACAACTGACAAGAACGCTCCCATGGAGCATAGCCATTGGTGACCAAGCTTCAAATAGAATTGATCCAACATCAATATGATGGAGGAGACATCTAGTGTTTTTTTCCTACTTGTAAAGGTAAGGTGATTGATCCCATCGTAGCGAAAATGAAACTATTATGCATTTGTATCCATGCTTTCGGTTTCTCATATGTCTCTTGATAGAGATAATTTAGAATTAAGAATTCCTTGGTGATCACATTCTCTCCATAGAAAAGATCTATTAATATCACATTAGTGGTCTTATCATAGATTCACTCGGCTATGTAAAGAGGACCATTAGGTTCATGTTTAAGTATATCTCTAGAGGAGAAAACAATGCCAAGAGGCTTTTTAGTTCATCCCTTCCGATGTTGAGTTTTGACCAATACAACCAAACCATCAATAGGATTTTTTTCTTGTTGATCAGTATGCATAGGGCTTTATTGAATTGTATCTATGTTCTCATCATCTGTGTCAACATTCATCACATCAGTCTTTGTATTTTCGCTAGCTCTGACAAATGAGATACTATGTTTTAGCATGAGGGTGGTAAATATTTGCAAGTTTTGGTTAGGAGGGGAAAAACACTCATTTCCTTGATCATTAACACCTCCAACAGAAAGCCAACTAGAATTATTGAGGTCTTGCACAAGATGTTTAAGACACTTACAATGATCCGTATCATGTCCATTTGGTCGGTGATAATGGAAATAATCATTTGATCTAAATTTTAGAGGTAGAGGCTTATTAGGATTAGGTGTTTTGATAGGAGGCAAGGTAATCATTTTTTGTTCTAAAATTTATGACATTGTGTTATGAAGGGTATCGGGTAGGGGAGTGAATTGTCTTTTTGGGTCCCCATAGTTAAAGGGTGTCATTGCTTTTATAGTAGCTACTTGGGTATTGGAAGGTTGAGTTTCTTGTTGAGGGGGATTTAGTTGAAGGAATCATTTATTTTATTTTTAAATGATGATTTTGTTTTTCCCTCACAATGCTTTGCTCCTCCTAGGGTTTTTCACCTAAAAAGGATAACAAAGATTGAAAGGGGTCCCAAAATGCAAGGGTTTAGACTCAAAGTCTATGTTCATGAAATGTATTATGCCTAATTAAGATGTCCTAATTCTCTAATTTGAAATTGAAGTGATCTAATGATTCAAAATCTAAGAAAAGTAAAGTGATGGAAAAGACAATGGGATATGCAGAAATGCCTAAAAGTGCAACAAAATGATGAAATAACAAAACAGGATGAAAGAAGTGCACCTAGAATTTGAAGCTTGATGTTGGGAGATTTTGGAATCCTAAAAAATTGATTGAAAATGCTAATTGGGACACATACGCTAGGTGAGGCAACTTAGTCCCAGTTTCAGGAAACTTTGTTGGAGCAAGAATCTGCTAAATGGGTATCCAGAAATGTCAAAATCATTTTTTAGGCCCAGAAGTGGGACTAACTCTCCATTAGTGGAAACTTATTCCACCTGCAAATCTCAGGAAATTTAGGACAAAATTTAGAAGTCTCGGGTCTGCACTTTCTTTTCTAACAAGTGTTCGCACTTGATTCTGCAGAAAATGAGGTAGAAAGATTCTCCAAGCTTGAAATAGGGTTGTGTTGACTTGATTGACTTTGTAGAATTGTTTACCACCTTTCAACACCTAATTGCTTGATAAATCTGCATACAAAAGTTTACAAACACACATGCAAAAGGGGGGGAATGGTTGAGGGTTAGAGAATAGGGGTTTGCCTTAGTCAAAGTCCACTTTGGTAATCAAACACTAAACAATAAAATGAAATGAAAAGAGTATGATAAATAGACAACATACAAATTTCATAAACTTACCACACCTCTGATGCTCAAAATATGAAGATATGCAATGAAATGCTCCAATAGATTGACTTGATAATGCTTGATTGAATAATGCAAAGTGCTCAAATATTTGATTGACGTTTAGTGAATGCAAGTGAATGAGGAGATGTAAAATGAAAGGAAAAACACTTATTTATACCTGATTTTATTAAAATTTTCCAAAAGTAACACATCATAGGATGACCTCAAGGGTTAGAGGACAAATTCCCACTAGAATTTCAAAAATTATTTTAAGTTTTGTGCCAAAAAGGACTAAGTTGCCCCTATTGGAGACTTAGTCCCACTTGTGTAAATTAAGTGGGTGTCGGGAATTTTGGGGCATTAAAAGTTGTCCAATGGGAATGTTCTCAAAGAAACACTTGAAAATGGTCAGAAAGTACATTAAGGGGTCAAATAAAGCATAAAAAATGTGTAAATAGTGAAATTAAGCCTAGAAATGTGTGAAATCTTGTTACAAGACTTTACAACACTTCAAAATAGGACTTGATAAGTGATGAAAAGGTGATTTTTAGGTGAACTATAATGGAAAGAGTCTAGAAAAGTGTAGAAATGTCTTAAAACAATTCACAACACCTTCACAAGATGCCATAATTTGAATGTATATGACCTAATGTGAATGTTTAAGCCACATTACAACATTAAACCCAAGAAAAATCAACCCAAAGTACATTAGAAAGACTTAAGTGAGTGTAAAAATGTCAACTATACATTTTTTGGTGACATACTATTTTCTAAAAGATTGGTAATTATTTTGATTTGTGGATTCAAACTTCTCAGTTTGGCTAGAGGTGGATTTTGCATCACAAATAATAATCGAGTTTTAATAATCACGAAGGGCAGTACATATATGCATGAAGGAGGGGAATTTCATCACGGTAAGATTATCATGTATCATATTTTGCAAATTTTCTTAGAACATCTTTTGAAACTGAGGATCAAGATCCTTTACATCGATTTGGGAATAAAACAATTGATAGTGTGAAATAAAGTTAGTAATCTTTTCTTCTTCTTTTTGGTTACATCTCATCAAATCAGCCAAGTCATCATGGGAGTCATATGCACTTGAAAATGGTTTATAAATGCATCAACAAGTTCATTAAATGAATGAATTGAGTTTTTTAGTAATGAAGAAAACCATTCTAAGGTAGCATCCTTTAAGGACCTAGGGAAGAGTTTAGCCAAGAGTTTGTCATCAAGAAAAAAGTCACTACATAAAGTTGTGTAAGTCAAAATATGGTTAGAAGGATCTCCTTTCCTAGCATATTTCTCGAATCTAGGCACCTCTACACCTTGTGGCATCGGTCTTCACAATATCTCCAAGGACAAGGGACTACTTTTGACAGAATATGTAGGTGGACCATTTTGATTTCGATTGATAGTGGAGACTTGTTTTTGAAGGAATGAAATGGTTTAGAAAAGTTGGTTTATGAGGGGGTCATTGCATGTATTGTGAGATGGAGGTGAAAATGGTGGAGGTGTGTATGTATTCAAAGAACAAGTGAATGGAATTCCTATAGGTGGTAAGGTGGTAGGAGATATGACGTGCGATACCACAAAGGTACTAGGGATGCTAGCAGAAATACCTAAGCAATGGATCACATTACAAGTCAGTTGTATTGTTGTTGTAACTTGAGTGTTGGTATAGGCATGAATAGAGGCAATTGTTGTGGGAGGAGAAATTTGAATTCCTCCTTTCCTTGTGACATTGTTTGTAGGTAGAGGACAACTAATGGTTGAGGTAAACATTTTTCCAAATATTTGAACTATCTAACACACAAGGTCTAGTTCGCCTTCCCTTTCAAGAATACAATGAATGTTATCCATTATAGGGATAGCAGTGGTTGAGATGTTCTCAGTACTTATTTGATTTTGTAGGTTTGTTGTCTTCATGTATTTGGATTAGGTTTTCTTGCGGAAGACTAGCAACCATTGTTTTGACATGCATCACACTACTTGAAGGTAAGGAATTAATAAGGGTATGGTCCATACATAGTGAACTAGCGTCAATACTAGGAGTGAAGAGCTAGACAACCCAAGTTCCATGACGATTATGCTATCACAGGATGACATGAGTCTGAAACTTATTCTCACTATAGTATTAGGAATAGGATACCAAGTAGAAATGCTCATGTAAGGGATATTAAATGTTTTATTATCAACAAATGATGAAACAAAAGGGGTTTTTAAAGGATATTCTCATCTTTCCACCGATATAAATTATGTTTTACTTTGAATTTAATAAATTATTATTATTCATTTTCTATTTAAATTACAACTAAAGTCCTGATTAATAGGTTGATTGAAAAACATATATAGCTTTCAAATGGTATCACATTTTTTGAATCCAAAACATGTGTCACATTTTATGCTTCACATACTATAGGATTAAAAAGGAAAAAAATGAATTTCATGAATTTTTGACCATGTTAAGGTGGCCTACATACAAGTTTTTATATTTTTTAAAAGTTGTAATAAAAAAAACATAATTAATTATTTACTTTGAAAAAAATAAAGAAAAATATGCATCACATTGGGACATGAGTCCTTTACTTATATCTAAAATCTTATTAAAAAAATTATCATTTTATTATGGTTAGGTTGGTCAGACAAACACATACTTATTTTTTCCCTGAAATTTAAGTACTACTGCATTGAAATTTCAAATTTTCACCAAACAGATTTTTTTTTGTTTAAATAAACTTAGTAGTTCAGAAACTACATTCAATTTGCTACAGATTCTATTCTTACATATTTTTAAAATAATATAGATAACTTATTCAAATTTTTATGTCAAGTTGCCTAACTCTAATTTTTTTAAATTTTTCACCACTTAAGGGCCTTTTTTTTCCATGATGATCCTGCACATACCCATGTTTTGCAGCCTAAGTGCAAATAAATTTTTTAGATGATTTTAAATGATGTAAGATGCAAAAATGCAGCATACATGGACTTTCACTAATGTAAGATTTAGAAACCCTAGAATTTCAATTAACTAATGCAAACCCTAATGCAAAGTTAATACAAGCAAGATCTAGGATGATGATGCACTCCAAATCAAAATTATGATGTTCTAAATGTAGGTTCACCAAAATGAAAGGTTGAATTTTTGTTGCTTCTATGCTTGGGAGATAGAATAAAAATCTTCACACTGTCTCATTCAAGGAAAATCCTAGAGGTCTTAACCTAAGGTGTACAAAGGAGAAAGAGATCTTGCAATAGGGTTGTTCTAGGGTTTGATTTAACTAAAGAAGGATTGATCACCGAAATAGGGCTTGGAAAGACTAATGAAATGTAGGATCTAATGCTTAACCCTAATATGATGCAATGCTTTAATAAATGATCTAAAAATGCATGTAAATAAAAATAGAAAGCTAAGAGGTCAAAGGAGTGAACTTGGAAACTTGAAGAAGATTGGATGAACGCCTAAAATGCTAAAAACACTTATTTTAAATTATGCTAGGACTCATACACCAATTTGGGCAATTTAGTCCTAGATTAGGGTTTTTAGGCATAAACTAAAATCTGGCAAAGAGGTGTCTCGAACTTCTAAAGTTTGCAAATTTGACCAAAGTAGGACTCATACACCAAAACTACTGTATTAGTATAGTTAGGGTTTTCTAGAAATTCAAATTCTGAAACTTCTCTTCTATGTATGTTCTATCATTTCCACCCAGTTTCCCAATCCGAGTCTTCAATTTGTAACCTATAGATGTTCTCTAATGATCTTCAATGCAAGGTGACAACTTTGACAACTTTGAACACTAGGGAAATTTCTCCAAACTTTCTCTTCAATATATGTTCATCCTAGAGCTACAAATCACACACTAAATAGAGGGAAAATGTTGTTTTGTTAGTAGAAAGTGGTTTTCATTGGTCAAACCCCATTTTAGTAATCAAACCTTGAAATGAACGAAATTTAATGTTGCAACTCACCAAACACTAGCAATAAATGCTCCAAACATGTATGAAATAGCTCCAATGGATGTAGATCTTGAATCTTGTTTGAATGTGATAGATCTTGAATTGAATGCTAGCTTGAATCATAAACCCCTACATCACAATTGTTAGCTTAAAAACAAACATGATGCATGATAACTTTGACATGATGCTTAATGCTTGAAGAATGGTCTAAAACACTTGCTAATCAACTCTTGAAGAATTTCAAATTCTTTTGTAAACACTTGAATGCTCTTATGAACTCAAAGCTATATAAGGATGCTCATTCAACTTGCTAGGTATAAAATGAGTGAAATAAACTTGTATTTACACTTATTTATCCAAATTTCTCAAAATTATAACACTACAATCTTACATCAGATCTAGGAGGATAAAATCTTGCCACAAATTTGAAATAAATTTGAATTTGGAACACACAGGACTCACACACCAGAAGTGGCGTATGAGTCCCATTAGGCATAATTATGGGACACATTTTCAAAAATGCTTAGAAAGGTGTGAAATCTAGATCAAGACCCAAAACCCTGGGTGGGACTCATACACCCAAGGTGGCATATGATTTTGAGATCACTAAATATGGGCCACACAACCTAAAAAACACCTAAATTATGATTGGATGTTGATTTATGTTGGGATTATCCTTGAAAAGATGTATTAAATGAGGCTTGTGGATGCAAAATAAGGCCAATTAAAGCATAAAGAAGCCCAATTATGTAATGAAACCATAGAAATGTGTGAAAGTGTGTTACAATAGTTTACAACACCCTACATAAGGTATCATTAGGTTTATTTAATTTACAAGGGCCCAAGACCTAATGTGAGTGTGTAAAACACATTACAACACTAAGTTAAGGCATCATTAAGATCAATTTTATACAGAGGGCCCAAACAAGTGTGAAAATGTCACAGATGACATTTTTTGAGCCTACAAAACATAAACACTTCAACCTTTGTTAAATATTACTTAATGAATGAAAAATAATTTATATTCCTTTATCAAATGTATCTTATGATGATGTTAACCACAAAACAAGATAAAATTATTTTCTTATTTATCTTTAATAGCATGGGAAATATTGTAACACTAATGTAAATAGATCAAGAAAATATTTACATGCTAATTTTGAAGAGGATATGAAGCTAAATCTAAGATAAGATGACATTTATTGACCTCCACTCTCAATATAAAATCAAAAAAAAAAATCTCAAGTTCATATCAAAGTTTTTTGAATTCTTCTAAGCATTTTTTATGAGATAACTACACAATTAAAAGATAAGATAACATCTCTAAATTATGTTATAAATTAGTTAAATTTATATGAAGGGCTTGTGATTAATAGACAAAGAGAAAAATATTATTCTAAAATGTATGTCTAATTTTTTTCTCACAAATTAAAAATAAGTAATAAATAAAAGATTGAATAAAAGACTAACAAGAGATACCTACATGTTAAATATTGGAGTTAGTAATCTAATTTTGTAAGAACCAAAATCTTAATACTTTTCTTTTGGTAAAGGTTATATGTTATGCTAAAATTTCACTTATTATTATTTTTTAAAATAATATAAATTTTATTGAAACCTAACAAATAAATGATTCAAGTTTCTTTAAATTTGACATAAAATATAACTTGACTTTATAAAGAAATTGACACTAATCATTAGTTTAAATCATCTTCAAATTCTATCTCAGTTTGTTTGGAAATACGAGACTTTACTAAGGCCCTTTTGATTATTAACTTTTAAGCTAAACAACCCTTTAACTATTAACTATTAGTAATTAAAATCCTTGTAACTCATTTAAAAGTTCAATTAAACTTGTAAATTTTTTTTGGAACATTGGTTGAATTCTTGTAAACCCTTCTCCTACATAATGCTTTCACTTTTCACTACAAGATGCTCTTTTGAAACCATCTATATTTCATAAAATATATTCTTAAAATTGTATTTGAATAAATTAATAAAGATTAAGAATAAAATACTTATTTTTCTTAATTTATACGTATACATTCTAATAAATTTTAATATCAATAGATATAAATTTAAAAATCATAGTGATGCTTATATTTTTTAAAACTATACAAAAACATCAACATTATTTGATAATACACTTAACCCAACACTTTATACCCTTAACAAAAACAACCCAAAAGCCATTAGATTTAACATCTACAATATGATTTATTGTATCAATCATACAACACATATATAATAATTCTAATTGTCATTAGATGGCAACACAATAGTTCACACCCTTAACAAAAGCAACATAATATTCATTAGATATTACATCCAGAGTATGTTGATTATATTAAATTTATGTAAAATGAAAGCATACTATAATTTTGCGTCACAAGTCCTAGTGTTAAGAGGACCAAACCTCTCACAAAAAAGTTGATGATGGAGTGAAAAATTATAGAGGAAAAATGTATACTTTACTCCAATTGTAAGTTTTATGTGATTTGCATGGCTCTTGTTAATACTTGAATATAACTATTTTGACTCTTTAGACACACTCACAATCCCTAAAATTAAACCCCTCACTTCAATAATAGAATGAAACACTTTAGGCCAACATTGAACTACTCCCTAGTATTTTTTTATATTCAATTACAGTACACCTACGATCTTATCTTGCAAAATGTATCAAGTGATTCAGCTAGTATTCTAGCTTCAAATTAAAATTGGCCAACTCAAAGGGAACAAATATTGACATAGTAGTTATCCATCAACACATATACCAAAAGTTTCAAATTAGGTGTTTGGGTTTGTCTGTTTAAGGACATCATCCTTGGATTGATTTGAGCATAATCTCATGCACCACATAGTATTGTACATTGTACAATCTCACAATTCATATAAGCTTACATATTCTAGAATCTTACATACTCTCTAATCTCATGTATCTAGTGAAAAACTCCAATTCACCTTAATCCTTCTCATTTTCTTTCATCAGTTTTATTCATCGACTCAAATATCTCAATCTCAATATATATTAATTTAAAACCTAATTTTAATTTAATTTATTTATTATCTTCTAATCAAACAACTAATTAGTTTAAGTAAGATCGATTTATTTTCCTACACAAAGACAAAGACATTTATCAGTGCTTACATTTAAGAGGTTAAAGCTCCATAAATTTCTCGCTAAAAATAGTACAGTTAATAGTGTACATGCATTTCGAAATCTATGGAACGCACTCTCCTTACACGTTTTGAATTTTTCAAAGTTCAAGGAGTTGTTGAGTGTGGGCTCATTGTGTGAAGTACCAGAAGACGAGATTTGACTGAATGCCTGGAAAGAGCTGTGCGAATTCTAATTGTACGTTCAATTTTATTTTCTTATTTGTACGTGCTTGTCGACAGAAGCACTTAATCTATTCCTTCCTTCCTTCGATCATTTATAGCGGAAGAAATTACGATGTTTCAGACTTTTTATTGTAGATATGCTTTGTAGATGTTCTTGGTAAACATCAAAGAAAAAATGTTTTCCCTCTACGCCACGTTTTACTGTGTGAACTGCAACTTTCTTTTTTACAAGGAGACTCAAATAATGAGAACAATAGCTTTCAAAAAGGACAAAGAGTTTGAAAAGATGTCAATGGAATAGTATAAATTTACATGATGAAAAGAAGAATCATTGTATTTTTCAGAAATAACTTAATATGAGATCTAATTAATTAATAAATAATTGTATGAATTTGTTATTTTAAGGGAATAAGAATAACATAAAATTAAATATATATTAAATTTTCTTAATCTGTATGTTAATTGATGTTTAGTTTTGTATCAGAGAATACAACTTTAAAACAAAGTGAAAGGAGAATGTATAGAAGTAAACTAAAGTATTTGAATAAATGCTTGGCTTCATGTGAGAGGACACAACATTAAATCTAAAGAAGTGGAGGGAGAATATATAAGAATAAACTACAAGTGGTAAAAAAGATTTGTCACTTCTATCTTACTTAATGCTTGCTTCATATTGAAGGACACCACATTAAATTGAAATAATAAATTAGAACATCTAAGAATAAATTAGAATATGGTGAAATATATGTTACTTTCATCTTAATTTATACTTTGATACAAATATAAAGACACAAATTTAAATTCGAACCAAAAATATCAAAAAATAAATTAAAATATGATGAATTTTTTCATTGATCACATCATAACTATCATATAAGAATAAATTAAAGTAAAATAAAATAAACTTGATTTTCACTTCTTTTAACAATCAAAATGTCTAATTACACTTTTAACACAATTTTAAATTGTATAGCCATTGTACATTTTTCGATTTATTTATATTCTAATACGTCAATTTTTATTCTAACTGTACTTGCTTGTCCACAGAAGCACGTATTCTATTCCCTTATATTCTCAGACGTTACTAGAGTTTTTAAACTACACAAAAGTAAAAATTACGGCGTTAAGATATGCTTTGTAGATATTGTAAACCTCCAAGAAAACATTGTTTTCCCTCTACGCCATGCTTCACTCTGTAATACAGCCTTTTATTATTAAAAGGAGACTGAAATAGTGAGAACAACAGCTGTAAGGGAAAAAAACACAAGACAGAGCTTAAAAAGACGTCAATGGGATGAGAAATTTGATCCACCACCGAATTTTGTTACGATATTAGTACATTATTTCACTGTTGTAATAATAGTTGATTTATTAGTGGTATCCTTTTAACATTCATAGAGTGTGTTGTCACATTATTTGGTCCACTTAATATGTTGATGACGATCTCTGTTTTGAGGTCATCAATGTGATCAGGGATCACGAAAAGTAGACTATTCCATCAAAACAAGACCCACACTAACTATTCCATTAATTAAAAATATCATGTTCAACATTTGCATATGCTTGGACATTTCAAAATATTTTATTTAGAGTCGCATCACCATCTTTAAAAGCTTCTGGTCTGCTAGTGATTTGATATGTTTTTATCTTAATTTTTAACTACAATCCATATTGAATTTACATTTCAAGATTATCTTTGATCAATTAAAAATAAATTTAAAAAAGTCTTTCTATTATAAACACAATCTTATTTTAATAGTGCATTTATGGTGATTATGACACATCTTTTAGATTTTTATTTTCTACATTTTATATCTCATAGTGACTTTGAATTGATAATTTACCCATGATCATACTATTAGTACAATCCACCTCTTTTTTAAGAGGTTATGTTAATTGGGGAAGATGATCATACTATTAGTACAATCCATTACCTATAATTGTTTTTCTCTTATCATTACTTTAAAAGATTAAAATTGAAAGACTCAAATACCAATCCATTGAACTTTTATAGAACTTATAATTTTCAAAACTTATCTTTGATACTATGTGTAATGTCCCAAAAAAAAGAACCATCAATTTTGAAGAGGTTTATTTTGCAAGATAGGGAATTTAACTTTCTATTCTACATGAAGAATTTTTATAATGCATTCCATAAACAACCACAAAGAAAAAATAGCTAACCAACATAGATCTTTATAAATACTATAAAGATAATTATCATTGAATCATAGATAACTTAGGCTTAGTGCCATTGAACTGCATACAATTCATTTTATGAACATTCTTCTCATTATAGTTTTAGTACATTTTTTAATTTAGTTGTGGACCTCAAATATTTCATTTCCACTTAGAAGTGTTCAATTCAGTCATACATGCAAATCTCTTCTAACACTTATATTATCCAAGAACAACATAAAGAGTTTAACCTTTTTCAAATGTTACTTGATTAATAAAAAATAATTTATAGCACTATATCATGGGTATTTGATCATGTTAACCACATACAAGATTAAATTATTACTTTGTTGATTAGAAATAGTATGGGAAATATGGTAACATTGATATAAATAGATTAAAAAGTATTTTTCAAGATAACTCTTAAGAGGAGATGAAGCTAAATATAACATAAGACTACATTTATTCACCCCCACTCTTAATATAAACTCATTAAAGGAAATCTCAAGTTAATACAAAAGTCTTATTAGTTCTTCTAAACAATTCTTACTCATTTTCAATAGATTACCATAATATCATGATTTTTTTCTAGAAAAATATAATTGTTCATAAATGATCCATGGTAGACACAAACTAATACCAAACACTTATTTCTTAAAAAATGTTGAAATAAGTAATATTTAGTAATCACCTTGGTAATTATTGACGTTATCAACCAGTGGGAAACTATAGTATTCTTCCAGATCCTATTCATGATTTTGTAGATATCATTGATATGATATCAATATTATGTCCAAATCTATACCTAACATGTTGAGGCTAAACCTCTTATAAAAATTATAGAGAAAACCACACAATTAAAATATAGAGAGACCTTGTTCTTCTTTTAGATTTTTTTGGAAATGTTTCAATTATTAGTTGTTTCAAAATAAGAGCTCTAAATTGAGCTATAAATTAGTCAATGGTTATAGAGGACTTATGTTTAGTAGAAAAATACAAATACAATAATATAAAATTTAGGTCTAAATGTATGTTATTACAAATAAAAAATTACTAACATAGACAAAATATTCAATAAATAATTACCAAAATATATCTACTAATGCAAGAGTATCTAGGTCCATAGATAATCTTGCATTGATCAAAACTATTTCATTTCAACTTAGTTTTTTTTTCTTTGTTGTTCTTATTTAGTTTGCTTCCCAAGGAAATATTTTGAAAGATAAGTTTGAAATCCTAATGATGTCACCTTCTAGAAGAGCTTCATGGGTATTCTTAGGTCAAATTTAATTAAGATTTGACAAAAAATGAGTACAAGTTATGGCTTTGTGAGGCTTTCACCTTCTAACAATTACAAGTTTTGAAGCCATTACCAAACTTGAATTATGGGGATATTTAATTTGTTATTAGTCATTTGTAGAGATTTAATATATTGTTGATCTTTGTGGAAGTTTGTTGTTAAACTATATGTTGTTATACTCAAGGGCTAGAGGTAATAAGCTAAATGTGATGGAATGTAGAGTACTATAATTCTAAAGATTAAAAATGTCCTAAACCTACAATACTCAATTCATAGAAAACCAGAAAATAATTCTATCATTGGTTCTATCATCTTTACTACAAGAATTGAGCAACAAGAATAGTGTGACATTATAACAAGAATCAAATGGCTATGCTCGCTGTCATCCTCTCTTTTTTTTCCCACCTAGGTGTGATTTTGAATGGCTTTGTGGCCGCATCTTCTCCTGGCCACTCTGGGCTTTCTTGCCTTGGTGAAAACTACTCCTATCTTGGTATTAAGACCGGCTCTATGTTGCCACCCCTGGCTTCACCTGGTGGTTTAAGTTTAGATCCGTGGCATTACCCATGTCTTCACCTAGTTGTGAGGTCATTGTAGACCTCTCTATAGATGTTGTGGGTGTTGTGTTTGTGGGTACTGTGTTTTCTTCACCTCTGATGGTTAATGCAGTTACTAGCACTTTTGTGGGTGTTTTTGAGCTTTCCCCATCCTCTCGTGTGGGGTGGTTTGCTCGCCTCCAACCTTATGTTGATGTTGTGAAGTCTAAGAGACCTCAGATGGGTGTTGTGCATCCTATGTGTTGTGTTGAGGTTGCTCCTATTGTTTCTCTTGGTAAGGAAGTTGTTGATAATATTGATTTCTATTCCAAAAATTCTCTTATTTGTAGATTTTTCTATTGTGGCCTTCTCTTCCTAATTTGCACCTTTGGATCACCAACCATTGGTCTCCTTTGGTTGATGGCTTGATGGAGATTTACCCTTTTGTAAGGGGTTTTTTTGTTGTGGGTTTTAGTTCTCCTAAGGATAGGAAAGCTATTTTAGATCACGGTATGTGGGTTTGGGACTCTCATCCCCTTTCCTTTAGGCCTTGGGTTTTTTCTTTTAACCCTTTGAGAGAAATTTTGGATGTGATGCCCATTTGGGTAAGATTTCCCTATCTTTCCTTATAGTTCTTGGTGTTCCTCTACCTTCGAGGGCATTGGTAATTCTATTGGTAATTTTTTGAAAGTGGATTTGGTTTCTGAGTACTTCACTCATACTTCCTTTGCTAGGATTCTGGTGGATGTTGATCTATTGAAGGCTCTTCCTGGTGAGGTTGTGTTGAATATTAATGGTTGGTCATGGTCCTAGCTTGTGGATTATGAGAGTCTTCCTTTTCATTGGAGATGTTTTATTGTTGGCCACTTGGCCCATGATTGTATTGGAGGCTCCTACCCTATATCTTCCTCTACCAAGTGGAAGAATTCACTCTGTCAACACTTAACCTTTCACCCTACTATTGACTTTGCCTCTTCTTCTTTTGATGACTCTAGGACTGATTCTCCTTTTACGAGGCTTAATATGACTGTTGTGATGGATGCTTCTCCTCAAGTGTAGGTTTATTTTGCTCCACCTAATTCAGTTGAGGTGGTTTCTATTCCTTCTATCGATACTATTGTGCAGCCTTTGGATCTGGCTATCCCTAATGTTGTTTGTGTTGCCTCCCCTAAGGTACATGTTTTGGAAAATTCTACAGTAAATCTTGTTAATTTGGCTTGGTTTTTGATGCTTCACCTGAAGTATCAGTTGTTCCTTTAGTCTGCTACTCCAAAGGGGAGTCTTCCCTTTCTGATCAAAATTTCTCAGCTTCAATTTCTAATTCTCCTTGGGCAACGGTTCACACAAAGAATAAAAATCCTTCTAAGAAGGTCACGGTTTTGTTTAACTCACCCTTAGAGACTCTACTTGGTTCAAGTGTTGCTTCTTGACCAATTTCGCACTGTTTGTAGTTTTGGCTGACTATTTCTCTTTAGTGGGTTATGTTTGGGCAATCTATTTTGTTGAGTTGTTTGGCTCTGTTTTTCCTTTTGTATGGGTTCAAAGCCCTTCCCTTGCTTATCTCATCAGAAACAAGAATAGTGTGACAAGAGTAGTGTGACAAGAATAGTGTGACAAAAATAGTGCAATGGGAATAGTGTGACAAGAACATTTCTACAAGTTGTATGTGTTTAGATTTTAATCACTCAATATATTAAATGATACTTCTTATTTAGGAAATCAAACTAAATATTGAATTTAATAACTAAAAAAAAAATTACATGCACCCTTCAAATCACTCTTATTATAATCACAAATATAAAGCAATAGACATTATAATAAAAAAATATTAAAATGAAAATAGAACAAAATATCACCAAGTTTCCCTAGGAGAGGGACCTTCCTCTTGGTCCCAAAGGTGATGTGAAAATGATTTTATAATGCACTTTACTTTAGAATTTTAAACATAACATGGAATATGTATTTTAGATGAAAATTGAGATTTTCCTTTAACATGTTGAACTGCATATATATAAAAGTATTGCTACTAAAATACTAGAGATAATAGATTTTTTAATATGGCCTACGACCCATAACTATAGAAAGAGTCTTGTTGAATTACAACCACAAATATTATAGCAAACAAGAAAACTCTATGGTTATATAGAAAAAAATATTAGCTCCAAATTGCATCCTTGACTTGAGATTGTTCATACATCATAAATCTTTTTATTTAATTCCCTCCTATCATTAGCCACAAAATAGAGATTAGTATTCCTATAAATTAACAACATCAAGTATCTTTTTATCATTTTAGACATATTAAATAATTTCACTTTCTATAGTAATTAATAGCATAAATAGAAATAAAAGGTAAATGGAAATAGGAAAGTAAAAGGATAGAAGGGATTGAAAGGGAGTAGATTTTCCCTCATCACCACCTTGGTAAAAAAAAAAAAATTTAACCCACTTAGGATAGGATTATTTTCTTTAGCATTATTAGATCATAAGCCCTTTTTTCATTTGGTTCAGTGATAGGATGAGAAGGTTTAATATAATCATCTTTGGTAACTCTCAAAACATCATTACCAATTGATGAGAGATAGGCATCCATCCCAATACTCCAGAAATCATAATTGTTTCCATAAAATTGTGGTGCTCTAGGAGTGAACTCCTTCTAAGCCATGAATTCTAAACCAAGATCTACCATCAACTATTAGGTTACACCAAGGAACTCATCTCTAACATTAGTTGTTAGAACACATAGATATAGTGAGAGAGGGATGTGAATCAATATATCCATAAAATCAATCCAATTTTAATGTATCAATCAAAACTTATAAGTTTCTCAATCAAGTAACACATTCAAAGAAAAATAAATAATCAAAACACTAGATTTATGTAGAAACCCAACAAGGAAAATCCATGATGAGAAAGCTACTTGGAGCTACTATCCAAATATAGCCTCACAAAATGAAACAATGATTACAATAGGTTTTTAAGTCTTTAGCCTAAGGAAGTTTACAATTGCCTATACAATACATCACTTATAGAATGAGGTTGCAATATCAAATAGGAAACTACCTTCACAAATCCTTTGCCACCTCTAGCTCACTACCTTCAACACTTTACTTACACTCCTCTAGTTTTGGTTCATTCCCTCTAGCATAAACCCATGCTTCTTCTTTAAGGTCAGTACCTCCAGTATTCACACTTGCACTTCTGCCTTTGGCTCACTTCCTCCAACACTAACTCACACATATAGGTCACCTCACTACCTTTGCATTTCACTTATACTTTTCTTCTTTCAACTCACTGTCTTAAACGTGCATCAAACACTTCTCTACAAATTTGCACACATTTTTCTACCTTCAGCGCACTGATATTAGAAAATTACACTGGTTGTACATTGAAAACTTGTACACTTTGATCACACACTTGATCTTAAATATATACCTTCCTCAAAAAGCGAAAGTTTCTCCTTGTCAACCATCCTAAAATGTATGAACATCAAATGTGCAATGAAGATAATTGAGTCAGCTTCAACACATCCACGAGAAAGGTAAATTCAATGCAGCTCAAGCTAGTAGAGAAGAAGGTTCTAATTCAAATCTACACACATCCCTATGTTGACACACACCACAAAAAACTGGCACAAATGACTTAGAATAGTAAGTCAGAGGAACAAACACTCAACCTTCAAAATATTAACTCTAGACCATAAGTGATAACAGAGAGATAAGATATAATCATGCAAATTACATCACAAACATCAAATGATATTCAATAATATTTCCATGCACTTATTTCATAATTATATGCATCATTATGCTAGCATAAGAAAAAAGATATTGAACCACTATCTATTGTAAACCCAGATAACTTAGTCTTGACATATTACTTTGAAAACTCAACTACGACATACATCAAGAACCGAAACTTAAGGAAAAATAATAGATATAAATGACAAACACTTTCTCCAATATGTGAGACCACAACGACAACATCGAAGAAATGTGAAGCATTTCTTAGAACCATTCATGATTGCAATAGTACAATTATCACTTTGCTTACTGAGGAAGCTTTTGTGCTAACATATATGATCTAAAAACTAAAACATATGTACTTCACACTCGAATCTATCTAGCCTTTAAAACACATGACCATATCTTGAAATACAGAGGAATGCAGAATGTATTTCAGAGCCTTTTGGAGCACATTTCTAAGTCACCGATTGTAAGAGATTCATCTATACAAATTACAATAACAAAAAATGAATACAACATTCACATAATCATACACTTTATTCATGAGCAACAAAAAAAACTATTATAGAAACTCATGAATCAAAACTCATATATAATACATTTCAATCATTATCCTAATTGTTATATATGCAACCATCACACACTGCCACCTTGCTGACAACAAAGATAATTATCATCAACAAATTCCATGCTATTTGGCATCAATGACAATAAAAAAACTCCATAATATTGACATTAATGATAGCACCTGCAAGATACTTGCAATAATATGTTGGTGATTTCAATTCCTAAATCTATTAATGTTATTATGAAATTAAGCTTTATTAACTGAATGGTGCTTCAATAACATGCATACTTAATTATAAATTTGCATTTTTAATCTAATATTTATATAGTATAGTAGTTTACCTTTATATTCCAACAAATTAAGCATTTCCACTATACTAATAGTTAAAATATAGAATATAGCCACTAAAGTAATTATTATCGATATCATTCTTTTGTCATTAATTTTAAACCTACACATCACTAATTATTTTATTCAATTATGCACTTTAAGTTTGATTTAATTATTAATCAAATAATCTCTATCATATCAAAATGTGTAACCTACACTAGTAGCAAGCAATGGATTTCAGAAAGGTAGAATGAAATGTTACATAGAGTATTGCAAAATAAAACAATTCTTCAAATAAAAATAAAGTAAATAAAATAGTTAAAATAAAATATTGTTTATTATAAATCAAAATTTATGTCTATGTAAATAAAATTGGTTTGAAGTAATATAAAATAACTTATTAAATAAAATAATTTTATATCTTTCTAATCTAGTACTTTTCAAATGATTTTGTATTGAATCCTAAAATCGAGCCTAATTCAATATTCATATGAAAAAATAAAATAGCTTCTTAAACATATGTTTAAGTATCAACTCCTAACATACCTATATAATTAATCAAAAAACATTTATTTTTATGCAATACAATTATTGTTATTCCACAAATAAATCATAACTTAAAAATAGCTCCAAACAAATCTCAATTTAGTGTCACATTAAAAAAAATTATAATGACAATTATTCATTCAAAATAACACTTCAAATACTTAAAAAATCTTTTGTTTCAAAAAATTCATAACATATTTAAATTTTTATAATTTATCGAAAAATCTTCCCTTCTATATATTACAATCTTACTGAATGTTTATATATATATATATATATATTTGAAAAAGAACACATTATATAGCCATTAAACTATGTTGTGCTCTAACATTAATCTTTCTAAAAAGTACTAGGACAAAAAATGGGCATACGACAAGCAATTCACCGACGGAAAATTCATCGCCAACAATTTACAGTGGGAGAATTTACCACCATGACAATTCACTGTGTGAAAAAATAATTGCATGAATTTTTGATGCACTGAATTGCTAGTGACGGTAAATTTTCCTGTGATGAATTGTTGAATGTGAATTTTCCGTTGATGAATTGCTGACGGTGAATTTTTTTAGAGCCCAAAAAACTGAAAAATTACAACGACAAAAGGTTTACATTTATAAAGTAAGTACTAAATTTCATAACCACGGATTATACAGCAAGAAACCTAGGTAAATTAACGATTGACCGACCATAGCTGGTCACATTCTTCGAGTTTTTTCGATGGGGAATAACGTGTTAATGTTGTTCAAGCCTTTAATTGTATTATTTCATTTAATCAAGTCTGCTGATCCCAAAAATAAATACGTCGTTCGCGCAAGTTTAGAATTTGCCAGGGTCTCTTCTCATTTGATTTATATTGACATTTTTTTCTAGTGATTGTGGTGAGCTGCGTCTGTATCTCTGTGTAATCTCCATTTAAATTCCCTATTCTTTACGTTCGATCTCGCTTTATCCCCAGAATGGAAGAAACTATCCATGACATCAAAGAGAATGGATCTCTACCCAGAGAGGGAGAGACGTTACCCATGTCTGAGACTGCTAACATTATGTCACCGGATGTTCAAAGTGAAGAAGGTGGTGGTGGGAATGCAAGCGCGGTTGTGCAACCACTTTCTCCTGATCTGTTTAGGGTGATGCGTATTGTCCCTGACAAACAAGATTACAGCTTTGTTGAAAAGGTTCAGCTTCCACAAGATGAAATTCTGAGCCTCTGTAATAAGCTTGTGCCTTCTTCTGCATCGGCTTACGTAGGTGAGCCCCCGCAGGTTCGTATAAATTTCAATTTACTAAATCTACTATGCTTAACTGCTGTTGGGTTCTATGGAGACAAAAATATGATGATAGGCGCTTTCCGCAAGGAAGGTCTAGTGGATGATTATATCCTTGCTAAGATGGAAGGAGGACTGTTTGAATCGGGATTCTACGTCAGTCATCCTGAAAAAGCAAGAAGCGTAGTAGTTTTTTACTGGCATGAAGGTGAGCAGTTTAAGCAGGCCTCCAGAAAAGACGTGTCTTGCAATTTCATCAGATACCTGGTTGAACTTTGTGATAGTGTATATGTTTATGTGGAAGGGAGCTATCCTTTTGATGCTCTGGCTGCCTCTGCAGCAAGGCCTAGCTCAAAAGCTGAGCGAACGAGAACGATTCAAGTCGCCAAAGTGAAGAGCTCCGAAAATTATTTGGAGCTCTTGCCTGGTTACATTGTAACAATTGACGGAGGAGCAAAGGGTAAGAAACCTTCATCACAACCGACTGCAAAAGTTGCAGTTGTCAATGATCATGATGGAAAAGTGGTGTTCTGCGAAGGGTATCACCGATGTTGTTTCCTGACAGCAGAGGAGAGTGCTCCAAGAACTTCCACAAAAACAGAAGAGGTTTCTGTGAAAGCTTCTGGGTTAGGCAATATGCTTCAAACCTGGTCGTCGGCGTCTAATGTTGATTACTCCAGACTGAGTAACGAACAATTCATTGATCTCCTGAAATATTGTCAGCTCCAAGATTTTGAGAACTACACTAAGTTTAAGGAATCATTTATGACGAGCGTGACATCCATAAACAACGCACAAGTTGAGCAGTTTGAGAGATGCTTTCTCCAAGTTCTTCCAGAATTTTGCCGTCACGTTCTCTTTTTCGTGGACGCCCAAACTAGTACAACAGAAGACAAGGATAGACATGAAGATGTTGAGAAAACGAAAGAGTTGAGTTCATCCTCCGATATGGACGTCCATGCCGACAGATTTGATGAACTGCATCGAGAACTGTCAGTGATTTTAGCCAGCGAGAATAGCATTTCCCATGGAGAACAAAGGATGTTGTTGCTGGGATCGGATATCAGATTTAAATCTAAAGACTGGGAACATATGATTACCGTTGAAACCTTGGGCCAAGGAAAGCAGACAATACCTCTTATCTGTTATGGACAAGAAGTTAATGCCAAGTGCTCCAGACAGTGCTCCTGTTCCAGAAAGATCAATGGAAAGGCGATGTTCCTGCAGCGTATCAACGAGATTAAAGGCTTCCTTCTCTCAGGTGAGAAAGTAAAATTTGTTCTCTTTACTCCACCCAAATCGGGGAATAGTGGGAAGATGGAAGTCGAAGGGACTGTTCATCTCGTCGATAAGACTACCTCTCTGTCTGCAATTCGTAGTTGGGTAGAAAACATGGTTCCTATTGAATTGAGGTGCCTGGAAAGAAATATAGTTTTCACTAGCTTCTTGTTGGGCTCTCACCAACCTCTTGCTCTAACCTTTATTGAAAAGCATTTGGCAACCCAAAAGATGGAAAATCTGTCATCTGAGATCCAAGATCTATTTAAAGAGTTCTGTAAGCTTTCCCCTGCCCAGTCTACAGTCGATCTAGAGGCCCTCTTGTCTCACGACACTATGAAAACCGTGTGTTGTCAAGTCTATAAGGACCATCAACACAAGTTCAAGGAAAAAATAAAGGAGTTGTCGGCTCTTTTATTCAAAAAGAAGGCGGAGGCGAGCTTGGGCAAGGCGGAGCAGAAGCGATTCAGAGAAGCCGAGGATGAGTTTGTACAAGAATTGAAGAAGAAGATGTTCACGGTAAAGAACGGCAATCTAGTGACCAGGTATATCGAAGAAATTACAACTAAACGTCAGTGGCTTTCATTTTCGTGGCTATGGAGCTCGTATCCCGAGCAAGCGGACCTGAAGGTGAAAGTTTCAATTGTGGAGGAACATCCCTTGGCCATTGTTTATAAAGTATGTGAACTGACTCCAATGAGGAAAGACATATCTGACCTTAATATCAACAGTGAACGTCCAATTGTCCCAACAAGTGGAGCGTCAATAGAGTTAGCAGCCATTAATCCTCAACATGAAAAATTATATAAAGTAGTTGTCCTCAAGTCGGGAGAGCTGATTGTTTTTATTCATAGTCTTAGAGATTCCTCAATGCATCTGTATCGTTGCCCCAGGATTGGTGTCAACATAAATAAGATGAGTCAACCTATTTATACATTTAAGAGAGGATTCGATTTGTTGGCTGTAGATGAAGCTACCAGATATATGGCTCTCTATGAAAAAGATATGTCAAAGATTGTAATATATAGGTTTGATGAGTCATTTGGGAATGTCCATGGGACTGGAGTTGAGGTGAATCTGAAATCAGATGAAGGGAGTAAGACCATTGTATGGATGCATTTAATTCCGGGGAAAATGGAGCTGCTATTGGTGGATGACACCAACAGAGCAGGGGTTGTTGAAATCCACGAGAAGCCGACAATGAAGGCAAAGCATATTTCTCTTCCTTTGCAGCAGCATTCTTTGAAAGCAACCGTCTCTGCCGACGGCTATTTCTTCCTCGTCTTCAGGAAGTTACAAAATCAGGGTGGAGATATTGATATTGCCGGTGCAAGTCCTGAAAACATACTTGAAATTTATATTCTGGGGGATACCATGAGCCACTTGAAGACAATCCCTCTGACTCTGAATGCAAAAGAATACACTATATCTGATTTGGAACAACTTGGGGCAAAAATTACGAGCTTCGGATCACAAAGACAACTTTTGTTATATAGTCCTGTAGATGCTCCTGGTATTATTTTTTCCAATGTCCTGAAAACTGCTTTAGCTACGGAAGTTGTACAGTTGCAACAAGTAGATCAGACTAAAGCTCCTGAAGATGAGACAGAGATTGCTGTGTCATGCCCCTATTTGGTTTACATATATCACATTTTTGACAAGTTTGGAACAACACCTAAGTTGTTTCGAAATGCTAAGAAGCACATTACCTTCAAAGTGGTACTGCAAAGTAGCACATCAGATGGTTGCAATGAGGCATGCTTTAGATACTTAAAAGCACTTATTGGAAAACTTAAGGCTGGGAAAGATAAAGATTTTTCAAGCATGGAGCTTCAATTTGAAGTGAATAATGCAGAGAATTACCAAATCTTAGCCTCAGCAGAGCAGCAGAGACAGGTGAAAATGGGAATGTGGGTTCAAAAACTTGTTTGCCTTGTTCCTATCCAAATAGCTCGTGCAGAAAACAATGCAATGGCTGCTCTCAGGGATGGACTTCAACTACCCCCTAATGTTAGATACATGGACAGCGTATCACTTGCTAACTCTATACGCTTTGGATTGTATGATGCTGTTCTTAGTAGTTGGAAGGGAAAAATTAAGGTCATATCTTCCATGGGAAAACAAAGCAGCGGAAAGTCATATTTGTTGAACCATCTATCAGGGTCTTTTCTTGATGTTGCAGGTGGCAGGTGCACGGATGGTGTGTGGATGACCATGGTAACTGGCGAAGATGGAGATGACAGCGACGAAAGCAGGTGCTTGTATGTGTTATTAGACTTCGAGGGGCTGGGCAGTTTTGAGAGAAGCGAACAAGAGGATATGCTTCTTTCTGTTCTTAACGCCGCTGTCAGCAACATCACAATATTCAACAAAAAGGTATGTCCTTTCTAATCACAAACCCTTCTGCTGTCCTTTATTAAAATCTGGTCGCTTAGATATGGTACAAGTAATCGACAGGAGAGGGGAACATACTCTTTGTGAAATATAAAACAAGATAATCCTCTGTGAAATAAATCTGACATATATATAGAAATATTAAGGATATGAGACTCTCGATTTTGTTGATGTATGGGAAAGTCGGTTTAGGACCCTCCTCTTTATCTCTTTGCTATTGATTTTTTTGACTGGTTTAATGTTGTTTTTTCTATATTTTTTTATCCGAATGTTAGTCATTAGTCACGAATGAATTTTAAGAATGTAATTTTATCCATGCATTGTTTTAAAAGAATCTAGCACTATATATATAAAGCTAACTACATGAATTCTGAATAAACATTCTACATACCATATTTATATATAAATCTATTAATAGCGTGGAATGTTTAATTTTCTAAAAATGTCTTCATTTGTTATTACAGGATTTTCACTTAGATAAGGACACAGAATCTACTTTCAGCCGGTTTCAGAGTGGGATCAATCTCCTCAAGCAGGACAAAAAGCTATTTAAAGGTCTATTTTACATTGCCATCAAGGATGTGGACAGAGCCGATGTAGAAGAACTTATTCAAGAATTTTATGAGAAGATTTATCAAATATGCAGCAAATCACAGGAGAATTTCATTTCAAAAATGTATGACGGAAAAGTCGAGATTGCTGCCATGGCTCCATACAATAGATCTGAGTATTATAAAGAGAGCTTGAGTGAGCTAGCAGAAACGGTGGCAGAAAGAGTTGATTTTTGCTATGATTATGGATTCACTTTCTTGAGGGATCTGAAGCTTATTATAGCCCAAATTGTAACCAAAGATTCGGCTTCCATTGATAGCAAGCGAGTTGCTGCAACAGTTGATATCCTGAGGAGAAATCTTACATCTGCGGTCCACATGGGATGTCTTTCTGTGAAAAATGAGAATGAAGAACTGCAGGAGTTGCAAAATTTCGACACGCAGGAAGAAGTTCCGGATTTTCCTGTTGTTGTCCGGGATATATCATGGAACATAAGGGATTCGGGGCTCTGTCTTTCACCGTCTACAGAATTAGCAACTCCTGATACTATTAGAGAAGTTATATCTCAAATTGGGTCAAAACTGGAGATAGTTCTACCCAGGAGTGGTAGAAACAAGGACGAGTGGCATTCCTTATTCCAGAACTTCCTAGAGGCGCTGGCGGATAGAAGACATGACAGAGTTCAACAATGGATAAGTTTAAATACCATAGATGTCTCTGATAGTGATGAGATGCAAAGGTTGAAGCTAGAGGCCAACGTAGCTCTTGGCAAAATAAAGCAAGGGCTATCACTTTGTGGATGCAAATGTTCTGTTTGCTTTTGGAAGTGTGAGATGGAGAAGAGTCATGACAACGACCATTCTTGCATGGGGAGTCATTCCTGTACAGAAAGTTGCAGCTATTGTGATCGAGAAGAAGGCAGCTCGAACTTATGCGGGGATTTGGCAGGGCATGAAGGAGATCATGATTGCAAAAAGAAAAACCATAATACTTGTGGCGACAGGTGTTACTTTTATAAGATGTCTTCAAATTGTAATGAGATATGTTTACTGAGGCCAGGGCACTCCGGTAAGCACAAGTGCAATTCCCCTAAACACGTGTGCAACAGAAAATGTTGTCTTCCAAGGTGCAATAATCCCTGTGCATTGATGGTTGAATCCAACCATATAATACATCGTTGCCATGAAAGACACTGTGAGAGCACATCCACAACAACTGGGTGGACCATGACCTGTGGGTGCAACATGACATGCGGAATTAAAAATCATTTCCATGATTTTGTATCTAAATGCAAAGCATTGGCGTGGGAGTGAGCGTGCCTGCACCCACGAATGCGAGAAGCCGGGAAAATGAGAAATATTTACTGCTCTTGTCAAACAAACTCGTGGTTTTTCAGGGCCAAAGGGGTTCTTTCGAGCACTAAATTGTGGCAGAGAAAAATGGCCTACGCAATGTCTATTGCATTCTCATTCCTCCCTGCAAAAGAGATAAGAAGATTATGTTAACGGGTTAACACATATCTAAATATATTTAGATAGTTGAGACAGTTGTGGCAGTTAAATTGTTCTTCTGTCTATGAAATAAGGATGTAAACATCTCTTGAGTATGTAATTTTTTTTGTGTGGAATGAAATATGTTTTTCTATTCTGCCCCTCTTGAGGGCTAACAGTGATTTCAGAGTTAGGTAAGGAATCCCAAGCACCAATAATGTGGCTTAAGGAGGGTGTTGGAAATAAGTCACACTCGGACTGACAATGGGTTAGCCAAAGAGAGGCCAGTAGCTCAATTGGTAGAACATTCCAGCAGCAAATGGAAGGTCCTAGGTTTGAGTCCTAACTAGTCCATATGAACTATAGCTCTGCATATTGGATATAGTTATAGCTTCATGAATATGTGATACCATCATGTTCTATTAGCCTAAGAATAAAGTTGAGTAGATATGGTTCTTAAGTAGTGTTGGAAAGAAAGTGAATAGAATGGAAATTGTTTTAACTTTATCACCAAACATGTACAATAAAGAATATAAAGGAATAAAATTCAAGGTTCATGATTGTGTAATATCATGGTGATATTTATGGCAATATTATCTAGGTGACATACTTGCCAGTGTTTGTGATAGAGTTTTGTGATCGTGAAGAGTGTTCTCATTGAGTGAGATTAAATTATTATTTGAAAACTTATAAATAACTTCTATGTGGGACACTTTAGATATATATGATTTATGCATATTTTGGTTAGCATGTTTCGAGTTGTTTTGGGACTATGCTTGGTTACTATGTTGATATTATGTGGTTTGAGACAACCAAATTATTATATTTCTTACATGGTTTGAGACCACCATTCCCCTCCACCCTAATAGTGCTAGTCAATTTTTTTGTCTCTCTAAAATTTGTAATCCTTCGAAATGTCCATGTTACCTCTTATTTGTAAGAGTTCATTAAAAAAAATCAGTAGGGTTATGAAAAACCCCTAAGCCCTAGTCGATGCCCTTGTACTTTATTTCTTTTTAAGTGTTGACCTCCTTCCTATGTTTCTTAGTACCTTAAGTTGTCTCTTGAAGGCCTTCATTCTATCTTTTGAGTGACTCCATTTGTCAATGTATCTGTTAAGCTAGTTCCCCTTGTATGCTTTTAAACTATTTCTTAACCTTTTGTACTCCATCGGGGCCCAATATACACATGTCATTATTTCACAAACTCTCTTTATTTCATGATCATTTTTCATTTGATTATAATCTCCATATGAACATGTGAAATAACAATGCACCTTCACTCATTGCTAACTTGTATGGGTCCTCCACCTATCAAATAACAAGTCTTTCTCTCTTTGGTTATTTTTGGTCAATGACCTTCTCTTTAGGTTTCTAGTTTGATAAGTTGGCCCACAAAGCCTCCAAGCTCATGCTTTAACAACCCCTTTTCCTAGTAACCTAACTTGTTCTGGTTATCACACATGCATTTTATATCTTTAAGTTAACAAGTGTCAAGATTGTCATGTAGTCCCCACTTAAATCCTAGTCAGGCCCATTTGTCATCATTTGATTGAGTTACACTAGCTTTATTCTTTGCACAAGCCCTTTGTTTCTGAGAGGTTATCACCATAACCAAGCTAAATGTTATATATATGTGTTTTCAAAAGGGGTTATTTAATTTTCATGTAAACTTTTTTTATCATAAAATGTTTTATATCTATGTTCCTCCTCCCACAAAGCCCTAAAATGGAGACACATGTCTAGGTGTTGTAGCAATAGAAAGAGGTTTCCCATTTTATGCAAGGAGATTCAAATGTCCATGATAACCATTGATTCCTCAAGGATCAATGGTCCACATTCAAACTAAAACTATGTACTTGCAGGGCACTCTTTGTGCATGCAAACATTGATGGGGAATTTTACCTTTACCCACCAAGTTTCTCGCATATATCTACATAATTGCATCCACTTTTTCTATTTTAATCATGAGAGGAATTTTAGACCAAAGGCTATGGTGATTTTTAGCTTAGCAAGGGCTTTTTAAAGGTTTTTTGAAGTCTACAACTATGAAAAAATGGTAATTGATTTTATCCTTCTTATGGATTTTATTGCATTTAGAAAGGGTCAATTCTGGTCTAAAGAGGGGAATTCTAATGTCTGAAGGATGATTAATCTCAGGATAGCTACATTTGATAAAAAAATTTAAGTAATTGCAAAAATCCTAGTCCCTAATTCTGTAATTAAAATCCCTAACCCGAGAAACAATCTGATAGGGAGGGTTGGATGGAAACAATCATTGTTCCATGCCTTGGATCTTGCTTGGAAAGACCCCTATGGTGTCACACTCCACCACCTTAAACTATAGGACCTACTGCTTGTGTAGATTCCCCTAGTTCATCTTGCCAACCCCATTACCATCACCATTCAATCAACCAAAACAAACTTGGTGCCTTAGTTCTAGCTCTTCCTTAGCCTTTAATCTGCCCTAAAGACTAACATTACCTCAACACTCAACTAGGTCTTGCAGGGGTGGAGAAATGTCTTCAATGGTCTCAAACCAACCTCCTAGGGTTCTTGAAGGCTCACCAAAACTCCACCTTTCCATCGCTTTCACCAAACCCTCAACTAGGGTTAAGAAGGCTACTAGCCCTTGAGCCCCAATTAGGCCTCCATCTCCGAGAAAATTGGCCTTTGTTCAAAAACTTCCCAAAGGACACTCACTCTTTCTTTGAGATTCTTGGATCAAATGAACACCTCTCAAGGATTTTTGAGGTCTTAAGCCTCAACTAACCGTACAATGCTTAAACCTGAAAATGGGCATTTCCTAGGGTTTTTAAGCCACTGTCTAGCTGCTTTCAATCTGTCAATTTGTTCTCACATCAATTGAACTAATGCAGCCTTCTCCTTCATACTACAGGTAGGTAAGACACTTACCTACCACCTCAAAAAGGAAATTCACAAAGAACTTGTCACCCCTACAAGTTATGTGCTTTGCACTTCCTGCTTCGTAGTCGGGCACCATTCTGGCTCGCCTAGGGCAAGATCTTTCCAACAGCTTCTGTCTTTTCCCAAACCCTACAACCTACCATATGTACATGCATGGAGTCTAGGAACTGTTCCCAAAGGGTTGTACAATTTGTACGGTGGGAAAGTGGTCTAGCATTCCATTCTTTCCAAACTGTTTGGTTTAGACCAGCAATAGGGTTAAAGCAAGATAATTTACAAACAGCGATTAAAAATGAATAAGGAAACTAAATAATGGCACAAAAAACTAGAAGACTAGCAACACTACATCCTCTGTACAAAACAGTAATCAATTCAATCCATTAAAGCTCTATTTTGACGCAAAAATTAGAAAATGACTCACAAAACACTGTTTTCTTTCAATTCCCAAAGACTTGTCACAATGCTAATGCTTCCAACCTTTCTCTCAGGTTGAGGCACACCTTAAATAAGGTTCCTCAATCAGTTATCTTCCTTGGTTGGACATATTCATGACCTAATGGCTAGAGTTACAAAATCCACCATGTTTTTCAAATTTTTTCCAAAAGTTAGCAACCTAAGTAAGTTGAGTTTCTAAACTCATCCATCCTTTCCACTTCTTAATCTACTGAACACAACAGATTAAGACTTATTCAAAAACCTCTAATTCTTATCTAAATGGTCAACATGACCTTCAAAAAAACACATCAAAACAAAATTTCATTCTAGACTTCTGAAATGCCTAGGGTTTCCTAGGTGCTCCTGCACCATTCTCCCCCTCTCTGCACAAACTCTAAGGAATGTGAGGAGAGATCAGTGATTCATCAATGCCCTACTTCTTGAACTCAGCTTCATCTACCCAAGTAGCCTCAGATTCATGTTTGTTCTTCCATTTGATAAGATGCTCCATATACACCTTATGCCTTGTAGATTTCTTCACTCTTGACTCCAAGACCCTCTCCGCTTGTAGCTTGTCTGGAGTAGGTAAGGCTATGTTGCTTACATCCTTGAAGATCTCCCTACTATTCTGATCTAAATCATTGACTGATCCCTTATACCTGATCAGATCAGCTACATTGAACACTGGTGAAATCCCTAAATCTGCAGGTAACTCCACCTTGTATGCATTTTCCCCATACTTGGCTAACACCTTGCATGGTCCCACTCTTTTCATCTACAATTTGGTTGATGTACCCTTCTACAACCTGGATTTGTTGAGGTGGACCATGACATAGTCTCCTACTACAAATTGCAAATCTTTTCTTGACAAATCTACCTTATCCTTCAACTTTTGTGTAGCCTCGGTGACTGTCTTCTTTGCCTGCTCATGAATCTCCTTCATGGTCTGAGTGAAGTCCTCTACATGTCCACTCCTATGCTCCATAGCTCCTAGATCTTTGAGCTCACATATTCCTCTTGGGTGCATCCCATACACTATTTCAAAAGGACTTTTCCCTATGGTTCGGTTCACACTGTCATTGTATGCATACTCATGGCCTGTGAGATAACCATGTCCCATGTCTATCCATACTCTTTGGTTAGGACTTTAGAAGGTTACCTAACACCCTATTAACCACCTTAGTTTTCCCATCGGTCTGAGGATGGTAAGCTTGATTGAAAAGACAGGTTGGTACCTAATCTGCCCCATAGAGTCTTCCAAAAATGACTCATGAACTTCACATCCCTGTCTGAGACAATGCTCAAAGGAAATCCATGGATCCTTACAATTTCCTTGAAGAAAAGGTGAGCAATGTAGCTAGAATCACGTGTGGTCTTGCAAGGGATAAAGTGACTCATCTTGCTGAATCTATCAACCACCACATAGACACTATCAAACCCTGTCTTAGTCTTAGGGAGTCCTACAACAAAATCCATACTAACACACTCCCATGGTCTATTGGGAATGGGTAGAGGTTGATACAAACCTGCATTGCTAGCTCCCCCTTTTGATTTCATACAAACTACACATTGCTCCACATACCTCTTGAAATCCCTTGGCAACTTGGGCCAATAGTAAAACCTTTGCACTAGTTCCATTGTCTTGTTGATACCAAAATGACCACTAAGACTACCATTGTGCTTCTCTTGGATAAGATTCTCTCTCATAGAACCTTTTGGCACACACAACTAATTTCCCTTGAATAACAATCCACTTTGCAATGTATACTCTGAGTATTGGCTATGAAAATGATTCTCAAAGTTAGTACATACCTTGTAAGCCTCCGAGAAATCTTCATCTTCTCCATATAGATCCTTGAAACTCTCTATTCCAATGCACTTGATCTGTATCTCTTGCACTGTCAGCAATCTTCTACTTAGTGCATCTACCACCTTGTTCAACTTGTCCCTTCTTATGCTTGATGGTGAAGGTGAAAGCTTGAAGATACTCCATCCATTTCAAATGTCTATTGCTCAATTTATCTTGAGTGTTGATGTAACTAAGTGCTTGATTGTTAGTAAACACTACAAACTCTTTGGGTAGGAGATAATGCCTCCACTTCCTAAGTGACTGAACCAAAGCATAAAGTTCTAGGTCATAGGTAGAATACTTTGTCTTAGCTTCATTGAGCTTTTCACTAAAGAAAGTTATAGGCCTGCCTTCTTGGCTTAGCACTCCTCCTACTACAACTCCACTAGCATCACATTCCACAGTAAACAACTTGTCAAAACTAGGTAATAAAAGAATAGGTTGAGTTGCCACTTCTTGTTTTAGTTTCTCAAACCCTTTCTCAGCTTCTTGAGTCCACTTAAACTTAGTTTTCAAACCACCTTTGATTGTGTCTAGGACTGGTGCACATATGCCACTAAAGTTCCTTATGAATTTTCTATAAAATTGAGCCAATCCATGAAAACTTCTTACCTTTGTCCCTGTGGTTGGTGTAGGCCAGTTTAGGATGGCTTCCACCTTGCTTGGATCCATCTTCAATGATCCTTGGGATACTACAAACCCCAAATACACAAGCTCCTATTTGAAGAACTCACATTTCTCTAGGTTGATGGCTAACTTCTCCTCTTGCAATCTTCTAAGAAACATCTCCACATGCTTTAGATGTTCTTTTGTTTCTTACTAAAGATGAGTATATCATCAAGGTATACCACCACAAATATACTTGTGAAATCCTTAAGCACTTCATTCATGAGCCTCATGAATGTGCTAGGGGCATTTGAGAGGCCAAATGGCATAACTCTCCACTCATACAACCCATCATTTGTCTTAAAGGCTTGTTTTCCACTCATCTCCACCCTTGATTCTGATCTGGTGATATCCACTTTTGAGATCCAACTTGGTGAAGTACTGAGCTCCTCCAAGACAATCCATCAAGTCCTCAATTCTAGGAATAGGGAACCTATACCTGATGGTGATTCTATTTATTGCTCTTGAATCAGTGCATAACCTCCACTTGCCTCCTTTCTTGTTTGCTAATACCACTGGTACTGCACATGGGCTGATGCTCTTCCTAATCAAGCCTTGATCCAATAACTTCTGCATTTGTCTAGCTACCTCTAGGTTTTGATCCAGTGTAAGCTTATAAGCTGCTTTGTTTGGTAATGAAGCCCCTAGTATGAAGTCAATTTGATGACTAATGGCTCTCTTTGGAGGTAAAGTTGCAGGTGTACCATCACTGACTATATCTTTGAACTGCTCTAACAACTCTTGGACTGCTCTGGGTATGATTGTTTGTTTAGCCTTGTCTTCTTCCTTAGGTTGCAACATAACCACATATCCTTCACCCCCTTGATGTAGGTTGTTAAGGACCTCCTTACCATTGTTCAACAAGACACTAGGTGTCTTTGACTGTCCTTCTTCCTCATTTGACAATGACTACAACTTAAATGTCTTCCCATCCTTCTTGAATGAGATAGTATTGGCTTTTCCATCATAGATGGCACCTCTATCATACTGCCATGGTCTTCCCAATAGAAGATGGCATGCATCCATGGGTAATACATCACAAATCAATTTATCTTTGTACCCTCTAATGGAGAATTCCACCATTACTTGCTCATTGACAAGAACACTCTGGCCTTTGTTCAACCATGTTACTTTGTAGGGGTTGGTGTGGGGTACCATTTCCAACTTCAATTCATCACTGCCTCCTCTGAGATTATGTTGTCAGTAGACCCTGAGTCCACTATAACCTTACACACCTTTCCAAGTATTTTGCACCTTACTCTAAACAAGGCTCTTCTTTGTTTTGGCTCTTCCTTGACCGATTGTCTGATCAAAACTCTACTAAACATCAGATTCTCCCCCAATTCTGATTCAATGTGACTGACCTCTGGTGATTTAGCACTCATGGTGTCCTCTTGAGCATATGCTACTCTCTTCTCAGTGCTTGATGAAGAAGCTTTCTTCGGGCACCTATAAGCTGGATGTCCTACTTGTCCACAATGGTAACACTTCATATTAGCAAAGTAAGAATTGCTCCTGCCTGCTCCTCTTCCTCTGTTTGATCCTCCTTGAGAACCTCTACCTCTTCCATAACCTCCTCTAGAAGATGTTTCACTTCAATGTTCTGTGAGTTTAGACTCTCCTTGGTTTCTTTGTTCATTCCCTCTACCTTGGTATCCACCTCTATGTCCTCTTTGATCTCTTCCTTTCCCTCTACTCTTAGAAGCTTGGTCTTGTTTCCTCTTGCTTCTTTCCTCAATCTTTATAGCTAATTGGTAACATTGGTGTACTATCTTGGGACTTAGAAGACTCATCTCCTCTTGAATGTTCCACTTCAAACCATTAAGGTATCTAGCCACCTTGAGACTTTCATCTTCTAACACATTACACCTCATAGAAAGTTTTTGAAACTCCTTAGTGTAAGTGTTCACATCTTGGTCTCTTTGCCTCAAGCTTTGTCTCTTCTTATGTAACTGAATCTCATAATCATCTGGCATGTATGCTTCTCTCACTTTTGCAACCATACCTTTTCAAGTTGAAATAGGCTTCTTTCCTTCCTTTTCCCTCTTTGTCTGAATGAACTTCCACCATGTCAAGGCAGAACCTCTTAACCTTGATTTGTCCACCTTTACCTTATGTGCTTCTATGACCCCATCACACTCAAAATGGTTTTCCATTCCCTCTATCCAATCCATGACTAGATCAGCTTCCATTTTTCCACTAAACAGTGGTATGCCTTCAAGTGCTTTTCCACTCAAAGCCTTCAATGCCTTTAAGAAAGGCTCTTCTTTCAAAATAGGGCCAGGTTGAGGGATCTTATCTTCCTCTGCAACCTCTTCTTTCTTTGGTACCCTTCCTTCAAACTGTGCATCATTCAATGCTTGCTCAAGTTGGTCTATTCTTTCCCTCAATAGCCTATTGTCTTCCTCCTGTCCTTCAACCATCTTGGTCAATTCTACATTTGTCACCATGATGGTAGAATCACTAGACTCAACCTCTGACATATATTATTCTATCCCAAATCTGGGAGGGTTGGATGGAAATAATCATTGTTCCATGCCTTGGATCTTGCTTGGAAAGACCCCTATGGTGTCACACTCCACCACCTTAACCTATAGGACCCACTTCTTGTGTAGATTCCCCTGGTTCATCTTTCCAACCCCACTACCATCACCATTCAATCAACCAAAACAAACTTGGTGCCTTAGTTCTAGCTCTTCCTTAGCCTTTAATCTGCCCTAAAGACTAACATTACCTCAACACTCAACTAGGTCTTGCAGGGGTGTAGAAATGTCTTCAATGGTCTCAAACCAACCTCCTAGGGTTCTTGAAGGCTCACCAAAACTCCACCTTTCCATCGCTTTCACCAAACCCTCAACTAGGGTTAAGAAGGCTACTAGCCCTTGAGCCCCAATTAGGCCTCCATCTTTGAGAAAACTGGCCTTTGCTCAAAAACTTCCCAAAGGACACTCACTTTTTCTTTGAGATTCTTCGATCAAATGAACACCTCTCAAGGATTTTTGAGATCTTAAGCTTCAACTGACCGTACAATGCTTGACCCTGAAAATGGGCATTTCCTAGGGTTTTTAAGCCATTGTCTCACTGCTTTCAATCTATCAACTTGTTCTCACATCAATTGAACTGATGGAGCCTTCTCGTTCATACCAAAAGTAGGTAAGACACTTACCTACCACCTCAAAAAGGAAATTCACAAAGAACTTGTCACCCCTACAAGTTATGTGCTTTGCACTTCCTACTTCCTAGCCGGGCACCATTCTGGCTCGCCTAGGGCAAGATCTTTCCAACAGCTTCTGTCTTTTCCCAAACCCTACAACCTACCATATGTACATGCATGGAGTCTAGGCACTATTCCCAAAGGGCCATACAATTTGTATGGTGGGAAAGTGGTCTAGTACTCCATTCTTTCCAGATTGTCTAGTTTAGACCAGCAATAGGGTTAAAGCAAGACTATTTACATACAACAATTAAAAATGAATAAGGAAATTAAATAATGGGACAAAAAACTAGAAGACTAGCAACACTACATCCTCCGTACAAAACAGTAATCAATTCAATCCATTAAAGCTCTATTTTGACGCAAAAATTAGAAAATGACTCACAAAACACTATTTTCTTTGAATTCTCAAAGACTTCTCACAATGCTAATGCTTCCAACCTTGCTCTCAGGTCGAGGCACACCTTAAATAAGGTTCCTCAATCAGTTATCTTCCTTGGTCGGACAAATTCATGACCTAATGGCAGAGTTACAAAATCCACTGTGTTTTTCAAATTTTTGCCAAAAGTTAGCAACCTAAGTAAGTTGAGTTTCTAAACTCATCCATCCTTTCCACTTCTTAATCTACTGAACACAAGAGATTAATACTTGTTAAAAAACATCTAATTCTTATCTAAATGGTCAACATGACCTTCAAAAAAACACATCAAAACAAAATTTCATTCTAGACTTCTGAAATGCCTAGGGTTTCCTAGGTTCTCCTGCACCACAATGGTTGGAACTTCAAGAAGAGTTTAGAGAGATTTGGATGTGGATATAATGGCTCAACTATCAAATTCTTCAAAGAGACCTATAATTGATCAAGGTTTAGGAATTTCATTTGATAGAGTGATGGAAAAGAATCATTTTTTCAGAGATGCAATAATCCACATTCATTGATATACCCTTTTCAAGTATTTCTTTAGAAAACATCTGGTAGAAAGGCCAATTTTCAACATTTGGAGTCGAGAGGTTGATTTGTCTTAATATTTTCATAAATTTTGAATTAATTAGATCCATGGCTAGTGCTTACAACTTGGACAAGAAAATGATTTTCAAATGGGAATGTTGTTCCTCTAATAACCCTTGATAGAAATTTTATCAGTGATTTCATCAATTTCGATCAAAATGTTCAATTTTCCATTGACCTAGGGGTGGTAACCAAAGATTAATAGTGACTAAGAGATAGTTGCAAGGTAAAATGATTACCCACTTTCACACAAAGGGGAAAAAATAGGGAGCTCAAATGGTTTTCCAATGGAGAGTTGGAGCCTTTCAACTATAATATTTTTGAAGACTATATTGTGACTACCTATTTTTCCTTATGTTAGGTCTTGGGAATGGACAAAAAAATTGAAATATCAGTCAACATGATGGTATTTCCAATGGATATTCAAAGTAGAGATGCAAACAAGCCGTATGACTACACATATTTCATCTAAGAGAGGATTGATAAAGCCATATGTGCCATAAAGAGAAATGAGAGCATAATCCATTTTAAATGGCATTCCTTGTTGTTCCACATTCTTCTCTGCATGGGAGGAAGGTTGGGTCTTCTTTTATGGAAATAAATATATTTTAATGATCAAAAGATATTGCTCCTAATGTAGGAATGTACATATATATGGGATAGCAACTGTGACTCTTCTAATTACAACATTTTTGTCGATTTATTTGATAAAGAGATTCTGAGGAATTTGGGCCAAAAAATTGATTGAGGTTTCTCAAAAAGTGGGGATTTTTTTTACCAAAGGACCTCCAAATAGAATTAGGGTTTGATCATAATTGGGGTGACCAGAATTTTTGTTTAGGTACCACAATGATAAGGATTTATGGTTGTCAAGTGGCAGCCCACATCTTGCTCAAACTATCTTGGAAAAAAATGTATTCTTAGAAATTATCTAGAAGTTGAATGAGTCAGATAAAATCATTTCAAAAAATATAATAAACATGTAATTTTTTCCTCCATATTGGCTTGTTAGTCTTCCATGTCACAACCAAAGAGGTATTATATTCCCTTCAAAACAAGTTGATACCCTATAGAATGAGGGTGGATAAAGTGAAGAAATGTGATCCGAAGAATTTCATCCATGATGCTAGGATCAAATATAAACTTATTGCATTTGTTCATGAATATGATCCAATTGAGGATCTAATCAAGAACTACCCCTCTAGATATGAAATCATAAAGAGAAGGGAGCAATGGGTAAACATTTAAATAGCAAAAGAAAGGAGAAATAAAGTGTATCCATCCTACAAAGGTGCACACACAGAGATTCAAGACCCAATCCTTAGAATCATGACAATGTTGAACAATACAACTAATTTATTGGCTAATGTTCCTATGAAGATATCTCAAATAGATAGAACTAGTACGTCTTCTCAAAAAATTGAGTAGCCAAGTCCCAAAAAAATTACATTGATGCAACAAATAAATCCTACAACAAAATCCCTAGTGGACCACCCTCTAGATCCAGATGGGTTTCTCGATGATTCAAATATGAGGGAAGTTGTGTGACTCCCTTTAAAGGTCATGGTTAAGAGACCTTATAATGAAATAATGTTGATAACTTTTAAGACTAGATGGTAGGTGGTTGATGATTTTAGAGCTTTGGCATACACATAATTTATGTCAAATGACAAATTCATCACCACTTAGGAGTTTAAAGACTTCCTCCTAAAGAATAAAGGTGAGGCTTTTGGATTGAAAATGGAGAAATCCAAGACTAGAATAACAAAGGACAATAAATATGAGATTGAAGGAGAGGTATGAGAAAATGTTAATGCATACATAAAGAATATGATACCTGGAAAGGGGAGGGGGATTGCTAGGAGGAGTGTATGTCTAATATTGGCAAGTTGGGACATATCATTTGCAATTTCATTTGATACAATTAAAACACAAGAGGGATATGACCATGTATCATCATCGAAATATAAATTTGATGCATTATGTTTGCATCAGGCTTTGATCGAAGGCATGAGACCTTGGCTATTTGGTCAATTTTCCTTTAGAAAAATAAACCCCAAGTCATAAATGACATCAATGAGGTAACTAGAAATCTAATTTTTAGGATATTGGGGATGCAAGTTCCCTTCAGGTAGCAACACTAACTATAAACACAACTATGTTTATAGGGGCAACAATAAGGAAATTAGAAGATGACCTTGATAAGGTAAATACTTTAAAATAAAATCTACAAGAGTAAGTGAATGTTGTTACTTGGTTACTCCCACAACCTCAATATGGGGTGGGGGATAAAAATGATCATGATAGGGCATCCCTTTCCTTAGAGGTTAATAAATTGAAAAAGGAGTTGGAAAAAAGAAAAGAAGTAGAGAAGAAAACTAGGATGGTCAGAAAGGAAAAAAATTTAGAGATTCTTGATAGTTTATTTGGTCATAGGCTATCATGCATTCTAGGCCACCTAGAAAATTGTTGGAATGGGTGAAATTCAATTACTACTTGTGAAACAATTCATATCCCATTTAAGGCTAGACTCAAGAGAATCCAACATGTTTTGTGCCAAATGAAGCAATTGATTGAGAAAATGATAGAAAGAGAAAATTTTGATTTTCATGCTCCAATTGAGTTATCATTTTTGAGAATTTTTATGTTAATGAGGATAACATGGTCATGCATGAGATTTATCAACTTACTATGGAGAAATCCTTGGATTTTTTTGATAATTTAGAGCATGACATTATGCCTAGAATTTTTTCTAAGGATGGAAAATTAAAGGATCATAAGATGTGTACTGCTAAATTTAGTAATATTTTATCTCCCATCTTAAGTTATGTTTTTTGGGAAGAGGATATAGATAAAAAATAAATAATTTATTTTTTAGATAGTTTTATAAAATTGGAGTTAGGTTTAGTAATTTTTTTTGATGATGTAAATCTAAGTGGACCGAGGAAGAATATTTCTCATTGAAATCACATCAAAAGAATTTTGGCATCTTTGGCACCTTCAGAAGATATATTTGTAGCATGTGTTGAAAAGTACAATTGACTAATCATTTGTCATCCCCACTGTGTCTCATTTTCTAAGTCAAGAAATATCTTCTAGTGATGTACTTTTTTCGTTTGCAAATAGTTGTACTAGTTTTTGTTTGATCCTTCATAATTTATTGTCAAATAAAAATTTGACATTTGTCCATGCATTTAAGCTTGTTGCTCCCCTAGTTTTTGAAAAGGAAAAAATAGGTTTTACAGGGACCTGAAACCACAGAGTATAAACAACAAAAGATAAAAAAATAAGTCCAAACAAGTAGACGGCTGTCCCAAAAAGGAAACGACAGCACCAAGACACAACAAGGTCCAGAAAAAGGACCGCCCAAAAAGCCAGAAACAAACACCACCGCACTACTCCAAGGTGTTCAACAACTCAGCCTCCTTTTCAACATCCTTCATATCCTGTAACCCCTGCTTGAGGATTTAAGCCGTATGTGACGAAGTCGGGGTATACCTCTTAGTGTTAGCCCGGGTACGAGTCAAAATCCCTTCACCATTGTTGCTCCCCTAGTTGTATAAAAGGAATTCCAAGCAATTTTTGAAAGGATCTTGAAATTTTGTAATCAGGAAAGTCCTATCTTATGTCTATTCTAGTTTAGTCTATTTTTTCTAGGGAAGAAGTGAGAATACAAATGTAAATATTTGTATTTCAATATACATTCTCAAAATATATGAACACATTATCATATCTATTCATAATCAATTATGTCCAATGTACATTTTACTACTATTATGAATAAAAATGATCAAGGATCTTTGATTTTCATCTTTGCATTAGTGTGCAAGTGAATGTTTATTATATAGATTATGTTAAAGTAATGGATTAAATAGTTATATTTGAAATATTAAGAGTTTTAACATGTTCAGTGATTGTTCAGAAGAATTAGTTATGAGTCTAAATTTAAAGACATTTGCATATTATTTTGATGTTATTACCAAGGATTTGAGGCACCAATATAGGTATGAATGTTGGTTATAGGTCAATGGTCATTTATAAACAAAATAAATTGATTTATATTTTAGTATGTTATTTAATATTTATATATATGTAATTTTGTAAATTGCATCCTATGCAATTTCACATTTTATTAACCTCCCCTTTAGATAAAATAAATTTGATAATGCAATATCCCTATCTATTGAACATACCAAAATAATGAGAGGGGGGGTGAATCAGTATTCAATCAAATCTCAAACACATTAAAAATTAGAAACTTAAAATCTATTGCATAAGAAAGAATATGAAAGATGAGAATAATGCACAACACAAGATAACACCAAATACACATGGAAAACCTCACATGAGAAAAACCATAGTGAGAAAAGTTGCTAGGATCTACTATCCTAATCCAACCTCACAATATGAATAAATTTTACAACTTTTTTTTGGGCTACAACCAAAAGAAGCTACAACTCCATGATTATAGGTTTTATGGTCACTCCCAAGGAAGCTACAACTCGTTGACAACTTTGTTTTAGGACTAAAACCCAAGGAAGCTACAACTCCTTGATTTGAGCACACACTCAGGAATGATTACATAATAACATTCATTCCACTATCATAAACCAACAATTAAGCTCAATCCTTTTGATGATTGCAATTCTGCTTTGTCACTTCTCCTTTGATGATTGCAATTTTTCTTTGTCACTTCTTCAAATATCTTCTTATCTACTTACTAACTAACTGCTTTTAACAATCAAGAAGTTTTACCTTTTGCTAACTACCTCTAGCAAACAATTAAGTTCACTTTAACACTTTCCTTTTGTCTCAAATGATCAAATTGAAATCGGATAGGATCTGCCACAACTATTCTTTCTCTTTTAGTCACTTAGGAAATTGTCATCATTTTTGCATACATTCCTTAATCACAACCACCTAGATCAACTAGGTTTATAATTTATACATGATATTACATTGATTACATTCACATGTCAGACTATGACAAAGAATATTACATTTACAATTTAGCCAAAGATAAACTAAGCAATATGAAACATGCAGAGGGCAAGACCTAGAAAAGACTGCACATAAAACTAAGAAGAGGAACACACCTTGCAGATTCCAACACATGCTTAATCTAGTCCTAAACAATCTTCACACCTTTGATATTATATTAACATTATCTACATGCTTTGAAAAAACAAAATAGGTCAGCTATAAGAAGAAAACATGTAACTTGTAGCATGTTATCCTTCACATCCATTGGTAGTACATAAGAATGATAAAAAATTGATTGTGCTTCTCCCAGATGAGTCATCATGACCCATACAATACCTTAAAACACCCCATAAGCTCCGCTGACACATGAACTTGTCGCATACATCATCAAAATGCCTTAGTCCACCAGGAAAACACATAAGCCAATAAAACCTTCATTTCAAACAATAGTTAATAATGGAGAAACTAGAAAACACTTTATAGAGCAATAATAAACATCACATTATATTCAAGAACACTCTCATTCATCCCTTTCACAACCTCATGTAGCAACAAGGTGGCACAAGCCAATTGACAACAAAACAAGTCATGGGAAAACACATTATGATACTCTGTCACTTTAAAATTTCTCTATGGAATGATTATTGAAATGAAACTTTGGATATAAAACCTTCACATCTCCAAGAACTTAACTTTTTATCTACACCCATATTTACAAATATAGAGATATCTAGAGCCAATATTTATACCTTTCAGAACATTGCCATAGAATCAACATAATTTTCAATCTATTTTTCTCAAAAATACCTTTTTGATAACCCACAAGACATGAAACTTGGATCACACATGACTTAACATAATATGAAGCCATCTTTGAAACCACAATATTAGTGTGCCACCAACAAAGAAATCAAGAGCATTTCTCAGAGACTTTAGTAACCAAATAGCTAGACTACAAAAGTCTTCATAGAAATTTTGACATCATTTTCAACCAAACTACAACAATCTCCCCCTTTGTCATTGATGTCAAAAGAATCCTCACACCTCTTTGGTGCAAATCTCTCCCCCTTTGACATCAAGGACAAAGGGAAAAAATGAGTTCCCATTTTTACAATCTCTCCTTGAAACAACTTATAGGCTCCCCCTATCAACAACAACCACTACTAGCTCCCCCCAAGAGGTAGGCACCATCAATCTATTAATAAAGATATAGCTTGAATTACTTCCCATATATAGATGTGCCAACTATACATCTAGCAAGAAGGGGGGACACTTATCCAGGTAACTTCTACCTGAGATACTCAAATGTATCATTTGCAAGAACCTTTGTTAAGATGTATACAACTTGATCCTTTGTAGATACATACTCAAACTTCACTTCTCTATCTACAACCTTCTCTCTTAGAAAGTGATACCTTTTTGATATGTGTGTGGTTCTAGAATGCATCACTCTATTCTTTGAAATGTTGATAGCACTTGTAACTGTCACATAAAATAGGAATGGGCTCATCATACTTTATATTGATATCCTTCAATGTTTTATTCATCCACAACACTTTAGTATACAAGATGCTATACCAATATACTCTAATTTTGTAATTGATGAAGATATTGAATCTTGTTTCTTACTATTCCATGAAACCAATCTGCTTCCTAAAAAGAAAGCATCACCGCTATTTCTCCTACCATCAACCACAACCATACCAATTAGCATCAATGTATGCACTTTAATCAAATTCATTACCTTTCAGGTACCATAATCCAAAATCTAGAGTTCTCTTCAAATATCTGAAGATCCTCTTAACTACCTTCACATTAGTTTCAATAGGATTGGCATGAAATCTTGCAACCAAATATATCGTATGAATAATATTAGGTCCTGAAATAATTAAGTACAACAAGACTCCAATCATAGATCTATATAAAGTCTAATCAGCTAGGGGAGACTTGTCATATTTGCTCAAATGGTAACCAGTTACCATAGGAGTACTTGTAGGTTTGCAATCTTCCAGACCAAACTTCTTCAACATCTCTTTGATATACTTTTCTTGAGAAGAAAATATACCATCATCTAGTTGAGAAATTTGAAGACCAAGAAAGAAGGAAAACTCTCCTATCATATATATCACAAATTCCTTTTGCATTTCTTCAGTAAATTTCTTGAACATTTCATCATTTCCACCAAATAAAATTTCATCCATCTATGTGATAACTATCGAGATTCTTTCATCCTCAATTTTGAAGTAAATATTACTATCGATGGCACCCTTTTTGAATCCTTGCTGAAGCAAGTACTTGTCCAACCATGCATAACAAGCCTTAAGATATTTTTTGAGACCATAGAATGCCCTTTCTAGTTTGCATACCATGTTTGGGTCCTCTAATAATCGAAATCCAATAGCTTTCTCTATATATTCTTCTTCCAAATCTCCATTTAGGAAAGATTATTTGACATACATCTGATACACTTTGAAGTCCTTGTAGGATTAAAAAACAAGAAACATTCTAATAGCTCCCATTCTTTCTATTGGAGAAAAATTCTCCTCAAAATCAACACCTTTACCTGTGAATAAACTTTACATACTAGTATTTCTTTGTTTCTTATAACTTCTTCATCTTAATTCAACTTATTCTGGAATACCCACTTTGTTCCTATCACATTTTCATCCAAAGGCCTTGGAACCAATTTTGAATCCTAATTCTTCTCAATTTTATTCAATTCTTCTTCCATTGCTTGTATCCATCCTTCATTATTGCTAGCATCACAAAAAGTTTGTGGTTCCATCTTTGATAGTAAACAAAAGTTTACTTGTTGACTTGTCTTTGCACCCCTTCTTCTAGTCAACACCTCTTCATTCTTATATCTAATAATGGGATCCTTTGAATGATTCTTTTGAATATACCTAGTAGGAGTCTTATTGTGCTTCTCTACTATTTCTTCTTCTTCTTCTAAGTAGGGAGGTGCATCAGATCCATAGTCCTGAATTTCATACATATTCTGATGTAAATCTTCATCAACCCTAACATTTGTACTTTCAACAATATTTCCCAATCTTTTGTTGTAGCACCTGTATGCTTTACTTTGAGTTGAATATCCTAAAAATATACATTTATCAACTCTTGCATCAAACTTCCCCAAAACATCTTCATCTCTTCTAATTAGAATCTACTTATAAAGACTCTAAAATACCTAAAAGTTGTAGGTCTTCCATGCCATAACTCATAAGGGGTCTTAGTGCTATTCAATATTAACAATCCTTTGTTGAGAATATAGACTATAGTATGAACCACCTCTTTCCAATAAACATTAAGAAGATTTGATTCCTTTGACATGTAGTCATTTCCATCTCTTCAACAATCCTATTCTTCATTTCCACTACCCCATTTTGTCAAGGAGTTCTAGTAGAAGATAGATGCTTTCTTATTCCATGTTCTTCACAAAAATCATTACACTCATTTGATGTGAACTCACCTCCTATATATGATCTTAAACATTTAATTTTACCATTTATTTCATTCTTCTCAACTATTGATTTGAAAATATTGAATCTACTAAAATCATCAAATTTATCAAGTTCAAGAAATTAACCCATATCATCCTAGAGAAATCACCAATAAAATGCATGAAACACCTTTCTCCTTTTGAAATTTTTATTTTGGAAGGTCCACACAAATAAATATGTATCAGTTCCTATGGTCTAGAATAAGAATACTCTTTAGACTTGAAAATTATCCCTGTCTATTTTCCAAACTTTCCTTGCATAAAGTTCTTACAGGCTTGATTACCTTGGGCATATCTCAAGTATTGCATGTGATGAGTTGATCTTCACTAGATTGTCAAAGTTAATGTGTATCATTCTCCTATGCCAAATCCAACATTCACTTGCTTTTACCAAAAGAAAATTTATTTATTTGACATCCTTTAGATTGTATATGTCACCATTAGTCCTAGTTCCCTTTTCAACCAATTTTATATACCTTTCTTTTCTGATTTCACATCCTATTTCATTGAATATGAGATTGTATCCATTTCTACATATTTGACTCACACTAAGAAGATTGTTCCTAAGATCTTTAACATAAACAACATATGTTTTCATGCTCTTTTTGTCAATACTTATTATACCTTTTCCACAGATCTGCATTGAAGTATCATCTCCAAGCTTGACTATACCTTCATTCCACTTCACAAGCTTGATAAACTTACTCATATCCCCTATCATGTGGTTTGAACAACCACTATCAATCACCTAGGAATTTGCCTCATATTTTGCATTAAAAGTAGTACATAAAACACATGATTCTTTAGCTTCATATTCAGTCTTCTTAGCAACCAAGAACAAGATTCCATCTTCATTATCTTCATCGCTAGATTCATCATCATTTTAAGAGAAAGAAGATTCCTTGGAGTAGAGATTATTTTTTAAGTTATTTCTTCTAGGATTTTTGCTTCTCTTTTCAGATTCACTCAAGGGACATTTGGAAGAAAAATGACTAACATATCCACACTTCAAACATTTATAAGGTAGCTTACCTTTGTAATTTCTAGTGCAACTTTTTGACTTCCTTACAAAGTTTATCTTCTTCAACACTGCCACTACTCTGATCAACTACTTTATATTTTTCCTTCTTACTAGCTTTGAAAGTTTCTTCCTTCTTTGGGGATTCTTTGTTAAACTTTCTCATTTCATAGGAAGTGAGAGCACCATATAGTTCATCCATTGAAAATTTATCTAAATCTCTATCTTCGTTAGCAAAAGATACTTTAGGATTATAAGCTTTAGGAAGAGATCTCAGTACCTTTTTAACCACCATTAATTATTCTAGTTCTTCACCAAGTTCTCTAGTTGCATTGACCACTTCATCAAGCTAGAGTAGATAACTTGTAATATCTTCATCCTCTAAAATTTTCAATTTCTCAAATTTTCCTCTATAGATTTGCAACTTGGCTTGTTTTACTTTGATGTCTCCTTCATAGACACTATTGATCTTATCCTAGACCTCCTTTGCTGACTCAAGTAGTGTGTTAGCTCTCAAAAACGCAAGCTGAATTCCTCAAGAGGCTGCTAATCTCTTCATACGCTTTAGGGTACAACAAAAAAGGCCAAGAGAACTCAACCTTCAACTCTTTAGGTGCTGCTAAACCCTAGGTGGGTGTACCTCTCTTGAACAATGTAGGCTTATCTTATCTTTATCCTCCTGAAATGCTTTGTCCACAATGGTAGATGACAATGAAAAAATGAAACCAAACTTGATAGCAATAGTAAAAGAAATTTTCTAATCTAACTCCTAAAATGATCAATAAACAGATGTAAACAAGCTGAACGAATTCAAATAATGAAATTGCAGAGACCAATGCCTTGTTGGGTATGCAGAGTCAAATGGAATAGAAATGGGCAACTTATTCTGGCAGAAAATCAAATTGCAGGCATACGATCTGTTCATAACTTGTATAAACAATGCTAGATTATGACTACTGATCTCTTCTTTAATAATCTAGATGAATCTTCTTGATTACTGTGATCAATGGAAAGGATTTAATCTCTACTTGAGAGAACCAGTTAATTAATCACACAAATACAACAAATGTGCATTGACAAACTGAACATAAACTTGTTATGCCAATTTAAACAACCAGAAAGAATCAAATTGGAGACAGCTTCAACAATACTTTTCAATAAATTCAACAGAAAATTGATACCAAAATAACCTGCCACACTAGCTGATTCACATTGAATTCGCCACTTTAAAACATGCACCTAGTCTCTGATAAGAGAAAATTATTCTACTGTAGCCATCCCTAATCTACTATATGTCTAAAATCTGATCTAAAATCTAATATCTCAATTACAATCGGGGTGCATATTTATACACCAGCATTAGGGAACACATCGCTTCATATTCCATGTCGGCTTGCAACGGTTATCAAACATATACATGTCGGCCAACAACATTTGAAATTTATTAATCATCAGTGAACCAGTCACCAAGACAATGCAGCAGTATGCCGAAGGAAATTATAATGTCAATCATTGTCATCCTGTGTTCCTCTGTTCTTCATGCATCGTCGTAACCACCAACTTGCTATGTCGAAGTCAAGAAGTATCACTTTTTTTCCCTTTATGTTTCGATATAGCCCTTTGCCATCGGTGAGAAGTCATACAGATAACAAAATGTTTTATCGAAATGCACTTTACCCCCTATATGTCGCTGTAACAACCCATTAGTCATACCAAAGCCACATAGTATTCCTTCGTTCCCACTCTACTTCGCTATAACACATAGGTACCGGGGAGACCATATACTGAGATCAATATGTCAGGCCGAAAGGCATTCACTTTTGTTTCACAGTCGCTATGACAAGACAACACTTACTCCGAAAACCATTTCCTATCCGCTTTTGCCAAGACAATGTAGTGTCGGGGAGAAGTTACATAGATCATTCCAAGTTTCTCCGAGAGCCTCCCACTTAACCTCATGTTGGTGTGACCTAAAGATTCTTTTGCCGATGAGTGCCCATCATGAATGTCGCCATAACCTTCAATCAGCGGGGAGACCTCACGTAGATTGAAGTATGCTATACCGAAGCACACCGAACACCGTTTGTCACCAAGAGAAAGCAGATATTACATCGAAAGCCATTTGAATAAAACATAAAGTTCTGTCGGTGGGACAATCCATACATCGCCATGACCTATCACCAAAGTCACCCAAGTCTCATCGAAACAGTCAACGAGAGGAAGTCCAAGCGTAAGGTCAGCGAGACCGAAGGTCACTCGCCAAGACCTTACAACACCAACAAGTGGGTTACACCGAAAGTCATTTGGAAGAAAACTATTTGTGCTTCTTTGGTGAGACAAACTCACTTCGTCGTGACACTATACCGAAGGCATTCAACTTATACCGACGAACCACCAAAATGCAAAGTCGGGGAAACAAATGATATTCGGTAAGACACCACCGCGAAAGCCCTAACATATGCCGATAGGAGCCTCCATGGTCACCGAAACAATACCAAGATCTTCATCGAAAAACACTTGTAAGTAAAATCTAGTCGTTGTGACAAAATATGATTCTTGCCGATAGGAAACTCAGACTGATGCAAGCAGAAAACACACAATGGGTCAGAGAGACAATGGTGCTCTCACGCCGATAGGAACCATAATGTAAAAAAAATGCATGACTCAATGGATTCAAAGGGGCAATATGGAAAAATATGAGTGGAATATGCATATGGCAGGACCAAATCTGGAGGTTTATGAGTAAAATCAACATGTGAAAACATTAGATTTTATATTTCCAATAGTGGTTTCGTCTGGGGATGAATGATAGTCAGATCATTTCAAGGATCGAGAATCATTGGGTGAGCAGACCAGACAAAAATAATGAACCAGTGAGTAGCAATGGAATGAATGGCAATGGAAATGAATGGAAGGTGAATGCAAGATGGAGATGAATGGAAAATGAGAGTGCAATGGAGATGGATGAAAACCTAAACTACTGTGCATGGAAAATAATTTTAAAGAGGATAATCAAGAGTTGTTCATGCACTGGCAACCCTTAATCCTCTGTGTTTCAACTTCACCTATTCTAAGCTATTACAATTTGAAACTCAAACCACTTTCCCCTGTCAAATACCTGATTTTGTCTTGAGTTCATTAGATTCTTTTTGAAGATACTCATGCAATCTTTCCTATCACTATTATTGCAAGATCTTAGAGTATCATCATGCTCGGTTTGGCCCAAAATCCCAACACCATTCTATAGTTCGGGTTCTTCATCATCATTGGACAAACCCCTGTTGCATGCATATGAAATACAAATTTTTACATTATTTATCTCACTATTATGAATTTTGAAACACTCACTCAACTGTATTAAAAATTCATCATCAAAGTGTTTCTCTTGAAAAACAAAAAACTCTGTCAGATCAATGCCATTTGAGAAAAATAATTTTGAAACCTTTTGCACTTCTTTAGTATCTCTATTCGGAGAGAACACTGGACCATGCCTCATATCCTCCATATCATGCATATGTGAACCAATAAAATTTGGACTTCTATCATCCTTGTTATGCAAACAAATGTCTTCTTCACATGAATTAGAAATTTCAAAATCACATACCTCACCCTAACTGGAAAAATACTTTTGATCAATACCAAAAGTATCACCATCAACTGGACACGGAGCTTCAAGATCATCCCTATGAATATATCTCTGATATTCAAGAGTAAGCAAAACTGAAATTTTCTCACTACTGAGTAAACAAGTTTCTACATTTTCACTATTATAGTCATACTCATCATTTTTGTCATCATCAAAAAATGGTCCAGGATCATTAGAGAATAAAAAATCAGAAACCTTACCAGCACAGTCATTTGTTCCATAACTTGACATATCACTTTGTTTATCTAAAAATTCCTTTTGCTCAACATCAATTAGATCTGAAAATTCCTGAAATTCATTTTTGGGCACACCTTTGCAAAACATCATCTGATCCTCTTTTGAATCTTCATCATACACTAGGTTTAAAAAAATTTGGAAACCATTTTTAGATATACAAACCTCGTCATCATCAAATGTATCTTTGTGGCTTTCAACTCCAGCTGGAGGTATTGTAAACTCACTATCAAATGAATCAACATTTCCTATTGTCTCTTCATCCTGATTTGCACAAGAGGTAGAAGAATCCCCTGACTGTAGATCAAAATCCATAGGTGCATCTTCACAATTTTAATACTCACTAGATCTCTCATAACACACACTGATGTCCCTGTCACAATCTATTATGCAAGAGAGATATCTTGTACCTTCATCTTCATTATGCAAACTATCACATGAGTCAATCTGACTTACACATGTCTTATTTTATATTGGATACATTGTTTTATCAATGTCTATTCTTATTAGAAACACAATTATTAGATTTAACATACCTTATCCTCTCTATGGTATCGATAAATTTATTTTCTATATCAAAGGTATGTTGCTTATCTGGCCAATAAACTGATTCTGGCTCTGATGCTCTTATGAACTGTTCAACAAACATAGCCCTTGTAGGCCTATAATGAGAAAGTAACTACATACAAATATCTGTCATTCTATTGTAAAGAGAAGACATACCTTATCCTTCATACCTCCTTATGTCAAAAAATACATCAAAGGGGGAAATTCCACATTCTAATTCTGTGATGGAGTCCTGACTTTGAGTATGCTCATCTTCTTCTGCTTCAAGTTGTTGATCTTGGCATACATATTGCTGCAAATTCGGACTGAAATCTCCAAGTGGGCAAGAGTTGTGCTGCACTTGACATTGATCACATTGACATTGTACTTGACACTGATCACATTGACATTGCACTTGATAACTTGTCAATCTTTGTCCAAGAGGGACTGGATAAGCATTCACTTGCTTCTGTTGTGCATGATATGCACTGCCTTCATTGTAGAAATTTCCAATTGTATCATTAGGCGCTTGAGGGGCCCAATATCTTCCTACATCTATGTATTCATTTGTTCCATATACAAATTCCATTCTTTATCAAAAAAAATTCAGAGTCGCCACCTACTTTTCCAAAAGTAGGAAAATGATTATTTCTGATCTTTTACCCATTGGAATCACTCTTTTTGAATCATCTCAAATCTTTTCTTCACTGACTCTATATAATGGTCTTCAACTAAATTTTCTGATGTAATCCCCAGTAGAGTCGCCAATTTGTTAGCTCTCAAAAATGCAGGTTGAATGCCTCAAGAGGCTGCCAATCTCTTGATACGCTTTAGGGTAATAGACAAGGCCAAGAGAACTCAACCTTCTACTCTTTAGGTGCTGCTAAACCCAGGGCGAGTGTACCTCTCTTGAAAAATGCATGCTTATCTTATGTTTATCCTTCTGAAATGCTTTGTCCACAATGGTAGATGACAGTGAACAAATGAAACCAAACTTGATAGCAATAGTAAAAGCAATTTTCTAATCTAACTCCTAAAATGATCAATAAACAGATGTAAACAAGCTGAACGAATTCAAATAATGAAATTGCAGAGACCAGTGCCTTGTTGGGTATGCGGAGTCAAATGGAATAGAAATGGGAAACTTATTCTAGCAGAAAATCAAATTACAGGCATATGATCTGTTCATAACTTGTATAAACAATGCTAGATTATGACTACTGAGCTCTTCTTTAATAATCCAGATGAATCTTCTTGATTACTGTGATCAATGAAAAGGATTTAATCTCTACTTGAGAGAACTAGTTAATTAATCACACAAATACAACAAATGTGCATTGACAAACTGAACATAAACTTGTTATGCCAATTTAAACAACCAGAAAGAATCAAATTGGAGACAGCTTCAGCAATACTTTTCAATAAATTCAACAGACAATTGATACCAAAATAACCTGCCACACTAGCTGATTCACATTGAATTTTCCACTTTAAAACATGCACCTAGTCTCTGATAAGAGAAAATTATTCTACTATAGCCATCCCTAATCTACTGTATGTCTAAAATCTGATCTAAAATTTGATATCTCAATTACAATCAGGGTGCATATTTATACACCAGCATTAGGGAACATATCGCTTCATATTCCATGTCGGCCCTCCACAGAATTCGGGCAAACTCCATGTCGACCTACAATGGTTATCAAACATATACATGTCATCCAACATCATTTGAATTTTATTAATCATCAGTGAACCAGTCGCCAAGACAATGCAACAATATGCTGAAGGCAATTATAATGTTAATCGTTGTCATCCTGTGTTCCTCTATTCTTCTTGCATCACCGTAACCACCAGCTTGCTATGTCGAAGTCAAGAAGTATCGCTTTTGTTCCCTTTATGTTTCGCTATATCCCTTTGCCATCGGTGAGAAGTCATATAGATAACAAAATGTTTTATCAAAATGCACTTTACCCCCTATATGTCGTTGTAACAACCCGTTAGTCATACCAAAGCCACATAGTATTCGTTCGTTCCCACTTTGCTTCGCTATAACACATAGGTATCAGGGAGACCATATACCGAGATCAATATGTCAGGTCAAAAGGAATTCACTTTTGTTTCACAGTCGCTGTGACAAGGCAACACTTACTCCGAAAACTATTTCCTATCCGCTTTCACCAAGACAATGCAGTGTCAGGGAGAGGTTAGATAGATCGTTCCAAGTTTCTCTGAGAGCCTCCCACTTAACCTCATGTTGGTGTGACCTAAATATTCTTTCGCCGACAAGTGCCCATCATGAATGTCGCCATAACCTTCAATCAGCGAGGAGACCTCATGTAGATTGAAGTATGTTATACCGAAGCACACAAAACACCATCTGTCACCAAGAGAAAGCAGATATTACATCGAAATCCATTTGAATAAAACATAAAGTTCTATCAATGAGACAATCCATACATTTCCATGACATATCACCGAAGTCACCCAAGTCTCATCGAAACGGTCAATGAGAGGAAGTCCAAGCGTAAGGTCGGGGAGACCCTAGGTCACTCACCAAGACCTTACAACACCAGCAAGTGGGTTACACCAAAAGTCATTTGGAAGAAAATTGTTTGTGCTTCTTCGATGAGACAAACTCACTTCACCTTGACACTATACCGAAGGCATTCAACTTATGTCGATGAGCCACCAAAATGCAAAGTCGGGGAAACAAATGATATTCGGCAAGACACTACCCCGAAAGCCATAACATATGCCGATAGGAGCCTCCACGGTCACTGAAACAATACGAAGATCTTCACCGACAAACACCTGTAAGTAAAATCCAGTCGTTGTGACAAAATATGAGTCTTGTCGATAGGCAACTTAGACTTATGCAAGCAGAAAATGCACAATGGGTCAGAGAGACAATGGTGCTCTGACACCGATAGGAACCAGAATGTAAAAAAAATGCATGACTTAATGGATTCAAAGGGGAAATATGGAAAAATATGAGTGGAATATGCATACGGCAGGACCGAATCTGGAGGTTTATGAGTAAAATCAACATGTGAAAACATCAGATTTTATAGTTCCAACATAGTGCATTACTTTTACAAGGTCAAAATCTATTAATCCACTTAAGATATCATTTTTAGCCTTTCAATTGTTCTCATAGGCCATAATCTCTACTAGATTAGTTGGAGGAGTAAGTGGATTAGTATAACCATCCTTGATAGATCCCAAACACCAAACCCTAAAAAGGATGGATAGGCTTCCATCTTGAATCACTAGAAAGTAAAATGTGTTCCATAAAATCTAGGCAACTTGTTAGATCCTTCTTATGCCATCCTAGATCTTCCTCAATTTGTTATAATTTTTCTAAGGAACCAAGCTCTGATACCAATTATTGGACACACCAAAATACTAAGAGCGGGGTGAATCAATATTTAATCAAATTGTAAACCCTCCAAAACAAATATAAAATGTAACTCTACCACATAAGTAAGAATATAAAATATGATAACAATTCACTACACAACATAACAATAAATAAATGTGGAAGTGAGAAAAGGTGCTAGGAGCTACTATCCTAATCTCACCTCACAATATGCACAACTTTAACAACTTTTCTTAGGGCTACAAACCAAAGAAGCTACAAGTCCATTACAAGTTTTAGGGTCACTCATAAAGAAGCAACAAATCCTTGCAAACTTTATTTTAGGGCTACAACCCAAGGAAGCTACAACTCCCTGATCTAATTTTAGGGCTACAACCCAAGGAATTATTACAAAATGACAATCCTTATAATGTATGTGTTAGAACTGAGATATAGCTCTGATACCATGTTAGAATTGGCTATGGATGCCAAGATCTTGAGACCAAATGGAAAGTACAAGAGAGAGATGAATATGACAAGAATAAACTGTATTCAATGCTAATGATATGAGATGATTTTTGATTGTTTACAATGAGAGAGACCCCTTGGTTATATAGCCAAGGTGAGATGCAAGATGTCAAAGGATTATGACAAGTGTCTTAATCATATGACATGTGACAACTAATCACACTTACCTAGGTTCACATGTAGTAGTTGTCAAAGGATAAGATAACAACTAATGACAACTAACATCTTCTAGAAATATTCATTCCTATGACCTAAGTAAACTTAACTTTTGTAAATAAGTCCCCTAGTAATGAATGAACTAGGTACAATACTTTATTTACACCAACACCCCCCCTTAAGTGCAACTTAGGGAGCAGAAGATTATTATGCAAATGACACAAATATGCAAAGATGGGTCATGACTGTTAGGTGCCCATGTACATATGCAATGTAGTCTCTCACAAATGAAGAAAAGGAGAAAACCTAGTGGGAAAAAAATCTTCTCCAAAAGAGAGATGAAATACAAAATAGAAATGTGAAATAATATCAATGATGCATGAGAAGGTAAAAACCACATGTGAGGAAAAACACCCCCCATAAGAGAGAAGTAGAAGAGAGACAAGGTAGCCCCCCCTCAATGTTGAGTCTCTTGCAATGATGGTAGAAGCTCAACATTGAATGTTGAAGCTGATACAATATCGCTGAACAACTTTCCTCCCCTTAGGAAGAAACAAAACCATGGATGTATGTAGGATGTCAGGAATATGGATGATGTGTGATGTCTCTGAAGCATGCTCAAGTTTCTCCATGCCAATGTTGAAAGATGACACACTTTGGAAAGAGGCATTATAGGCCAAACTGTTGAAGAGGACAATCCAACATCTAGTAGAGATGAATGTAGAACATGATCCAAAGAAAAATATATCCCCTCTGAAGACAAAGAAGCCTCCTCCAATTTTTTTCCAAAAGAATCCACACTCATGCCAATCTGTGAAGAATGATCATGTAGAGAATGAACAAGAGGTTCGGAGTGTTCCCTCACAAAAACTAAAGAAGGAGCACCTTCATCAAAGAGAAGATGAATGCAATTGATGATATCTCCCAAATCTGCAAGATGAGACTCCATAAACAAGTCTGAAATACATGTCAAGAAGTCATCACAAGTAACCATATCTGGAAGACTATATATATCTTGCTGCACTAAATCACAAGTGTCCAAAACTGTTGAATCACAAGCATCTTCAAGCACAATAGTATATGATTCTACCAATGTTGGATTACAAGAGTCCTCAGCCTCAAGATGTTGACTCATAGATGAAGAAGATGAACCCTCTAAATCTGGATTAGGAGCCATAGAAACTGAAGCCTCAATAGATGTCTTTGTAGAAGGAGAAGATTTTGTGTCGTCAAAACAAGCATACCTTTCCCAATTAGCAAGTGTTTCAACTATTTTATCATCAATAGGTCGAAACTCTACAAGTGGAACAAGACAATTTGCAATGGGATCATCTAGGAATGGAGGTTCATTCGAGTCTCCATACATCTCCCAAAGTTTGGTCATAAGGTCACAAGGGATCTCAACACCATCAGTGGCCATTTGTGTATCAATATCACAACTACAACCAATTAATCCCAAGATATGTTTTGTCTTTATGTCTCACACAACTCTCTTCCATTTTGATGAAGGTTTAGGAACCAGTCCATAGAGATATGGCAAAATATTAAGCCACCTACAATGTGTTAGTATTCCATCTCACCAAGACCTAAAGTTCCATGAATTTAACCTTATTACAGCAGGATACTTTTTTATGCCCATATTAACTCCTCAACTTAGTCACACAATAGACCAATCAAGAGACATAAGTCAACAAAGGAAAAAGATTACCCACACAAATCACTAAATCATGAAAACCCCCAAAGAAATATCTGATTTGGAACTTTATAGTTAGTGCATTTATAGTTGCCACTTTCCAAAATAGAAAAGTGAACTTTGATCTTGGTACATGCAAATGCCAAAAATAGGCCATAGAATCAATTACAATTTTTGGTACAAAATGAGATCAATACGATCATACCACTTAGAAGTACATGAAAAATTATGCACTTTTTAAAAAAATTGCACCCAAAAATGTTACCGTAGGAGCAAGATATGAGCTCCCAAAGTTCCCAAAATGAGGACGAAGCAGCAACACCTGTGAGAATCTGAAAATTGTGAAAAAACCAGGAACCAAAACTAGAAAATGATTGCACCACTGTGTAGAGAAGGAAAAATTAACCCAAATAAAAAAAAAAAATCTCAAAGAAAGGAGTCAAAATGAGCAAGATATCTGCATTTGAAAATCAACTCCAAAATTGAAAATGCAATCGGAGAGGGGGGGAAATTTTTTAGAAAAAAGTTGACGTAGCACTGACGTCAGAAATTTATGAGCCTAAATTTGATGGCTCGGTGCCTGTCACAAAAGAATATGCTCCTTCCCTAGAATATGTTCGACCGGTGACGAAATCTTTTGAGTCACTAACAAAATATTCTTATTACCGACAGAGGAAAGAATCTTCAGAGGAATCAGAATATCCTGTTGAAAATGCTGCCGGTGCTAAATGTAGTTGCCAGATTTGTTAAAATGGACCACCGAACTATTTGAATGGAGGGCCTGCCGACCCAATATGGTGAGGCTGCATGGTGGCTCTGGGACCTGCGGGTACTGTTGTACCTACGCACGACAGTACTTAGTACCCTGCGTACTATAAAAGAGTCTACAGAAAACAAATATTTTTGCTTTTTTTTTTTCAATTTTCAATACAATTTATAGAAAAATACCAATTGGTATTTATTTAATTTTTCCTAAAAAATCTTCAAAAAATTTTCAATTGAAATTAAATAATGATTTTCTGCAAATCGTACCCAACGCAAAAATGACGACTTGGGGGTCGTACGGCTCCTTGGGATTTTTTTTTCCTCATCAGACAACTGCTCCGATTTGGATGATTTGGCAATCGATTTTAGGGTTTTTGGCCCTTTTGGATGTGATGGCAGGGTCGGATTTGACCCAAAATGTTCCAAAATTGTAGCTACCTTTTGGATCTGGCAACCACTCTTCAGCTTCAAATCCTCATAGATTTTCCCTTGTATGTTTGATTTGGATGAAACAAAAGACAAAATCGACTTTGTCAAACCTTTCGGATGGAATGGTGAGCTTAGATTTGCATGAAAAAGCTTTGATTTGAACCTGCAACAAAGAGCCAAAAATGGAACTCCCCCAAATACGGTATCTCTCTTCAGAAAAAGACTCTCCAATGGCACCCAACCTGCTCTAATACCATGTTAGAACTGAGATATAGCTCTGATACCATGTTAGAATTGACTATGGATGCCAAGATCTTGAGCCCAAATGGAAAGAACAAGAGAGATGAATATGACAAGAATAAATTGTATTCAATGTCAATAATATGAGATGATTGTTGAATGTTTACAATGAGAGAGACCCCTTGATTATATAGCCAAGGTGAGATGCAAGATGTCATAGGATTATGACAAGTGTCTTAATCATATGACATGTGACAAATAATCACACTAACCTAGGTTCACATGTAGTAGTTGTCAAAGGATAAGATAACAACTAATGACAACTAAAATCTTCTAGAAAGATTCCTTCCTATGACCTAAGTAAACTTAACTTGTGTAAATAAGTCCCCTAGTAATGAATGAACTAGGTACAAGACTTAGTTTACACCAACAGACTGAAACTGACAATTAAGCTCAATCCTTTTGATGATTACAATTTTCCTTTTTTACTTATCCTTTGATGATTGCAATTCTACTTTTTCACTTCTTCAAATGTCTTCTTAGTTGCTTACTAACTCATCAATTTTAGTAATCAAGAAGCTTTTCCTTTGGCTAACTACCTCTAGCAAACAATTAATATCACTTTTACACTTTCCTTCTATGTCAAAGACATGGACCAATTAAGATGCTTTGGTGCAAGTTGGTATATCACACAAAGTATGTAATAAACTATTTTATTTGGTGATAAAAGGAATGCATTATTAATAATTATTTTTCACAATTTGAGGGTATTGACTACTTTATGAAATTTTCCTTTATAACCAAGTGTATAGGATCTAATTTGCACCATTTATGCAAATTCCCCTTTTACACGGATTCCTCCCTTAGAAAACCAAATTCGAAGGCAAAATTCCACATTAGTAAGTTGCCTTCCTTCCACTTGGTATATGTTTGTTGTGTCAATAGAAGAATATTTTTCAGGGACACCCACGTGGCGCACAGACGTTTGTGCAACACACTTACGTCCCTAACGGATTCCTACATTTGAAGTTGGTAGAGGAATTACTCTTCCCATTGGGAATAGTTGTAATGTCCATCTTCGACCAATTGACCAAAAAAATGATAGATTCTCTCTCTTCTCCTTCAAATTATTTCGTTCTTCATTCAGCTCATCTCTTTTTGCAATCTTCAAGGATTCACTTCATCCTCCTTCACAATTTCTCAACATTTTTCTAGCATTCTCAACACTCCATTGCAACAACAACACTCCATCAACTCCGTTGAGCAAGTGTGAAGCAAGCCATTGTAGTAGGGGCTTGAGGTTTTGCAACACCTCCCTTCATCATGGTCGAGTCTATGGTGATTGTTCAAGCTCTCTTTCTCCATCATTGGCTAGTGAGCTCTTGGTGGAGGTGGTAATTTTTTCACTCCTCTCCTTTACGATTTGGTTGAGTAACTATATATTGTTTTGTATTGTTATTCGTGTACTCATTTCTTTACTTCTTTATCATAAATTTCTCTATCATTTCTATTTGGATGTCTGTGGAGGTGGAAACACCAAAATAGGGGTTTGACAGAGGCAAACCCCTATACAGCCCCAACAAATTTCCCCTCTTTCTTTTGTGTAGGTGGATGTGCATTTGGAGCTAACTGGTGAATAGATACTTTGTGAGGTTATGTTTATCACCTTAGTTCTAGTCTATTTACTTTATCATTTTAGTATCTATTTTGCATAATTTCATCTAGACTGAACTAGCTAGGATGTCAGTAGGTCTTTTTGGCAGTTTTACTGTGTTCACTATTTTTTGACTGTATAGATGCCAACGCGCTTGAGAGACACCAGTGCACTACACTAATGTCCCAAAACTGCATTGTCATCCATGAATAAAAAGTTGTCTGAGGCACATAACTGACTCCAAAAAGCCAGCTCACCTAGCCCAAACTAAAGTTTAGGCCTGGAGAGTGATCTAAGGACTTTATAGTCCTCATCATTCTTGTCCCTTATTTCAAACACCCCTTTAGAGTGAGGTAAGTTAAGGAAGCCTTCCACTCTTGGATCTACGTGACTTGGGGCCTTGACATGGTTGGTCCCCCTCTCTTACATTTTTGGTGAGCCTGATGTGAACCATTTTGGTTTCATTTGGTGATATTGAAAGATCCTTTCCTGAAATGTTAGGAGCATTGTAGGTGTGAGTGTTGTGAGGCATTTTCCTTACAACCCAGCCTGTGACCCCTAGTAGGTGTAGTTTGAAGGTTCCAAAAGTATTATGCAACGAAACCTTAATTGGCTCACTGTCTTATCTTGCAACCTTTGGGGACCCTTGTGAGAGTGTCATTTATTGCATGCAATTTCCTCTTTCCTCCATCAACCTATTCCATCTATGCACCTTATGAGCAGTGGTACTGACATAACCTTCACCTTGCAGGATCTACAAATGGGTTTAATAGGGAACCATCTCCTCTTTACATCCCTATGCGAATCAATAGAAACATCATAGTAGGTGTTCTCGTTGATCCGACATCTCAAGTAAACATCATAACTGAGGAGATCATGCTAATCAAAATTTTCTATAAATATGGGTATGATGCACCTATGAGCACCATCCGCATGCATATCAGACTTTCCGTACCTCCTTTAGGTAGTATTGTTTTGTCGATTTTGGTTAGACCCAAATTTATCAAGCTTTTGTTCGACATAATCCATGGATTTGAACTCTTTAGAGTGAAACTAGGTATCCTTTGGTTAGTAGCTATGAATGCAGTGCCCTCAATTGTGAATAAATGTTTAAAATATATCCATGAGGGTTTTGTGTAGTAATTCATGACACCTGTTATAAACTATCGGTTTCCTGTGGTAGTTACTCCTTGGATTACTCTTGGCTTGCACCCATGAGTCCTCTTCCACCTAGGGAGGACCTTTTGTATCAAACTTATCAGAACTACAAGAGAGGATGCTTAACGTCGAGAGTGAGATACCCTCCATCACCTTATGCGGTTTCACATAGCGCTTGCTTGAAAGCTGACAGTGATGCCACCAAGGAACGTAGAAGGGAAGAATAGAAGTAGTACTGAGATCCTCTTTCTTCCTCTTTCACTTTTCAGCCTAACACTTCCTCTCACCCTACTATGGTGCCATCAGATTCTATTTCATGTTTGTGAGAGAACTCTATCCAGTGCCCACTTGGTTAAAGCCTAAGCATCCCGCATTTGAGCTTTGTTGCCCACAAAGCCGAGGCTCATTCGGTTTAGCAAGAAGAAAGGTCCCAATGTTGAATCTTCTATGTCTCAACCTTTGTAGCCTCCTACCACTTCTGCTTCCAAGATAATAAATGAAAATAGGCCCACTATCGAGGCACTAGAGCTGACTCCCCTCATCGCTTCTCAACTCACTCCTCCTACTCCCATTCAGGAGCCTATCCCTCCACTGGAAAAACCTATGGCTGAGCAAGATCCTTTTTTTCCTTCACAACCTCTGTTCTCTAGCTCGAAGAGTCATAGAAACTTCCTTTCACACAAGCACAAACACTGGCAGAAGGCTCTTGTAGCTAAGCAGGCCACCTTATAGAGGAAGGAAGAGGAGACAATCGCCCCTGTATTAGAGCCTCCTATTGTGTCCTCCTCTCTCCTCCCCTTTTCTTCCATTCAACCAAGCTCTACATCACTTTTGGCTTCCGTTGTGAGTACGAATGCACTTGAACCTAAAAGGGTGTAGGTGTTCATTGCTCCTTTGTTGATGTCCCTTCTAGATGTCCCTCCTTTCCTAAAACCCATAGATATGCCAAATACTTTGATGGTATGTGCTACAGTTTTCTCTTCCTCCTCTTCCTCTGCACCTCTTGTGTCATATGTGGGGAGTTCACATCCCCCAATGGAATATAAGGTGGAGAGTAGTCCTTCCAGCAATGGAGGACGCAAGAGGAGCCCACCTTTTTCAAAAGGTTGTCTCATGCTAACTTGTTATGTTTTAGTAACATAACCAATCTCGGCTTCCCATGAGTTTGTTACCTCTCTCGAGTCACTCGATGAGCCTAATGGTGAATCTAAGGAAAAAATTCCCCCATCCATTGAGGTAAGACATGGAACTCTAGTGAAGTGCATGTTTAACTCTCTAGTGAATTGGATAAACTCTTGGTCGATCAGTGTTAGGGGAGGCCTCTTCTTTATCTTTAGATTAGATGTGTGTGTGTGTTGTGATGTGTTCCCCCATGATCATGCTATGTGTTCCTAGATGACCCTTGTCACCCTTATTGGTGCTTGGATACAAGAGTGGTTTTTGTGTCATAAACCTTCTTCTATTTGTATCATCATTCTTCCATGTTTGTGACTTATTTTTGGAAAATTGGGGACAAATCAAAGTGTTGGGGGCATTTAGGCTTCCCTTCCATGTTGACCCAATTTTTTATTTTTACTTTGTCTTCTCGTGCATTCTTCACATGGTCTGATATATTAGGGATTTGATGACAATTCATTTTATATACTATTACTATACTTATATATATGTATATTTATGAGTAGTTCTGACCCCAAAATATCATATCACCCTTGTTCCCTTTTTTGGTGTTCATTTCTCTTTTTTTCACTCTTTTCTTATCCTTCTCTCTTATTTTCTTTAGTTTTCCCTTTCATGTGTGACAACGCCATTTCTATACCACTTCTATTTTCAAAAAATGCATTCATCGCCAAACAAATATTTTCTTGAGAATCTTTGCAAACTTTTTCAAATAATCACATTCTTGACTTGAAACCCTAATGGAATGTGTTTCATTCATCATGGGTTCGTAAATAAAGAACTTGAGACCTTTTCTTTAAGGTTGGAGCAACTTCGACCCTCCCCTCATGAGGGGGAATTTTATTCCTTTCAAATTCCTTGATGAAGTGAACATCTTTCAAAAGGATTCCTTGATGATGAGTCGATTCAAGAAAGAAATCTCTTCCACATTTTCAAATAGTGTGTCCCTTGAGTGGATCCCCTTCTTCACGTCAGGTTCTCAAGGGACCCCTTTAAAAGTTTTCCAATCTATCAACAGTTTGCGCGACTATCCACTTACTTTCCCATGTGGTCAGTCTCAGACATATTCTTCCTGCAGATAAACATGTCACTTTATAGGTGTTCCTATGAAGCCACTTTTTTGCTCTGTGGATTCCCTTTCCTTGGGTTTCCTCCATGTGAGAGATCTTGGGAGATACCCCCTGTAGGTTTGCAGGCTTGTTGGGTGCTTTTTTTCTAAGGTTTCCATCATGTGAGAGATCTTGGAGGACACCTTACTTGTAGGTCTATGGGCCTATAGGGTACTTTCTTTGGGTTTCCTTCATGTGAGAGATCTTGGAGGATACCTTCCCTGCAGGTTTGCGGGCATGTAGGGCGCTTTCTTTATGTTTCCTTGATGTGAGAGATCTTGGAGGACACCTTCCCTATAGGTCTAAGGCCTGTAGGGACCTTTATTTGGGTTTCCTTCATGTGAGAGATCTTGGAGGACACCTTTCGTACATGTCTGCAGGCCTGTAAGGCACATTCTTTGGGTTTCCTTCATGTGAGAGATCTTGGAGGACACTTTCCTTGCAGGTCTGTGGGCCTATGAGATGCTTAATTCTTGGGGGTCTCCTCCTTGCGGGTCTGCGGGCTTGTAAGATGCTTTTATTTTATAGCTTCATAGTTTAGTGGGGCTATGGAGTGCTTTGCCTACCCTACACTTTCAATCTTGCTAGATTGCAGTTTGCTTCCTCGACAGTTCAAGTATACATTTATAACCCTACTACCTTTTTTATTTACTTTACCAAAGCACTCATCACTATTCGTACTAGCTAAAGTGGGGGAAAAATGTACATAGGAGAGAATTTTCACCCTTTACACAAATTCCCCTTTTACACATCCTCACCTTAGAAAACCAAATCTGAAGGTGAAATTCCACATTAGCAAGCTGTATTCCTTCCACTTGGCATCTATTTTTTTGTGTCGATAGAAGAATATTTGTTGGTGATGCCTGCATTGCGTGCAAATGTCTGCATGACACACTTACATACCTAATGGATTCCTTCGTCTGAAGCTAGTAGAGGCATTACACTTCCCATTGGGAATGGTTTGTAATGTCCCTCTTCAACCAACCGACCCTAAAAATGAAAAATTCTCTCTTTTCTTCAAATTCTTCCATTCTTCATTCAACTCATCTCTTTTTGCAATCTTCAAACATTCACTTCATCCTCCTTCATAGTTTCTTAGTATTTTTCCAACATTCTTAACACTCCATTGCAGCAACAACACTCCATCAACTTCGTTAAGCAAGTGTGAAGCAAGCCATTGCAGTAGGGGCTTGAGGTTTTGCAGCACCTCCCTTCATCATAGTCAAGGTTGTGGTCATTTTTCAAGCTCTCTTTCTCCATCATTAGCTAGTGAGCTCTTGGTGGATGTGGTAATGTTTTCAATCCTTTGCTTTACCATTTGGTTAAGTAGATATATACTATTTTGTAGTGTTATTCATGTACTTCCTTTCTTTACTTCTTTATCATACATTTCTCTATCGTTGCTATTTGGCTATCCATGGAGGTGGAAACACCAAAATGGGGGTTTGACTGAGGCAGATCCCTATACATTCCAAATAAATTTCCCATATTTCTTGTGTGTAGGTGGACGTGCATTTGGAACTACCTAGTGAATAGACACTTTTGTGAGGTTATCTTCATCACCTTAGTTCTAGTCTATTTACTTTATCATTTCAACATCTATTTTACATACTTCCTCATTCTTTTTTTACCATCTAGACTAAATTAGCTAGGCTATTAGTAGGTCTTTTTGGAAGTTTTATTGTGTTCACTATTTTCTGACCATATAGACGCTAGCACACTATGCTAACGTCCCAGAACTGTGTTATCGTCCTTGGAGAGAGAGTTGTCTAAGGAACATAACTGACTCAAAAAGCTAACTCACCTAGCCCAAAATAAAGTTTGGGCCTACAAAGTGATCTAAGGACTTTATAGTTCTCATCGTTCTCATCACCCATTTCAAACACCCCTTTAGAGTGAGGTAAGTTAGGGAAGCCTTCTACTCTTGGATCTTCATGACCTGGAGCCTTGGCATGGTTGGTCCCCCTCTCTTACACCAAGATGGACTCTATTTTCCTTTCCATATGTCTATTACATCTCAAGGTTGGTCTATTTAATAGATAGACATGAATAGTGCATTCTTTCAATATTATCTTCATGAGGATATCTACATGGATTAGTATCTAGGATTCATGCTATACTTTCTTCTTGTTTGCAATATAAAACAATGTTTATATGGTCTCGAGAAATGCCATAAGGCTTGGTATGAGAAGGTAGATGATTTCTTCCATATATCTAGTTCAAACATTGCCACATTGATCACACATTGTATATTTAGAGATATCAAGACAATGTTTTGATACTAGTATTATACATAGATGATTTGATTCTCACTAGTAGCTCTTCCATGCTTCAAGATAAAAAATAATAATTGATGATGAGTTGTATAGACAGTTGTGCATAGTCTCTTTTATTTTACATGCATGTATCCTCATACCACCATTTCTATTAGGATTTTAACTCCTTTTCCCCATTATATTCTAAGATTCACTAGATGGTATCCAAGTGGATTTTTACATATATTAGGAGAACTACATAGTTTAGGATTGATTACACACCAAAATCTATAGAGCTAGTAGGCCTTATTGACTCCAATTGGATAGGTGTTGTTGACTCATGGATGTATCCTTTTGATTTTGTCTCTTTCCTTGGGTTCCATTTAATTTCTTTATCTTGCAAGAAGGAATATATTATTGCATTACCATTGATAGATGTTGAGTATTAATGTGTTGTTCTTGTTAAACATAAGGGTTTTAGCTTTAACAAATTATGATAGAGTTTGGTTTAATCCCCAATTTTCATACACTTCTCTTGTGTGATAAAAAAATTTCCATTCACATTTCATGCAACAAAATTGAGCATTAGAGGATGATGCACATTAAAAATTTCCATTCATTTGAAAGTTCATCCATGATGGTCATATCTCCATAGAGGATTTTCCTACTAAGGAGTAGGTTGTGAACATCTTCACTACACCTTTTCCTTCACCATGTTATCTTTAGCTATGATTGATGCTTGGAGTAAAGGAATCCATCCTTATGGGGTCTACTCAAGTCATTTTTCCTTCACCTTGTTATCTCTTTTTTGAAGATGATTTTTTCCCTTGAGGTTTTCTCCTTTTCTCTAGTTATGAGATATTATTTTCATTTGCACATGGGTTCCTTACCTTCCTAGTTGTGAACATATTTTTATTTTTATTTTTATGCATTAGTTTAGTTCATCTATAAGTTGCACCTAATGTAGGTGTTAGAGTAGAAGAGTAATTAACTAATTAATTTATTGATTATTAGGTCCTTTATTAAACTAGAATACTTAAGTTTAAAATTAGGTCATTTTCTTTTTTTTCTTAGTTCAAAGGATTAGGAAACATGTCATAATCTAATTTAATCCTCACCAAGGGTTTCATTTAATTTTTTTTAATATTTTACAAAGAGTAATTCATTCTATATTGTATTATTCATTATTTATTCTTAGATAAATATAATTATTACATATTTATAAAAAATATTTTTATTTTTTCTCTTTCATGATAGGTGTTTTATCATATTGATCTTTGGGAAATATAGGGTTGAAGAATTAATCACAACATAAACTTCATAGAGAACCACTAGAGTCTTCTAATCATCTAAGAATTATATCTTCTTGTTGTGACAAAATAAAAATATTTTTTTCTACTTAAACTACCAAATTACTAAAATCATAGCATAAGATCCATGTTTAGTTATTAAAATGTTTTGATGGAGCCTATGTCTATATCAAGTTTCTTTAAACTAATTCTACCCTCTAAGACATACACAAACCCAGATTGCACCTTAATCTCTTATCAAAATAAAATCTCATGTTTAATATTGCATGTTAGTATAAAGTATATAGAAAAATGATATGTAGTTCCAAAGTTTGCAAAAAATTTAAATATCATATATGAGAAGTACCTCAAATCTCTATGATATTTTCCTAGTTTTATGCTTTATTCTTCGTTACTTGTTCATACACCCTTATAGGTGGTTTAGTTTTCTGACCATTTTTCTTATGATTATCACTCATACAATGATTTACCCCACATTTCTAACATTTGATGGTTGATCATGTACTTATAATGAATTCTTCTCTAGAATGATTTTATTTTTTTAATATGAGTTTACTATGCAATTGCCACTTTTATCCAAAGTTCCTCAACTTCAATGTCTTGTTCAATATCCAAATCTATATATGTCTTGTTTCCTACATTACATGTGAGTGGGAGTGTAATCTTTTCTCTCCTTTCATAATCTCTTTCTCATATTCCTTACTAGTGACAACTAGCACTACTACTTGATTCAGTATTTTCACTTGAGTAAGCTTAGTTATGAATATGAATATTTTATTCAAATACACCATAAAATTATTCATATGATCTTCCTCATCCTTCATGTAGGGTAAATAGTGATAGATACATGCATGAAATTGACTTTCATAAAATGATGCACCCTATAATAGTGACTAGAATTTGATCAAGTTTTGATTATGATGTTGAGCCAAAAAGTATTTGTTGATCATTTCATAAGGTAGAAAATCATGGATTACCTATCATTTTTGTTGATCAATCATTATATAGTTTAATCCTAGTTTTTTTAGATGAAATTGATAAAGAAAATATAAAGATTTATATATATATATTAATATAAAAAAATGAGTTTTAACATTGTTTTAATATCAAAAAATCTAGGGTTTAAGAATTGAAATTTTAGAAACTAATCTTGAACATTCCCCAAAAGATCAATCAAATAGGTAATACTGACAACATATAGGAGCCAAATACTAATCAGTAAGAATTTCACTCAAGCTAGTTCAATCTAAAAGTGGTTAGAAGATTGGAATAGTATGAGGATATGAATTAGCATGCTTTATGAGGAAGTCAAAAGAATTAAACAAGTTGTGGGAACTTAAAAACAAGGAATCATCCACTAAAGATCTCATTTCATTTAGCCAAGCCATGAATTTTGTAGGATTGTCATGAACAAGACTAGAAGCGATAGAACTGAAAGGTTGAAAATTGTCATTGCTTATGGTTTAGGAAATAGAACAACAATTTTCCTAGCTCTCATTCAAGGAAAACCCTAGAGATCTCAATCTTAGGTATGCAAAGTAAAAAGAGATCTTGCAATAGGGTTGTCCTAGGATCTGATTGTAAACTAAAGAGGGGATCACCACCAAGCTAGGGCTTGGAAAGACTAATAAAATGCAAGAGCTAATGCTTAAACCTAATGCAATACAATACTTCACTAAATGACCTAAAAATGTATGTAAAATAAAACATAAAGGTAAGATATGAAAGGTGTGCAGCTAGAAACCTAAAGAGGAATGGATGAAGCTCTAAAATGTTAAAAAAACTAAATTTAAAGTTGACTGGGACTCATACGCTAGACTGGGAAATTTAGTCCTAGATTAGGGTATCTGGGAAAAAACTGGAATCTAACAGAGATATGACTAAAACTTCTAAAATCTATAAAATTTCCTATACTAGGACTCATATGCCAGTAGTGGTGTATCAATCTAGTTAGAGTTTTCTAAAAATTCAAAGTTTGAATCTTCTCTTCAATATCTGCTCTATCCTTTCCACTTGATTTCTAGATCCAAAACTTTGATTTGCAACCTATAGATGTCTTTCAATAATCTCCAATGCAAGGTGACAACTTTGAAAACTATGAATACTTTGGAAACTTTCTCCAAACTTTCTCTCCAATATTTCTTCAACCTAGATCTGCAAATCACACACTAAAGAGAGAAATTTTTTGTTTGTTAGTGGAAAGGGGCTTTCCTTGGTCAAACTCTGTTTTGGTAATCAAACCTTAAAATAAAATGAAATAGGAAAAGAGAATGATGAATAAACAAAATTTAATGTTTCAACTCACCAAACCCTAGCAATAAAGTGTCATGTCCTAGAAATAGGACACCAAAATATGAAAAATAACTAAGCATTGAAATACGAATTAATAAATAAAATATATATTAATATAATTATAATTATCAAAGATAATATTATAATTATAATTATTAAGTATAATATTACAAATACTAAAATATAAACACTAAATAGTATAATCATTATAATATATAAATATAAATATAAGTAATATTACAATTATAATTATAGATAATATTATAATTATACTAGATCTAACCACTATGTATCTCCTATAGAATAAACATTTAAAGCTTACTATAATACTAATATCTATATAAAACAAGCTAGTAAATATATAACAAAGAAATAGAAATAGAAAGATAAAATAAAATATAAACTATAACATATATAAATAATACCAAAATAAAGACAAATACTATCAAATTCCTAAGCATAAGCAATTAAAAAAATCAAACACTATTACTAAGGAATCGGTCAAAAGAGTTGACCCTTCATGGTGACAATTCCAAAGAAGTGATGATTAATGGAGAGACACATCCTAGCATATGCTAGCTATGAAAGGAAAACGATGAAAACCTAGGAGGATAGGAAGGAAAAATGATCAACAAGAATATAAAAAAGGAAATAGAGATTTACTGATATGTAGCATCTCTCATCCACTTGGGAATATACTCTGCCAAGTAGGACTGTATTTCTGTTGTTCTCAGTTATGATATGTAGTTTAGATGTATTTCTTATTTTATGTTATTATCCTAGTGTATTTGGGAATCCTAGGATAGAGTATTAGATACATTTAATATTATTTGAATTTAGATTTTAATATTTAGAATAGAGCATTAGGTATGTTTAATGTTATTTAAATTAGATTATAATATGCTCAAATTTTAGGTATAGGTAGTAGTAGATATATTTTCATTTCAGTCATGTTATGTTTAGACTTGTAAGGTAGAATCATAGACTCCATTCACTAGTATTGATGTTATTCATTATTATCTATTATTGTTGTAATTTATTTTGATTACATGCTATATTTATGAAATTGTATGTATGTGCACATTATTGATTTATGCCTACACCCATGATCCCCCATGGTGGGGAAGAAGGGTTTTAAGGGAGGGAGTTTATGGAACGGAGTCTCCTAAATATACCACCTAGGGGTGGGACGTAATGAGACCATAAGGGCCAAAGGGGTACTTCCTTTCAAATGGGTGTTGCCTTTGGGTTTAGGTTCTCCACTAGATACACCACCTGGGGGTGGGATGTAATGATCCCACAAGGGCCAGAGGGGCTCTACCTTTATGATCAAAGGGAGTTTCCTTTGCGTCTAGTTTAACAATGAATTCACCATTGCGATCTTACCTTCCCACCATGGTGCAACATGTGGGAGGAATCAGTTATGGGAAATGTTAGCTATGACTCTTAGCATAGGTTTACTCCAATTAATTCCAAACTTCAATGCAGGGTACTAACTTTGTGTAAACTAATCTTACAATTAATATTTAATGCAAGATCCAAACCAAGTTAAGGCATCCTCTAGTTGTGGGTTGGGAAGTTGGTAATTTAGGGGGAATTTAGCATCATTCCCATCAAGGATAGAGTGAGTTTAGTATCATACCAAAAATGTACATTACATAAAGTACTCAAAACATGCATGAAGTGGCTGGGTATGTGTAGGATCATGATGGGTATGTGTAGGGTATGTGGCTAATGACTTTTTTTTAACCCAAAATTGATGAAACAAAAAGGGTTTTTAAAGGAGATTCTAAACTTTCCACCAATATAAATTATGCTTTACTTTGAATTTAATAAATAATTATTACTCATTTTCTATTTGAATTAAGACTAAAGTCATGATTGATATGCTGATTGAAAAAAATCTATAGCTTTCAAACGGTATCACATTTTTTGAATCTAAAACATGCGTCACATTCTATGCTTCACATACTATAGGATTCAAAAATAATAATTAAATTTCATGAAGTTTTGACCAAGTTAAGGTGGTCAGACATATGAGTTTTTATATTTTTAAAAGTTGTAATAAAAAATTCATAATTAATTATTTACTTGGAAAAAAATTACAAAAAAATATGAATCACATAGGGACATGAGTCATCTACTTATATGGGTATGTGCAAGATCATGATGGGCCAAAAAGTGGCGATATTATGGTTATGTGTAGGGTATGTGGTTGGAGACTTTTTTTTAACCCAAAATTGATGAAATGAAAAGGGTTTTTAAAGGAGATTCTCATCTTTCCACCATTATAAATTATGCTTTACTTTGAATTTAATAAATAATTATTATTCATTTTCTATTTAAATTACAACTAAAGTCCTGATCGATAGGCTCATTGAAAAACATCTATAGCTTTCAAACGGTATCACATTTTTTGAATCTGAAACATGTATCACATTCTATGCTTCACATACTATAGGATTAAAAAAATAAAAACTAAATTTCATGAAGTTTTGACCAAGTTAAGGTGGTCAGACATACAAGTTTTTTATATTTTAAAAGTTGTAATAAAAAAATCATAATTAATTATTTACTTGGAAAAAAATTACAAAAAAATATGCATCACATCTAGACATGTGTCCTCTACTTATATCTAAAATATTATAAAAAAATATTATCATTTTATTATGGTTAGGGTGGTCAGACAGACATCTACTTATTTTTTCCTTGAAATTTAACTACTACTGCATTGAAATTTCAAATTTTCACCAAATAATTTTATTTATTTTTAAATAAAACTAGTAGTTTAGAAACTACATTCAATTTACTATAGATTCTATTCTTACATATTTTTGAAATAATATAGATAAATTATTCAAATTTTTACGTTAAGTTGCCTAACTCTGATTTTTCTAAATTGTTTGCCACTTAAGGTCCTATTTTTTCCATAATGATCCTGCACATACCCATATATAAAATCTTATAATTTTTTTTTATCATTTTATTTTGGTTAGGGTGGTCAAACAGACACCTACTTCTTATTTTTTCCCTGAAATTTAAGTACTATTGCATTGAAATTTCAAATTTTCACCAAATAGATTTTTCTTTTAAATAAACCTAGTAGTTTAGAAACTACATTCAATATGCTATAGATTCTATTCTTACATATTTTTGAAATATATTGATAACTTATTCAATTTTGTAAGGAGGGCCCAAACAAGTCTAAAAATGTCATAGATGGCATTTTTTGAAACTACATTTAGCCCCCACTTTAGTGAGAGGAGGAACTTGCTTCAAAATCACACTAAAGTAGACAAACTAACATCAAGAGGGGTTTAGTCATATTGATGCTAGTGGGATAGGACAACACCAACCAAGAGGGTTGTGCAAGCCCCCAGGATCAAGGTCCTATGGAAAACCAACATAGGCACAAAATAACACACATGAAAAATGATAGAAGGAGCAACAATAAGACACAAGCATGTACTGCCAAAGACAAGGAGAAAATAAAAGGTAAAATAAAGGGCTAGATTAAGCTTTGACCATTTGTCCCACATGTTGTGGATCAGATCTAGGTTGTTTGTCTACAAAATCATGCTCACTCTAAGGTGACGGAACTTCAGGCTATCTTCTTGGTGAGTATCCAAAGAGGTGAGACACATACACACATGAATGGTATGCGCTGACACACGCGAGTGGCTAAGGGAAAGTCGTGCCTTAGATCAACTTCCCATCCAACCATAACAAAGTTATACCTCCTGATAACTTTGATAAGGTGCCATGCAACAATGAACTTCGAGCTTCATGAAGCAAGCAAAGATTCATATGTTTGGAACTCATGAACAAACAAGATGGAACCATAGGCAAGCAAAGTGTGTTATGCAAGGTGGCCATATAATTGAAATTGAAAATGCGATAATAATGTAAAGAATTTTCAAGGATTATTGCTTAGTTCATGTAAGGTCTTTAACTTAGGGAACATTATGCCTAATGTCTCCAAGAGAAGACCAATCAAAGAATGAAAAATTCACAACTTAGGAGATGCAATGTGTTGCATCAAGCCACTAAGAGGAATATAATATGCTATGAGAGATCATGCTCTTGAGGGTCATCATACCCAATGTCTCCACAAAGAAAAAGATGCATCACATGAAGTAAAAAGACTACACCATGAAACATGAAAAATACAAAAAGAATAATGCCAATGTATGCCCCCACTTTAAAGAAATTGCTAAATGCCCTACTGTGAGAAATTACTTTAAAGCACAACAAATGATAAATTCTAACAATAAAGAGGACATGAGAACTAACTTGGAAATCCTTATTCCATGTCATATGTTTCCAAATGAAGTTATGTCATGAAAAATAAAAAAGAAGAGGGGTTGCCCCCAAAATGAAACTCCAAGTGCATAAGGGATCTATGGATTTGGGGTCAGTATGTTCTTGATACAGTATTTTTAGAGAGCTCAGAACAGTCATCATTCCCAAAATACTCATAGAACTAGAAGAACATGACACAAAGAGAGTGAAAACAAAGAAAAATCCTTTCGGGACAACATGGAAGAGACATGAATGTATTGACGCCTTGTGTCATCCCCAAAAGGAAAACACAAGACAAATGAAAAAGGTAAAGAAAATATTTTTGGTCAACATGGAAGGGACATGGATGTCTCGATGCCTTGCATCATCCCCAAAAGGAAAACAAAAGAAAAATGAAAAAGATAAAGGAGAAGGATAAAAATATTTACAAAATAGGGAAAAATGAAGATGCAAATAGAGGAATTTCACAAAGAGGGAGAGATATATCAAATAGAACATTACAAGGGATCACATTACACACATGAAATAACACAAAATAAAATGAAAAATAAATAATACAAAATAATAGTAAGGCACATGCGAGTCAACCTATTAGCAGGTAATCCACATCCTAATCATGTTCATTGTATATGGAAGGAACACAAATAGCCAAAGGGACAACAACAAATGCACTACTAGGACAAGGATATCTAATTCTTGTCCCCACTATGTGTAAGACAAGAATGAGCTAAGATATGTGATGGGAAGGAGCTCCTTTCATCTTGAGATATTTTGCAATAAGTGTATAGCATGCAATAGTGAGAATAAGAATATCCTACAACTATTACATGGCAAGGAGAAATAGGGTCCTGCTTTAAGGGACTATTTCTATGATGTCTAGATTTTTAATGATTTTATTTAAGGCATGACACTCATCAGTACTATGTCCAAAATTTTTGTGATATATGCAATGAGATGTGTTTTTTTCTTAGGATTTGGAAATCGAATTTCTGGCATAGGTGGTAATGTGATATGTCCTTGGTGTAGTAGTATTTGTAAATTCCTTTCAATATCAATTGGTGGGTAAGGGAATTGTAGTTTCTTTAGTTTGTAAGGTCTTTTGTGCTTGCTAGATTCACCAACTTCTCTAGTGAAATGTAGATGAGGAAGACCTAAGACAATCCTGTCATGCTTGTCATCATTAGGAGGCATGGGTTGTTCTTTAGGAAGGACATTCATATTGGGAGAAGGGTCTTGATATCCTAACCCTTTAGTATCTTCAGTTGGTATTTTCTCTAAGATTGATGAATTTCATGTTCGCTTGTTGTATCACATCCTTATTTTCTTAAGAAAGTGAATCCTTTTCCATATGTCTCTTCTAGGTTGATGGGAGTTCTTTTCACTTTGTTAACATAGAATGGTTGAATGTTTCCTTGCTTAGAGGAACTAGGTTCACCTATTGTAGGGAACTTAGGTTCAACGCATGCTTTAGTTTCAAGATGTAACCAAACATCTCAGCTAGTGGTATTATAGGGGGTGTTGGTTGTTTCATTGATGGATAAAAGGATGCATTAGCTTCAAGGTTGTTAAGGCAATCATTTAGGAATTTATTCATGATATCATCATCTTCTCTAATGATGTCAACATCATGAGGAGGACATGCATTAGGATTTGAGTGAGCATGAGTAAGTTCAATTTCATTACCTAGGGTCACTTTCAAAAGAAAAACTTGACACATCCACTAAGGACTTCAAGGACATCCAAATCTTACTAAAACACATATCCATGATGAAATGTAATGCAAATTTCAGATCCTAAACACGGTAAACAATCTAAAATGAAATGTTATAGATGCATTTTTGAATTTAAGCAATGCACAAGATGAACCAATTTAAACTAGATGCAATGAATTGAGTATAATAGAAACTTTGTAAATTGAAATAGAAAGTTATCAATAGCAAACAGGAGCAGAGAAATAGTTTTTTGAATTCTGGAAAATGTAGTTTAGAATATGCACTAGGACTAAATCATCTAGAGTTGCATATGAGTCTCGGTGAGGGTTTTTTCATAATTTTAAGAAAATTTTAAGTGATTTTTATGCTTTTTAGTTTGTATGATCTATAGAATAAATGCAAATGAAATTTTTAGATGATTTGAGATGCAAAAATGCAACCTATATGCACTTTCACTAATGAAATATTTAGAAACTCTAGAATGCCAATTAACTAATGCAAACCCTAATGCAATGTTAATGCAAGAAAGATCTAGGATGATGATGCAATCCAAATTAGAATTAAGATGCTCTAAATGCAGGCTAACCAAAATTAAAGGTTGAAAATTTTTGTTGCTTATAGTTTAGGACATAGAACAACAATCTTCCTATCTCTCATTCAAGGAAAACCCTAGAGATCTTAATCTTAGGTATGCAAAGGAAAAATAGATCTTTCAATAGGGTTTTCCTAGGGTTTGATTGTAAACTAAAGAGGGGTTCACCACAAAGCTATGAATTGGAAAGACTAATGAAATGAAAGACCTAATGCTTAAACATAACGTAATGCAATACTTCACTAAATGACCAAAAAATACATTAAAACAAAATAGAAAGTTGAGAGATGAAATGTGTGCACTTGTAAACCTGAAGAGGACTGGGTAAAGCTTTGAAATGCTTAAAACATTGAATTTAAAAGTTGATTGTGACTCATACACTAGGCTAGGAAATTTAGTCCTAGATTAGGGTTTTTAGAAAGAAAATGGAATCTAGCAGAGATATGACTGAAACTTCTGAACTCTACAAATTTTCTTATATTGGGACTCATACGCCAGAAGTGGCATATCATTCCAATTAGGGTTTTCTAGAAATTCAAAGTCTAAATTTTCTCTTCAATATCTTCTCTTTCCTTTCCACTTTATTTATGGATCCAAAACTCTGATTTGCAACTTGTAGATGTCTTTCAATGATACCCAATGCAAGGTGACAACTTTGACAACTTTGAACACTTTGAAAACTTTCTCCAAAATTTCTCTTCAATATGTCTTCAACCTAGATCTACAAATCACACAATAAAGAGAGGGAAAATTTTCGTTTTGTTAGTTGAAAGGGGTTTTCCTTGGTCAAAACTCGTTTTGGTAATTAAACCTTGAAATGAAATGAAATAGGAAAAGAGAATGATGAATGAAGGAAATGTAATGTATCAACTCACCAAATGATAGAAACAAAGTGTTGAAAACATGTATGAAGCGGTTCCAATCTATGTAGGTCTTGAGTCTTGATTGAATGTGATAGATCTTGAATTACTTGTGATAGCTTGAATCATGAAACTCTACATCACAATTGTTAGCTCAAAAACAAACATGATGCATGATGACTTTGACATGATGCTTGATACTTGAATAATGCTCTAAATCACTAGATAACCAGTCCTTGAATGCTCTTGTAAACGCTTGAATGCTCTTAAATGCTCTTGTGAACTCCAGTTTTCTAGAATGCATGAATACTTGAAGGCTTGGGGTGAAAATGAGTGAAATAACCTTGTATTCATACTTGTTTAGCCAAATTTCCTAAAATTACAACACTAAAAGCTGACATTAGATCAAGGACGATAAAATCCTGCCAAGAATTTGAATTGAATTTAATTTTGGGCCATACATGACTCATACGCCAGAAGTGGCATATGATTCCCATTAGGCATTAATTATGGGACACATTATAAAAAATGCTTAGAATGATGTGTTGATTGAGGATATTACCATGGGCCGATTACACTTGATCCATGAAGAATCAAAGCATATTCATGACACTAATACTCAATTTTAAACAAGATCATTCAAATGAAAGTTAAACTAATCATTTATTGAAACTAAACATTATAAATTGTGAAAGCATTTAAATATCTACTCTAACCCATTTAAATCTTATCCCATTTTTGAATTGGTGTCGTGTTGATGTGGAACAATGACCCTTTCCTAATCATGTGATCAGTGAGCTCATTTCAATCGATTCTATTGAAGAGAATCGATAAAACTATTGTGATATGTGAATGAAAACATGATTTATGCTAAAATGAACATGATGCAAGAATTAATCTACCATGATTTTATGCTAAAAGATGTAGATATTCAATTGCTAAACTAATCTAAATGAGATTAATCTAAAAGATTCAAACCCTAATTATCTATTTAGCTAAATGGATGCATGAAATGAATTAATGGAAGCTTAAATCTATTGTGCAACTAAAAATGAACTAAAATATGATAAATGTGAGTTAAAAATGACTGAGTGTGAGTGATTTCAACAACATAAGTTTGCAAATTGAAAGATGGATCCATTTGTCTCCAAATAGTGACCTATTTACAGGAAAGAAAAAGAAAAATGAAGGGTTGAGATCAAAAAGGTTAATCAAAGGTCAAGGATGGGGGAAATGAGAGGCATGGATTATGGATTTGCACCATCAAAAAAAAGGACCTCTTGCATGACATGGGTATAATTCATGATAAATTGACCTAATGAGGCATAGATTTAGGTGTTGTGAGGCATTTTATGCATCCAAACTAGGTCTTGGACCCTTGCACACTAAATAAAATGTGTTTATTGATGTCTTGTAAAGGTGTTGTAAAGACTTGTAAAGGACTTTCACACTTTTCTAGACTTAATGAAATTATTTCTCCCTAATTCAACATTATAAAATATAGTTAATCACATCATCACATCAATATAGAAGGCTTGTAAGATAAACTTAATGTTAAACTAGTGTTGTAATGTCTCTTGCACATTCACATTGGTTCTTGTTCCTTCCTAGTCGATGTGGACCTCATTTTAGTGTTGTAAAGTGTATTTAATCACACTTTCACATTGATTTATGTGTTCCAAGCCCTATTTTACATTCATATTATCAATAATAGGCCCCTGTTAACCCATATTGTCCATCTTGAGGCTTAAATTGATCAAATACCTAACAAAGTTACAATTTAAACCTTATTTCCTTATCTCTTGGCATTTGAGCTATCAAAATGGCCCCTGTGAGACCCATTCACCATGCATGGTGAATCAGTCCCATCCAGGTGGGATCCATTCACCATGTGTTGTGAATCAGTCCCATTTGGTCCAATTTTGACCTTTGAGAAGGAAAAGAGTGAAATTCAAGTTTAATATTGCTTCATGTCAGCCTATGATGAGCTATAACAAGTGAAATGGGTGAATTGCCTATAAATATAACCTTCTAAGCCCTAATTTACATCTTTCAACTAATTTTTACTACTCAATCATCATTTATCTTCTCAAGCAAGCTAGGGTTTTAACATGTTACAAGTCATTCAAGATCAATTTTCAGACATTCAAGGGCAGATCCTCCATGTTTTGTTGTAGAATTTCCAGATCAAACATCATGGAAAGGTAATCAACTAAATTATTGCATGTTTCATTCCATTCTTTCTATATTTTGGTTTAATTACCTAAAAGGGGTTTGACTTAGGCAAACCCCCTATTCCCTAACATTCATCATTTTCCTCTCTTATCTTGTGTTTATACAAATTTAGATCTCTTGGAAGCTTTAAAATCATTGAAGATCAAGTTGAATGATTCTTCAAGTTTTCTCTTCATCATCCAAGTCAAAATATCAACAAAAACTCATTTACAGACCTGTAAATCAGAGTTTCGGAAGTGAACACCTGTAAGAAGTCAAAGTGCAGATCTGAAGCTTCGAATCCCACTGTTGAATATTCAAAAATTAAAAAGTGGACTCATTCACCATCAATGGTGAATGAGTTCCACTTCCAAGTCATTTTTTAGTTTTCTACATTTTTAGATACCCTTTTGTCATAAACGAGTTCTGGCTCAGTTTTGTAGAACAAGGACTAATTCATCCAAAATGGAAAATGAGTCCCACCAAGCCTGAAAATCAGCATCAACAGTGTTTCAAAAGCCATTTCCAGTCTTCATCCACATTCCAGGTGCACACTTCAAGTTTCATTTAATTATGTTTAGTTTTGCATTTGTTTCTAGGTGTTGTTGCATTACATAATGTGTTTTCAAACAAGTCATAATTCTTAGATTTTGCATTCATAATCAATCAATTTCTTAGATTAGATAGAATCATATCATCTCATTTAGCATTAGTAACATCATACACATCCTAATTTGAGTGAACTAGCCAGATTCTTTTGCCCATCTCTCTCCTTTAAGGTGAAAAGCCCTAGAAGTGCTAAGAGAGATTAGGGTGCCAAAAATCTACGGTTCAGGATTCTCATTAATGGGTGAGAATGCAAGATAAAATTTAATCAAGGGTTCTCATTCCTTCCAAACAAGAACACTTTTGACCTATAGAAGAGGTCAAAAGTTAACTTGCACAAGAGGTTTCAAGCTATCCTTCACATGAAGCTTTGTGAGAATATTCCCTTTCTTAAATAACTGGAGGAGAAAGGATATTCTTTGGAATATTCATGGGTGAGGAAAAAGGATATTTTTCTAATTAAAACAAAGTTTAATGTGCAAAAGGGGAGGGAATATTCCATGGGAATATTCCCTTGGAAGTGGGAGGAATTGGATTAATTAGATAATTGTTAATTAAACAAGGGTTCATTCAAGCAATTAGGGGTATTTAGAAGAATAAAGTGATATTCATTAATTTAAATGATTTAACGAATGGGGGAAAGGTGAAACGAAATTTAATTAAAGAACTCAAGGTTATTTAATTAAATAAGAAGACTTAGGGAATTAAATTAAATACTTCAATTTATTTAATTTAATGAGATGAAATGTTAGCATAAAAAGGGGAAAATTAACCATATTAAATTGATTAGGTTAATATATGCAAATGATGCAATTAATTAATTAGCTAGGATTATTTGATTAATTAAGAAAAAAGAGGATGGGTTTCAAGAAGAAATGATGTTAGTATACTTGATTTGAGTGTATGATATCATTCAGGATATTTTTCAGTGTGTACATTTTGCCCCTCTTTGAAGTGAGGCACCTGTTGCTTCAGTTCAAAGACTAATGATCTTCGGATTAAAAATTGCTACTGAAATAATTTTTCTTTTTTTTAGATTCCCCACTGCTAAAGGATTAAGCTAACTCCCTGGCCCCTCAAGAAATCGGGCGAAAATTTTGAATTTTGGGTTGATTTCTTGAAAAAGGTGAAAAGCTACCCTAGGGGACCATAAAGGCTCTAGGAAGCAAGAATTATACCAAAAATGCAAAAAACGATGCAAAATAATTTTCTGATTGGAAAAATTGGTGAAAATGATGATAAACCTTGGCTTGAAGGTTGAATTAGGGAAAAAAACCCTAATTTTAATATATAAATAAGCCAAGAGTGATCACTTTCAATTCGTTTGTGCATTCACACCTTAGAGATTCTTTCTTTTTTGATCTTTGAACCTCTAACAAAATGGTGCAACGAGTGCTCCCATGACACATTTCTAACCAAGTTCGAGAGTACCAGAGGCTTCTAGGTGCAACACCACCGATATGTGATCTGAAACTTGATTTGAAATTTGAATTTTTGATGCATTTATTGCATTTTGAAATTTAAACTTTGGCGGTGTCACTATATAGCGATGCTAATTTGAGAATCGACGAGCTAAATTGAATTTTAGTGACACATATGTGTATTGCGACAAAGTTTACAATTTAGGATTAGGGTTTCTAGTGTTAAATTGTGACACATGTTTATTGCAACACATTTTATGATTTGAAAATTAGGGTTAGGGTTTCACCAAAGCTAATTGTGACGCATATGTTTCTAGTGACACAATTTTCATTTTGCAATTTAAATGCTTAGGGCGTCACAGTTTAGAATTTGAAATATAGGGACGTTATTGTAAATAGCGATGTTATTGTCATTTTGGAGCTGAAAATTCCAAACCGAGTCAATTTTTTTAAATTTTTGACGTTGTGTGTTTTGTGGGTGTAGGTCATTCCACCCTTGATGTCTTGCAAGCATCAACCCACAGTTTTGGAGAGACTTGGTGATTTATTCAATTTTCACTAGGAGCACTTGGAGGAGATTGGATTGTGGTATGTTGCATACATTCCCATTGTCTGGACACATCTGGCTATGATGACTGTGCTGTGTGAGCAATGGCACAGTGAGACTTCATCGTTCCACCTTCCTATAGGCGAGGCAACAATGACATTAGAGGATGTATGGCGGATTCTACATTTTCCAATACATGGTGAGCATGTGATATACAATGCCGATGCTAGTTATGATGCTTTCCATGAGGTGATGAATATTGAGGACATCGCTCTAGTCACTTCATAGATTGACCTTGAGATTTATAGAGGTTGAGTACCCACTTTCAAATTGGTAGTTCCAACCATCATTTCTAGTTTTCTTGCTCAAGACTGACGAAGTAGAGGATTCATCCCAAGATGGGACTTGGCATGGAATTGAATGCTCTAAAGGAGGACACTATTTGCATGGGGGTCAGTGACATTAGCCTCATTTTTTCATGACATGCACGACTTTTTTGTTGTGATGAAAAATCCATTGACACATGGGTTACCTTACTACATATTTGGGCTTGGGAGAACATCATTGTGCTTCCTCCAATCATTCAGATGGTTTATGTAAAGCTAGATGACCCCATTTTTTGGAGATACAAATGCACCATCACCTTATGACACACTGGGTAGCTTGGGATTTTGTACTAGCATAGGGTACTCAATGATATGATAGTATTTAGATGGTGACTCTAGCTATAAATGTTAGCATGGTATGATGATGCATAGTAAATTTTCTTTGCCAGAAAGACCCGGTATATGCAAGGTCAAGAGAACACAATTATAGAGAGGTACCTTCTAGATAGGGTGGCCCGATGATTTTGTGAGTATTAGGATAGGCCAGATGATGCATATAGGGCAATATTTTCTAGATTAGCTCAAGAGGTTCCCATGTGGGGATCTACAATTCCAACTCTTGATGTGGTTGAGGGTTTTTGACAATTGGTTGCTTAGCCATGGGCATATGACTAGGGATAGGTGAATGCTCATATGATTCCTACATATGATGCATGGTTTATAGCCCCTCCTAGGTTGAAAGATCCAATGAGTTGTCCTTAATGAGGGAGAGCTAGAGGGAGGGGAGTAGGCAGAGGCAAGGATAGGGGACATGATGTCCAGGATGACTAGGATGGGGAGATTCCAAGGGCACCACCAGTGGGTCAGGAGCCTCCACAGTAGCCTCCTATTTAGCAACAACTAGTCCAGCCACCACCACTAGATCCTTGAGGTTTACAAATTCAACAACTGGATCAACAGGTTTAGATCATTACAGGTGAGTAGGATCATGCCTCAAAGCATATTTTGGTGATTACTACTGAGAGGGATCATGCATGACAATAGGTATAGGCTATCACTGTAGATACAGACCATGAAAACTAGCTCGAATAGACTGTTAAGGTGCAGTTAAGATAGGAGGTCGGGTGGCATCAATAGCTCGAGATGATGATAGCTACATCGTAGGGATGGATAGTGTCTGCAATATTATACAAAGAGGTTGTTATTGAGGTAACCTATTACAGGATGCACTATCAAAGAGATGTCCCCACGATGCTTAGAATATAACCTAATTATTCCTAGAGGACTAAGGCACATGGCAAAGCAGAAGATCTACCTGAGAGACAGGCTGGAGAGGGGAGTAGCCATTAGGGCTAGCTCAATTGTACAAACACGTTTTGATTTATTGCCCGATTATTTACACAAATATACATTCACAGGATCATTTTTTATAGCCTCATGGATATTGTATTTATGATTGATATACATACATTGATTCAGATATTGTACCATGACATTCATTTTATATATATATATATGATACAAATTTGATATGATGTGTTCATTTTATTGCATGCTTATGAATGTATGGATTCACTTTGATATGATGTGATGTGATGCTTATATATGATATCATGTATGTATTTACTTCTCTTATTTTATGTTTATACGATATGTGACAGAAAATATTAGTATTGGTTGAATGACGCTTGATCCATGAAGAATCAAAACATAATGGACTGACTAATAATCGAATCTCAACAAGATCATTCAAATGAAATTGAAACTAAACATTTATCAAAAATAATGTACTAAATTATGAAATCTTTTTAAAAAATCTACTCTAATCCATCTGAAACTTATCCCATTGTGGAATTTGTGTTATGTTGATGTGGAACAATGACCCTTTCCCAATCTTGTGATTAGTGAGCTTGTTTCAGTCAATTCTATGTAAGAGAATCGATGAAACCATTGTGATTGATGTATGAAAACCTAGTTTATCCTAAACATAGACATGATATGAGCTAAGTTACCATGATTTTATGCTAGAAATGCACTGATTATGCTATTTCTAAGCTAATCTAAGCTAAAACTATGCTAAAAGATAAAAACCCCAATTCATGTACAAACTAAGATGGATGCATGGAATCCATTAATGGTGTTGGCCTCCTACAATGATTTAACAACTAAGCCCATAGAGCTGTGATTCAGAGATTGGACATCCAACCTGAATAGCTTTCTTAATCACCAAGAAAGTGCATTAAACTTGTCAACCCAAGGACATGGACTTGAAATGGGTTTGTACAGTATGTGCACTAGGAATTCATAGTAGCCATATTCATCCTATAGCTAAGAAAGACATAATATTGAAAGTAAATTTCTTGGAAAGAAGTAATATAAATGTTGAACATCAATGAACAACTATCCTAAGCTCACATGCATGACATAAATGAAAATATGAGCAAAAAAACAAGAAATTACGCTATTTTTTTGGTTGCAGGAATAGTCACATAATAGAATTTGAGTGGCTATAGGAATAGATAGTGTTAGATTATTGACTAATTATTGAACAAAAACTATTAACTAAACTCAAGGATCGAATGCTCACCAAGTGCCCCTGCTTGGATGAGTATCCCCTAAAACAAATGTATTAAACTCAGATGCACAAACTTATAACTTCATTTTAGTCATTGGAAATCATGAGTAAAATCAACCAACATAACTATATTACTGAGAAACTAAGAATGTGAATACAATCATCAGATTAAGAAACCTCCAGAAAAGGAGCATCTGAGTGTTATTTATATGAAGAAAGGCTACTAACTAACTACCTAGCAAGGCAGTAAACTCCAATAGATTAGGAGGATGCCACTTTAAAGGGAAAGAATACAAAGTGGAGAGGCAGTTACACATGTGCAAAATCTGGTCAAGCATGCTTGCAACATAGATTTAGCACAACAGTAATGCCTATATTCGTTCAACAGATAATTAAGACCATTTACAAGGTGGTTGCAATTTTGATTTGAATGACAAATCTTCTGATGTTGAGAGTCTTCCCTCCATTGACCTTTGAATGAACACCTTGTTGACTATTATGGCACATGACCAGCTGGAAAAATCTTTCTTAATTTTGCAGGCCTCTTATTATATCTGCATGACAATATTAGTACACACAAAAATTGCATATCTATACCTATCTTAGATTGACATTCATTACTCTACATGTAAAATTAACATAGATAGTTCATATAGCATGTCAATGTCAATTAAAGGTTACAAAATTAAGCTTATGACCAATGTTTCTTGTTTTGACAGAATATTATAAAAAGGTCAATATCCAAGTATCAAAGTCTATGAAAACTACAACAAATGGATAATAAACTCTATCAAAATTGAACCATAAAATGGACTCATCACTCCCCCCAACCTAGGGATTTGTTGATCCTTTAGTAGAGGAAGAGTTTTTCTTTTGCTTGGTCAATGCCCTGAAATTTGCAACTTCTAGTTGTCCTACATCAGTTCTTGTTGTGTGTTAATTAGGGTTCCAATATAACCCTTGCTGACTATCCAACCTGCTCCATCTCTGCCTCTCTGCAGCTATATCATAATGATAATACCTAAAATTTGGCACAGGCCATAACAAGATGGGTGGCTGAAAAGTTAATGGAAGCCAAAATTTTCCCTTTGCTCTTCCAATCTGAATATATCTATCAATTCTCTTAAGTGGTGCAACATAGTTCTATTGGGAGTGAGGCTCAAATTGTTTCATTTCATCAGTCAGACTATTCCACCTTTGTGCTATATATCCTATTACAGATTCCCCTGTGGTTTTTGCTACCTTATCATATTCTTGGTAAATTGCTTCTCTCTCAGGTAGGATCCCATTTCCATAGCTTGGTCTATAAATAGTTTTGTGCCAATCCCTAAAAATGTCTCCTAGATTTCTAGATTCAACCCTAATGGACAGGGGAGTGTTGGATTCTATTTTCCTATAAGCCCTGAACTGTTGTCCCTAACTAATCTCATTCTATATCTAGGACATAAATTCCCTTAATTGGGAATCCCCAACATACAACAATGGATTCCAATTATGGTCTTGGGAAACAAAATAATTATGCAAATAAAATTCACACAAAAAATTCTTCATTTCAGGAGGAGAAATCATATAGTCATTGAAAAATTCAAGAGGAGTCTCAATAGAAGGATTCAAACCTAAAACAATCCTTGCTAATTTAAAAGAAAGATGCTTCTCCTTCAAATATAGAGCATAGACCCTTGGAGGATTCATGTACTCTAATATCTGAGGTACTAAGGTTGCCATATTGTCCACCTTCTTCTTTAAAACAACAATTTGTGCATCCTTGTCTTCAATCTCTTCATCTCTCTTTTGAATTTCCTTCTTCAACCTACATTTCTCATCTTTACATTCCTCTTCCCTCCTTTGCAACTCTTTCCATAAGTTCATGGCTACTATGTGGATTGAAAAATTAGAGGGATTATGTATTCCTACCAAAAAAAATTGTGGTACTGATGCTTGCTCCTCATGTGGCTCTAGCTACAGGGTTTCTATTTGTTCAACCAATTCTGACTGCACAGGTATTTACTATTTTCCAAGTTCTGGCTCTAGGACCTCTTGTTCCTGCTCTTGTTGTAGGAACTCTTGCTCTTATTTTTTATGCAGGAACTCTTTCTTTGGCTCTTGCTACAGGAGCTCTTGATTTTCCTCATACCCTTGACTTCCTACTTGTTCTATGATGTCAACAAGATCTGCCAACATTATCTTTGTTTCTTCCTCAAATATGTCCTTTTCCTCAGCATTCACCTGCCCCATTGGGGCTTTTGTATCCTCCCGTGATGTTTCTCTAGGCTTAGGGATTCCCTGTGGAGATACACCAAAGGTTGGCTCAGTTGGTCTTGTTTTTCTAGGAGGAATATCATGATTCTCTTCGGTTGCAGGAAGAACAGTGTCAGCCTTCCATTTTTTAGAGCTTGGCACTTCTTTTTCTATCATTTTCTTTTTATCTTTTCCCTTCCTTATTTATGCCTCTTTCTTTTGTGCTCTAGTTTTCATTAGGGTTCCTCGAGGGAAATTATCATCACAATCTGAAGAGGAACTTTCTTTGTCTGATTATTTTGTCTTAGAAGAACTAATCTCCATAGTTTACTTGGCTACAAGAGGTTTTACACTAGGGATTGTGCTAGAAGTTGAGGCTCTAGGAGTGGCTCCAACATTTCTCACTCTCCTACTAACCCTATGAGGTTGAGGCAAAACCCTAGGTCACAAATGCTCTGGTCTAATTGGATCAATATTCAAGAATTCTTCCCAAGTCATATCAAACACATCCTACAGAGACTTCTCAACTAATAATTTGATCAAACAATGGTGGGAAACAGAATTATCCCTATGCTTTTGGGTCTCGATTGCCATGATTGAAAGAATGTGATATAGCACATTTGGCACGTTCATTCTTCTCCCATGTCATATGATTCTAGAGTTTGAAGTGCACAGAGTGTAGGTTTCATAAGCGGCCTTTGCAAGTGATGTACCTTATAATGTAAATAGCTATTTGCTTCCATGGCTCCAACAAAGAGGTTTTGTTTGCACCTTGCTTGTTTTCACTCAATGGAGGGTCACCAGTTTCTATAAATACAACCCTAGCTGACCTGGCATCTTTGGTAGCAAGGTATTGCTCACCATCAATAGGAAACCCTGTAACTTTTGTAATTCTTTCTTTAGTATCCATTGCCTCCAACCCTTTTGCTGTGACCTTTCCTTCAGACATTGTTTGCACAAATTCCAATGCAACATCTTCATCATAACAATTCAGCTTCAGGAAATAGTCTAACAACCTATAATTTATGAACTCGGTCTGGCAAGGTTCATCCTATAGTAATACATCATGAACTATGGGTTCATTTTGAATTAACCCACCTCCCATTGCCCAGTTGTCTGCAATTGAACAAGCACTTTGCAAAGTTTTCCTTTCCTACAATCTCCATCTGAAAGCCCAATATTTCACCTTCCTACAACACCACTGAATTGTCAATGCCAATTCCATATGAATTTTACCTTTTTAGTAGCTTAGGATTATGAAAGGATGAATAAAGGAAGTAAGGCATAATAAATGCAAGATACAATCAACAAAATTGGCAATAGTTGATGTCTTTTCACACATGCGAGTCGTCATCTCACTTAGAATTCAAATCAGCTCAATTTAAACTTTGCTAACATGAACCAATATGGAGAGACACATGGACATGGTTACACACTCCCCCCAACCTAAAATTGAACATATGTCCTCACATGTGAGGGAGTAATGGTGATTTGACAGGGCAGGGAATAATTACATGCTATGAAGAACATCTACATTAATGTACAACAATTAATTAAATGTACTAAAAGATAATTAAGATATAAAAACTTGATTTGCACATACCTAAATTCTTGGAAGATTTTTTGCAAATATTATGGAGAAAGTACTAATCACTTTTAAAAACCCAATTGAGAAATTAATGAAAGTGGAGCGAAATGAGATGAAATGGAAAGAAGTGAAGTGATGGTGTAATGGAAGAGAGAGAAAGGTGGAGATGGATGGGTGCATGGGTGAATGAATTAAGAAGTGGACCCCCAAAAAATTGGAAGTCTTTATTATTGCAAGTTGCATACCTTGGTTAGTTAGGAGGAGGGACACTAGGCCTACTTCCTTCAGCTATAGAAAGTTTGGGTGTTGCATGCTGAGTGAATTGCTGCAGGAATTCTGCCTTTGAAGTTGGATTGTGATACAACCTGAGATGATGATCATTGACAAGAAACTTAAATCTGATAGGGTCTATGGTGGTGAGCTGAACAAAACTATTGGGGAAAACTTTAGCAACCTCATATGGTCCTAGCCACCTTGTCTGTAACTTCCCTACATTATCCTGATACCTTGAGTCATAGAGTAGTTCGCAATCACCTAGCTGAAATTTCTTGTCCTTTATGAATTTGTCATGCCACTTTATTCTTTGATTCTACACTACCTCTGTGTGATGCAAGGTTTCTTTCATCATCTCATCCAAAGCATTCAGCTGCATGACTCTATCCTTTTGTTCCTCTGATATTTCCATCCCCAAGTTTAATGTAGTCCTAAGAGTATTATGATCAAATTCAATGGGCATCATGGCTATTTTTCCATACAAAAACTCAAATGGAGTGAAGCTTGTAGTTGTTTTCCAAGTGGTCTTGTAGGCCCAAACAACTTCTAGTAGCCTACTCGCCCAATCCTTCCTATGGATAGCCACTATTTTAGTTATAATGACTTTAATTTCTCTGTTGGTCACCTCAACTTGGCCATTGGATTATGGGTGATAAGGAGTAGACTTCATGTGCCTTATGTTGTACTCATTGACCAATGTTGTAACAAGGGTTGAAGTGAATTGAGCCCCTTGATTAGTCACTATCTATCTTAGGACCTCATATCATGTGAAAATTTCCTCATAAAGAAATTCTACAACCTTATTAACTCTTACATGCTTCATGGCTTTAACTTCTACCCACTTGGTTACATAATCAGTGCATACCAAGATACAGGACTTACAATTCGATGGAGGATCAAAGGGTCCTACAAAGCATAATCCCCACTTATCAAATGGAGTGATTACTACTTGGGGGTAAAGTGTCATCTCATCATATCTGGTTGGCTAGCCCATCCTTTGGGATTTGTCACACTTCCTTGTATATCTCCCTGCATCCTTGTGGAGTGTGGGCCAGTAATATCTTGTGTTTATAATTTTCATTGTTATCCTCTTGGCTAAAAAATTCCCTCCACAGGGTTCAATGTGACATGCATTTAATATATCATATGTCTCATCATCCTTCACACATCTCCTCATGACATGGTCTCGTCCAGTGTAGAGCATACGTCCTAAAATCCATGAGAAAGGAAAGGTTTTTTCAATGAGCACCCTTTTCTCTTTTGGAGAGAAGTGAGGAGGAACTCTCCATGTGACTAGATAATCAACTATGTCAACATACTAGGGTGTATGCACACTAATAGAAAATAGATGTTCATCAGGGAAAGAGTCATCAATGACTTGATTGTCCTCTAATGTAGTCAACCTTGAAAGAAATTCTGGAACAACATTGGCCTTCTCTGGTTTATCCACAATGGTTATGTCAAACTCCTGCATCAAAAATAACCATCTTGCTAGCCTACCTAAGATCAAGTGTTTATTCATGAGTTATCTAATTGCTACATGATCAGTGTACACAAGTATTTGATAGCTGGTTATGCAGTGCCTAAATATTTTTAGGGCATAGATCACTACAAACATTTCTTTTTCTATCACTGTATAATTGAATTCAACTCCCTGCAAATTTTTGCTAACAAAATAAATAGTGTTTTCAATTGCTCCTTTTTGTCCCAAGACTTCTCCTATATCATAGTCAGATGCATCTATATGAATGTTAAAAAAATATCCCAATTAGGACCATTGAGTACAAGAGTCTAAGTTAAAGTTTCTTTCAACTTAGAGAATTTCTTGTCACAGTCTTATGTCCATTGGAATTCAACATTTTTGGTTAGGAGAGTGTACAATGGTGTTTCCATTTTGCTGAAGTCTTTGATGAAACACCTATAATAACCTGCATGTCCCAAGAAACTCCTAACATATTTCTATTTTGTAGGTATAAGAAGATATGTGATCACCTCAATCTTGGCAGGATCTACTTGAATTCCTTTTCAAGAGATGTAGTGGCCAGGGACTACATCTTCCTACATCATCATGAAGTAATTTACACTATTTAAAGATAAATTATGTTCTTTAAATCTCTTTAAGACTCTCCTGAGATTTTCCAATGCTTCATTAAAATCAACAACATAAGTGGTGAAATCATTCATATAAATCTCCATGCAATCATGAGAGATATCTAAAAATATACTAATGACTACCCTCTGAAATCTTATAGGTGCATTGCATAAGCCAAGTGGAAGTACCGAGTACGCATAGGTCCCCCATGGATAGGTAAAGGTGTTCTTCTCCTGGTCCTCAGGTGCAATTTGGATCTCGTCATACCTACCGAATCCATCTAGAAAAGAAAAGTATTGTTTTCCTGCAAGTGAATCTAGAACTTGGTCTATGAAAGGAAGGGGAAAATGGTTCTTTTTGGTGGCAGCATTGAGTTCCCTATAATCAACACAAACTTGCCACTTCCCTCCCATTTTGGGCACAATCACTCATGGAGACACCCACTAGCCATCTAAAATGGGATAGATAAAACCTACATCTAGCAATTTCTGTAGTTCCCCTTTTACAATTTCTCTTAATGCAGGGTTAATTCTTCTTTGTGGCTGCCTCATTGGTATACTATCATATCTAATGTATATCCTATGAATGTAAATCTTAGGATCCAATCCCTTAATATCATGATAGTCCCATGCAAATGCATTTTTGTGTGCTTTTAACAAATTTGTCAAAGCCTGTTGTTGTTCTTCACTCAACTTGTTAATATTTAGGTATTTTCCTTCTGACACTTGCACCTATGTGGTTAGCTCTATCATAATTGTTTCACTAATACTTGGTACCTTGAGTTCATGTGGAAAAAATGTATTAGACATACCTATATTGCTACTGGAAGAGCAGGCATAAGGGTCTTCACTCGATCAACAAAACTAGATGCATGAGAGGATGATGCTTCCTCTACCTCACAATGGTTTTGGATTATGTTAGACAACACTTCACATTCCTCTTGAAGTTGCATGAAATAACTTCTACCTAACATCATAAGTTGTTCCACACAATTAACTTCTTCGGCCTCTTCACCAACATGTGGCCATATAGGGTTATCCACATCATTGGATGGTTGAGCAGAAGGATAGAGGACAAAAATTTTGGTGCTTTTTCCATCAGAAATGGTCATGTCTCCTGACCGACATCCAATATAGGCATATGCTATTGCTATCCATGGCCTTCCAAGAATAATGGGATACCCACCTAGTGTAGCTTTGGGAGAAAAAGTCATGAAATTTGTTGGGTACTCCTGAGAGCCTAAAGTTACCACAAGATCCTCTACTATACCATCAGGCTTAATAGTAGAACTATCAGCAATCTACAAGACAATAGGAGTATATCTCATGCTTGAAAATTTTAGTTGTTGTAGGATGTCCTTTTTCATTACATTTATTGTTTCTCCTAAATCAATAAGAGCATTCTTCATTTGAATCCCATTTATAGCAACTTCCACCACAGGACTTCCTGGGTCATTATACTTGGGGATAGTCACTTTCCCAAGCATGATGTCAGCCAGCTGCCTCACCACATGAACTATAGTGGGGTATTTCTTTTTCCTATCTATATTCTTGAGGCATGCTTCCTTAATTGATTTTCCATATATAGGAACATCTTTGATGGCCTAAAATAGAGGTATCTTGATACATATATTCTCTAACTAATCTAGAATCTCAAAGCTCATTTCCTCCTTCTCTTCTTTTTGCTTAGCAACTCCCAATCTTTTAGGAAATGGTGGTTCTTGTTCAGTCTGTTGGAATGAGACTGGTTCCAGGTTTTTAGGTGTAGTTTGTTGAATGAGGACATTCATATGCTTATCCTCCTCTTCTACAAGAAGCTCAGTAATAATGGGTGTGCAAGAAGCTATAAAATTAGTTCCTGAACACAGGTTGATGTCACTTACACTCACAACATATGCATGAAATTGGCTTGGATCAGTAGAATATACTGGTTATTGCTATTGTGGTTTGTTATTTGGATTAGGTGTGGGCTAAGCTAGTAGCTAAGTAGGTCTAGGTGTATTTAAACTTGCACTAGTAGGAGGAGGCATTATAGCAGGTTGTTGGGGCTGAGAAGGTGGCTACATGTAATTAGTGTTCTAGTTTGGTCATTGTTTTCCTCCCCTCCATCGAGATGTTTGTTGCCAGTTTCTTGGAGGTGGCTGTCAGTTTCCTTGAAACTACTACCAACTCCCCTAAGGTTGTTGCTACTGGGGTGAAGAGTTTTGGTGGTTAGGCCAGGTATTTGGAGGGTTAATCCAAGGTTGTGGTGGATATCCTCCATAATTGGATGGATATGGGGATTTCCATTGGTTGCAAGATGAATAAGAATTAAAATATGGCCCAAAAAAAAATAATGGCTCTGGTGGCATACCTTGTCTTGGAGCCCATGGCCTCCTTTGTGCAACATAATAGACTTTATCCTCTTCAACCTAGATTGGCTTGAACTCAGGTGAAATCTTCTTACTATCAATATTAGCTACCATCTTGCATCTGTAGTCCTTCTTTTGTCTGCAATGAGGGAAATATTCTACCAACATTGCCTCTACCTCCTCTTGTTTCTTCTTAGATTGGAGTGTATATAGCTAGGTTTCTAGATTGTTTATGATGTCTTTCTTGAAGTATGACAAGTGAGTAATCTCCATCCTTGAGACTCCACTAGTAGATGAGTTACCCATAGAGGATTGGTAAGATCTCCCTTTCTTTGAAGCTGCCCTAGAATAGTTATGACATATCTTCTTGATATCCTCCCAATGAACTTGGGTGATACCTCCTCCTATCATCAGGTCCAAGGCATTAGTGCAACTCTCATTAATTCCTCTTAGGAAAAGTAGCTTTCGTGAGTCTTCATTAAGTGTATGGTGTGGATATTTGTATAGGAAAAAAAAACCTGAAATATAATCCTCTAGGCTCTCATCTTCCTTTTGTTACATCCTAAAAATGTCATCTCCTCTCATGTCACTGCCCCTACAGTATTCCTTGTACTTCTCAAGGAACTTTTTCTTCATGTCATCACATGTCTTCATAGTATTTATGTCTAGGCTCATAAACCATCTTAGTGCAACCTCTTTCAAAGTGGTAGGGAATAGCTTAAGCCTATGGGCATCAATGGTATAGTCATAACTCCTGCAGAGTATATCAAAATCGAACAAGAAAGTATCAGGATCTTCTATGACAAGTCCATAGAGCTTGGGAAGGACTGAAGCAGGGATATTTTTGAGGTTTTCAACTTCATTCTGATGAGCAATGGGGAAAGGAAAATCTAACTAGTTAGGTTTGTTTCTATTTGCATCACCCATTCCTGCTTGATGGAGTTCCAAACCAAATGGATTCTCAATCAGATTTTGATCTTTAGAGGAGGTCTCAGAACTATTGAAATTAGGAAATGCATCAACAAAGGGATGTGGCTCTTCTTCTTCTTCTCTGGGTAGATTTTGATACTCAACTAGCTGGGATCAATATCATTAGGAAGGAATCTCCCATAAGCATCTCTTCTCCTTCTTCTATGCATACAATATCAACTCAGCATCAACCAGCTCACACAAAGAATTGGTGAAAGAATAGGGGGTCATTACTTTCTAAATGAGGGGTATACTAAGAAAAAACTTTCAAAAATACTTCAATAGGAAAACTATCAATGACTCCAAAGAACCTTTTAGTTTTACACCATCCCTGACAACGACGCCAAAAATGTTGGTCTCCTACAATGATTTAACAACTAAGCAAATAGAGTTGTGATTCAGAGATTGGAAATCTAATCTGAATAGTTTTCTTAATCACCATGAAGGTGCATTTAACTTGTCAACCCAGGGATGTAGACTTGAAATGGGTCTGCACAGTATGTGCACTAGGAATCCATAGTAGCCATATTCATCCTACAACTAAGAAAGACATAATGTTGAAAGTAAATTTCTTGGAAATAAGTAATGTAAATGTTGAACATCAACCAAAAAATATACTAAGCTAACATGCATGGCATAAATCAAAATCTGAGTGAACAAATAGGAAACTACTCTCTTTGCTTTGGCTACAGGAACAATCACATAATGGAATTCTTGTTGCTGCAGGAACAAACAGTTCCAGATTATTGACTAAGTTTTTGAACATAAACTATTAAATAAACTAAAGGATGGAATGCACACCAAGTGGACCCCCTTGGATGAGTATCCCTTAAAAAAAATGTAAACTTAGATGCATGAACTTATAACTTCATTTTATTCATTGGAAATAATGAGTACAATCAAGTAACATAACTGTATTACTGATAAACTAATAATGCGAATAAAATCATCAGAATAAGCAACCTCCAAAAAAGGAGCATCTAAGTCTTATTTATATGAAGAAAGGTTGCTAACTAACTACCTATCAAGGAAAGTCTTATTTGTGTATTCAAACTTTAAGGAATTCTTGCGATTTGACTTCTGACCCTCTGATGAAATGGCACGCTGACAGCTTCCCAGGCACATCTCTGATCGACTTCGATAGTTCCAGCAGCTTCTAGGCATAGGACCACTGATATATGATTCAAAACCTAATTTGAAATTTGAATTTTTGATGCATTTATTAGGATTAAAAGTTTAAATTATGGTGGTGTTGCTATATAGCAATGCCCAAAATAAAATCGGTGATGCCCAAAGGAATTATAGCAACATATTTATATAGCGACACTTTTCATGATTTAAAATTAGGGTTTCTAATTTTAAATAGTGATGCATACTTATTTGGAAACACACTTGCTGATTTAGAAATTAGGGTTAGGGTAGGCTAGAAATTAAATTGTAACGTTCGCCAACTTATCTAGTGATGCACTTTTTGATTTGCAATTTTAAATGCATATGGCATCGGTTTTTGAAATTTGAATATAGTGATGCTATTGAAGATAGTGACACTATTGTGATTTTTGAACTGGAAATTTCAAATAACGTCAAATTTTGATGATTTCCTAATGTTGTGTGCTTCATGGATGTTGGAGGTTTTCCCACCATTGATGTCAAGGGAGCATAGGCCCACCATTATGGAGAGATTAGGTGATCTATCAAAGTTACGCGAGGAGCACCTAGGAGAGATCGACCTCTGGTATGTCACATATGCACCTATGATTCAGAAACATTTAGTGATGATGACAACTTTGTGTCAGAGATGACACTGCGAGAGCTCGTCCTTCCACCTTTTGACAAGTGAGGCAATGGTTACTTTGGAGGATGTGTGGTAGATTATTCATTTTTCAATTCATGGATACTGTGTGATTTATGACATTGATGCTGGATTCGACACCTGTCTTGAGGTCATGGAGAGGGACCAAATTACATTGGTTACATCACAGATTGACTTGGATTCATATAGAGGTCATGTGCCAACCTTTAGATTGATCATTGTAGCCATCATTTCAGGCTTGGTGGCTCTAGATAGGTGTAGCAGAGGATTTATCCTAGGATGGGGCTTGGCATGGCATCATATGCTGGAAGGAGGACACTTTTTGCATGGGGGCCTATAATGCTAGCCTCCTTATATCACAATTTTCATGATTTTTTTTTGTGATGGGAGGGCTATTGGTGCAGGGGCGACTGCTACACATTTGGGCATGGGATCATATTGTCATGCTTTGATCAATTGTTTAGATGGCATACATGGAGTTGGATGATCATGTTAATTGGAGATATAGAGATTCCATTACTCTCAGGCACACTAGAAAGATTGGGCTCATGTATTGGAGACGAGTGATAGATGAAATGAAAGTTTTCTGTTGGCACTAATGGCTTCATATGCCACCATGGTTTGATGATATTCAACAGTTATATTTTTCTAGATAGACTTGATATATGCAGGGTCAAGAGCACATGATCATTGAGAGATATCTTCTAGACAAGGTGGCTTGTTAGTTTGGAGATGTATAGGATAGGCCTGATGATGCCTATAGGGTGATTTTTGCGAGATCGGACAGAGAGGTTCCCACATGGGGACTGACTATTCCATCTCCAGAGGTTGTATAGAGCTTTAGATAGTTGGTGGCCCAACCTTGGGCATATAATCAGGGACATAAAGTAGCTTAGACTACTCCTACATATGATGTGTGGTCCCTCCCTCCCAGATGTTTGAAAAATCCAACATGTGCTCCTCCCAAAGGGAGACTGAGAGGCAGAGGATCAAGGAGAGGTAGGGGACAGGGAGGCCAGGATGGCTAGGATGGACAAGTGTTGGGTGATCCTCTGATTAGACAACAAACTCAGGTACAACCATAGGTTTAGCCACAAGTCTAGCTGTAGGTACAACTACAGGTATAGTCGTAGCCAAGACCACCACCAGCAGATGTGTGAGATGCTTAGATACAATAGTTGTAGCAACATGTGCATATATTGACTGGTGAGCAAGATCAAACCCGCCAGTAGGTTTTGGTCATTATTGTTGAGCGAGACCAATCTCGACAATAGGTAGTTGTAGTTATAGCCGAGAGAGATTAGGCACTACAAAGAGTATAGACTACTACTGATAAGATAGATTAGGAGATTTCCCAATGCCAGTAGATTGAGACTATGATGGCGGTGACTCATGGTCAGATAGTTTCAACACAGTTATACTGAGAGGTAGTTACAAAGGCTACATAATATAGGCAACATTATCATTTTGATGTACCAGCAACTCTAAGATAGTTATATTTTTCACAGTATAGTGACACACGACCCCGAGTAGAGGATCAGCCTGAGAGGTAGGCTAGAGAGGGTAGCAGTCACTAGGGCTAGCTTTTTGATGTACAAACACTTTTTGATTTTTCCCCATTCTTTATCAAAGATATACATTCATGGGATCCTTTTGTATAGCCTCGTGGATATTGTACTCATGATGGATGCTCATGCACTGATCCATATTTTGTACCATGACACATATTTTGATATATATGATACATATATGGATTATTTATGTTATGATGTGCTCACTTTATTTCATGTATGGATGATATGATATGGATGCATTTTATTTATGCCTATGTGATATTTTATGATCATGATATGGATGGATGCAATGTTATGTTCTTTTTCATTATATTTTCAGTATATGATATGGATGGATGATTATGATATGCAGATGTTATGGATGCAAATGATGTGGATGTATTTCTTTTTGCATATTTTCTATGCATTTTATGATGACGATGTATGCATGTGAATGCAAATGCTTATTCAATGATTTAAGATGCTTAGAATAACAAATCTATATTATTCATCACAACTTAAATGAGAATGCAAAATTTATGATGTGCAATGATCAGGAGATGGATGCTATGATTATGCTATGTTTATGAGATGCATGTATGCTGATGGTTTGTGGATGCAGGGTGGATGCATTGATGATGTTTTGACTATCATAATACTAGGTTAGCATAGAGATAAGATAGAAGAATAAAGAATGAATGGATGTTGATTCTGATGATTTCTTCAAAATATCCAACAAGTCCTTGATCCATCGAGACTTTATTAGTGATGGTGACAAGAAAATACAAAATAGAAGATGAAAATGCAAGATGATTTGCTCACACTTCAAGATTCAGATTTTCCATTCTTCCTTATTGTTTGATATAACACATAGACACGATGCATCAAGGTATTGATAACTAGGACGACGTTGTATTTAGTGTAATGGACTTTGACTCGACAAACAAGATAGGATAGTTCTTGTTTACACTTTGAAAAATGGAAACCTCGTTAGAATGAAAGTTAGAAGCTTTAGAACATATTGGACCAAAGCATACACAATAGTCAACAACATACCCTAAATTACCTTCTTACACACAACCAAGCAATTATGCATGTGCCAAGATTATTTTACAAGAGTATCTAGAAGTACAACAAAAAAAATATAATGATCGATGCCCCATTCCTTTCTATCTAAATAATTTTGTTAGACATCATCGAGAGGTCCTTGGAATGGGTCATTTAAGATAAATCATAAGAAAAGATCAAAGAAAAACAATTAGTGTTATCTATAGATCCTATGTAGTTTAAGTTTCGCCAAGGGATATCTGATACTGATGCCCATCATAGGAAGGATACATCCTAGGACATGTTGATCAGAGTGTTGTTTGATGTTAGGATGATGATGCTAAAATGATTCATTGCTATAAACTTCACTGACACATTTACCTATGATTTATACATTACATCTTGACTTTTAGGTTCACACTTTACGATTTTCTATACTTTCTTTCTATTTTTTTGCCAAAGGTTGAAGGTGGTGATCATTTAGTATGGGTGAAATTTTATTGTGGGTGAAAGGGAGATGGGATGGATGGATTTTGGATTTTCTAGAATATTTCAATGTTTTTGGTATTTTGAGAATGTTTTGATGTTATTTTTGGTCTTTTTGAAAGTTAATGTGAATGTTTATATTTTCCATTTTCTAAGGTTGTTTAAGGTTTTCTAAGATATTTGAGGCTTTTGAGGTTTATTGAACATTTTCTATTGTTTTTTTCTTTTCCATTTTCAAATGTTTTTGTGTTTTTTGAATATTTGGATGTTTTTGGAGATTTTGAAGTATTTGAATGTTTAGCATGGGTTTTATGAGAATTCCTAAGTTTTGACCAAGAACCTAACCTAAGTACCTATCCTAGGGGCCTCGGGGGTTGATCAAAGATAAGCCCTGCCTATGTTATACACGCAGAGACCACGTAGTTTGATTGAATCAACCCATTTACAAGATGGAGATATGCACAGGTGAAAGATAATAGTTTATTATGATGAATTCCTAAAGGAATGACCTAGGGTGTCTCAGGGGCACATCAATTATGGCATTTCCTACGTTCAAGCTCATAGATGACGCAGTTCAACAAGAGGACTCTATTTTTTGGATTTTTGATGTTTTGACCTTTTCAAGGATTTTGATGTGTTTTGGATGTTTTGGATTTTTCCTTTACAATTTTCTGAATGTTTTTGGATCTTATGGATAATATTTTATGAATGTTTTTGGTGTTTTCTAATAAGATGTCCAATGACCTCAAGATATAAAAGAACTTGATTGTGACCTATAACGAAATGCCCCTAGTGTGACATGTTATCCTACTTCGATAAAGGAAAGATAGGCTAACCTTTGGAATATGCCAAGTAGTGCTAAAGGGTTCATGATACCTCACAGTGACAAGCTATTATAAGGATGCGGATGAGGGATAAATGGTGATGCAAAGAATGATAGGGTAAAGAGATCCAAATAATAGATGAAGATACTTTATTTATGCAAGGCACATGTTTGCCAAGTTTTCACCAAGGTACTTGCCCAAAGCACCACCGAAGTGGATTTTACTAGAGGATGATTTTTTTTCTTTACTTTCTTCAATTCCTTTCATTTTTTTGGATTTTGATTATTTTATGATTTTTTTGTGTTATCTTATATATACCTTTCAAGACTAGGCATAAATTTTTTTGGAGGTGCAAGCTGGTGGCTGGCTCTTGCAAGGGTTCACCTTCAAGGGTTGACAGTTGGTATGCTCCTGATCTGTAGCTTGTTGTGATGAAAAAGGGACACAACTATTTAGGCTCAAACTTTCCTTTGTTGTCTTGATCTGGAAGATTCCTCTGATTTTGCTTTAAGACATCTCCTACCTGGAATGAAAAAAAAATTATTCTCTTTTTATAGATTTGTTTCATTCAGTTTTGATATCTTGTAAGTGATTGAGGGCATCAAGATGACATTCATCTAGGAATTCCAGCTCATTCAGTCGAGAAACTATGTATTCTTCCTCAGTTATCAGGTTTTGCAATGACACTTGTAGTGATGGGAGCTCAACCTCAATAGGCAAGATGGCTTTTGATCCATGTACCAAAGAGAAAGAGGTTGCACTTGTAGGAGTGCAATTACTAGTTTGATAAGCCCTAAGGGTGATATTTAGCTATAGATGCCAGTCACGACTAGCTTCATTAACTATTTTCTTTAGGATTTTCAGGATAGTTTTGTTTGTTGCTTCTACTTGGCCATTTCCTTGGGGATAGTACGGGGTAGAGAATTGATGTTGGATGTTGAATTTTTGGCACAACTCTTTTGCATCCTAATTTTTAAAAGGAGTTCCATTGTCTGAGATGAGGGTTTGTGGAACACCATAGCAACAAATTAGGTAATTTAGGATAAACTTGGCTATCTACTTCCCTGTTATGTAGGTCATTGGAATGGCTTCATCCCACTTAGTAAAGTATTTAGTTGCGGTTATGATAAACTTATGGCTGTTGGATGAGGTTGGAGTGATTTTTCCTATGAGGTCAAGTCCCCATTGCAAAAAGGGCCATGGTGTGATCATTGACTGCAATTCTTGAACTAGAGCATGGATCAAATCTCCATACTGTTGACACTGGATGCATTTCTGCACATACTGATGAGCTTCATTTTCCATGGTTGGCCAATAGTACCCCATCCTCAACAGTTTCTTACCTAAGGTTTTTTTGCTAGAATGTTACCCACATATTCCATCATGTACCTTTGTTAAAGCAGTTAAGGCTTCCTCTTGGTTAAGACATCATAGTAATGTCCCTTCAAAGCTTCGATGGTAAAGGGTATCACCTAGGATCACAAATCAGGATTCCTTTTTGACAAAGGTATTTTTAAGGTTCAAGGTGATAGCTAATGGAAGGGTTCCTCTATTAAGGTAAGCAAAGATGTCATGGTACCACAGGGATCCAGGACCAAAAATGAAACATGCGAATTCATATTCATGGATTTCAAAAGTTGGTATAAGAAGTTGTTCTACCAAGAATTCACATTGGAGGATGTTATATGGCATGTCTATTAGTGATTTGATTATTTCCATGGCGCCTACCGGTCTATTGTTCATGTGTGGAATCTGCTCAAAAGTTATGTCTATAAAAATATCTTTGAGATTCTCCACCATCTTCTTGTAAGGAGTGAGCTTGTCATCCTTATTTTTATAGTCATCATTAATTTGGTTGATAACCAACTGTGAGTCTCTATAGACTTTCATCTCTTGAATCTTCCATTGAACTATTATCTGTAGACCTATGATTAGGGCTTTGTATTTAGCAATGTTGTTAGTGTAGGTGAATGATAACCTATATGACTTTGGGATGCAATCACCTTGGGGGTGATGAAAAGAATACCTACTCCAGATCCATGTTGGGTGAATGATCCATCAAAGTACATCTTCCACTGAGCTATGAGATTGATAAGGAACACTAATTTGTCAGGAAAATTGGATATAAAAAGGTTCTCAATGTAGATGGGTGCTTCTGCTAGTTGGTCTACGATCACATGTCCTTTGATTGCCTTGGACTCCACATACTCTATGTCAAAATCTATCAAGATCATCACCCATTTAGCCATTCATCTCGTGAGGGTTGCTTTGGATAACATGTATTTAAATGGATCAATCTTTGCAATGAGGTTGATTTGATGTGACAACATGTAGTGCCTGAATTTTTGTGAAGTGAAAACTACTACTAGGAATTCTTTCTCAATGGGTGAATAGTTCATTTCATATCCTACCAAGGTTATTCTGATGTAGTATATGGCTCTTTCCTTTCCATTTTCATCATGTTGTGCTAAAAGAGCTCCTAGTGTTGTTGGTGTTGCTGAGATGAACAAGATCAGTGGCTTGTTTGGTATCAGTGGCATGAGTATTGGTGGTGCTAGTAGATAATGTTGGACTCAGGGAACATTGAGAGGGGGGGTGAATCAGTGTTCAACAAGATTTAAACTTTAATTCTAATCATAAACCATTTACAATTCACATAAATAGAAATAAAGATGCAAGCACATGAACAAGATAATAAAAACACCATAACACCAATATTTCTATGTGGAAACCCTATTAGGGGAAAAAACATAGTGGAGATTAATCCACAATTTATACTCTGTTAAAAGTATGAATAAAAGGAAATGCATATGCATTCAGGCACACTTCCTAGAGCTCACTGCTCAAAATATGGAAGGCTTACTACCTTACAAAATGTTTGGATTACAAAAAGAAGTTGAATTGAGAAGATAGCATCTAAAAATTCTTGTGATCACTTCCGATTAAGCACATTAATCATATTTTGGACCTTCTATCCAATTTTTCACTTTTGCTCTGCACTGCCTTAATTCGTTTCACAAAAACTCTTCTTCTACACAAACAAAATTCGCTCAATAGATCTTCTGATATTCGCTCACACACATCTTCTCTGCACTTCAAAAACAACTTCTCATCTTCTCTCATTACAAAATGAATTACCAATCTCATATATATATCCGCTACCAAAATTTCAATTACTCCAAGTCGGCTTTAACAAAACATGAAATATCCTTCAACAGTTGGCTCAAATCACAAATACATTTAATGCACACCCATCAAAGGTAGCTAAGACATAGCTGGGACTCAAAATAAAATAACCAACACAACAAAAAATTAATCAATTACTCCTTATACATCCATGTGACATGCAACATTCACTAGGTCAGCGACAATGAGCAAATAAACAGAAAAACATCTTGCCAAAGCATCGAACCAAATTTCTTAACTCATACACTGATCAATGCAACATCACAAAACTTAACAAAAAGATAGTATATATGCTTGAAAAACTCTCTTGGAGATCCACAACTCAAAATGATGATCCAGTGAGACCTACATAACGATATGCTAACTGGATACCCTCTTCTTCATACTTTATGCCAATAAAACACTGTTCTCTACTTTTCCTACCAATATGGATAGATCTTGATCTATGGACCAGAGGGATGACTTAGGTTTCCATCAATGATAACACTAGAAGCCACATTCCATCAAACAATCTCCCCAATCCATATGCCAACAATCTCCCCCTTTGGCATTGATTGCAACACTTAGTGAAAAATGACTAAGTGTCAGAATTCAAAATTTCAAAACTCAGACTCCCCCTTAGAATGATAAAGCATTTTTCACTGCTCTCCTCCCCCTTTGACATCAATGAAAAATATGTTCTTCACTAAGCTCTCTCCCGCTTTCAAAAATTCAAAATTTGAAGTACACCTACTGCTTAAGTCAGAAAATTAGCTTGTACTTATCTTTCATACCCGGAAGAAATTTCTTCCAAGTATCTACAGAAATCCCAATGATTAAGATCATGCTATTATTCTCAAATTCCTTATTAATAATTTGAATGAGAGATTATGGAATTGTAATTACCTCTTCTAACTTCTCTCCTTTCTTCAAGACCTCAATCAGCTGCTCCAACCTACATTCAGTCAAATCCTTGACTTTCCAAAATGGATCCACAAGGTTGTTCCTAGTGAAGTGGAGTTTTGCATGTTCAAATTGCAATTCTTGAATTCTTTTCTTTACTGCACTATCCCTGTCTTGAGACATGTTGTAATCCTGACCAATTTTGACCAACTCAGCTTCAATCTGCTCTAGCTTTTCATTATACCTCCCAACAACATGATGCCAGTGAAGACAATAGTTGTAGATGTTGTTAGCTGAATTAATACATTGTCTCAACTCATTCATTTTCTTTTTCAGTTTGGTAAGGGACAACCTAAACTGCTCCTTCAGATGTAGAATTATTTCTTCCTCTTTCCTATCCTGAGGCTTAGAGGCCATAACCTCCTTGATACATTCAATCAATTCTTCTGGAAAAACATTTTGAAAACTCTCCAAACCAATATTATTGTGGACAAGATAAGAAATCAATGTGTTCTCAATCAGGTCCTACTCATATGAGGGTCTCTCCAACCATAAGTTAGCAATTTTCTTCATCCCATCTTTTTCTTGAAGAAGCTACAATATCCTAGCTTTGAATAAGGCATCATTCTTTTCACTTCCTTCTTCCATCAACACATCCAGTTCAACTAATTCTGGTTCATCCCTAGGAGTATACTCATCAAAGTCGTCATCTGGTATATCCATAGTTATTTGTTCTTTTCCCTTTTCTTCAGTTCTTGGAGACTTGTGTAGCAGAGGAGTGTAAACAACAATTTATTCTACTCTCTTCTTCTTTTGCAACACTTCACCGAAAGAAGATCCAATTTCAAGTATCTTTATGGAAAGGGAAATACTAACTTCTCCAAACTTCCCTAGAAATTTCTTAAAGAAATTTTCATACACTTGCTCATAATTTCCCAAGGCATTAGAATGTTTAAAAATTTGCTTACAAATCGGCTCATTTTCTTTCCACACAACATTTTTCAATCTGCGACAAGCAATTCAAAAAATACATCATAAGACATGTATATAATTAGGGTACCAAACCTGAAGGGGTAATCTGCTTCTTTCATCAATTGCACATTCTCCATCAATTGTTCTTTTAACAAACAACAAGGTTGAAATCTTGGTCCTCCATTAAAATTTTACGAGATATATAAACTACGCCTGCCCAGGTTGCACCTTCCTTGTTTCTGAAGAAAATTTTGTATGAAATCCCATGTGTAATGTACCTCATTATTGGATTTTTGATTGTTGAAATTATAAGAGCCCATTGATCTCTTATTACTCCAGTTAGGGTTTTGACTTCAATGTTTCAAATCGACTTCTTTTTTGGAATATCCCAAAAAATTGCATAGTCTTGTTACATTTCTAATCACATCCTTCAAAATAAGATATGGTTTATCTAGAGTAAGCATATCATCATCCAATCCATTCAAGATAAACCTGATGACTTTCATGTTGACAAAATAATGAAACTCATTCCAAATGTCCAAAATCTTGTGTTTCATTCCTTCAAGCCATTTCAATTCACTGATTGGAAAACAATTTCTCATAGCCCTAATCTTTCCACTACTATATTCATCCAAATTTACCATTCCTTTGATTTTCTTCATTTTCCTTTGCGTACAGAGCAATTTTTTCTTCTAAGCACAAAATTAAGTGAGAATTTTGCAAACTGAAATACTTGATGAATTCGCCACCAAATTTTGCTTTACTCCTTTGAAATTCTATTGCAAAGGCTCTCCTTCTATTCTCCTTCAATGCAAGGTGAAAAATGAGGGTTCCCAATACCCTTTTATAACTTTTCACCTACCCTTTTTACCACATTAAATATTTTTCCCTAGGAGTTTCGGGTACCCTATTTTCTCAAACAATAAGAGAAAAATTCATTTACAGACATTCTAGATCTCGAAATCCTACACAAATGATCATGGACACATTTGAAGACTGATGGCCCAACTATTGAAGATTTCCTGCATTCTGGTGCTAACTACATATAGGGGGACAAAGGATTTTCCTTGAAAGACTCCCCCTAGGCCAACGACCTGAGATCAATTACTAGAGGAATTATCAGAGACTGCTTCCGGTACAAGATTATTTCCTTCATCAGATTCACTCTTCTTTACCCACGTTTTCTTCACCTAATCTCTTATCTCTTCCACAATCACTTTTCCTTTTCCTTTGTCATCTTTCTGTGAAATTCTTCCTCTATATACTAGACCTCTTCTATCCATGTTTTTGTTACTGCAAAATCTTGCAATGTGACCAAGTCTGTTGTAGTTGTAACACACCATATTTCTTTGTCTAGACCATTCATTCCATTGATTTCACTTTGACCTACATTGATTAGCAGCATGCCCAATTCTTCCACAACCTTACACTGACAGAAATACTTTTGCATTCAATTGATTTATGACAAAACTTTTTGCAACTAAAACATTGACTAGGAAATGATAGACTGCTTGAATTTATTTTACTTCTAAACTGTGAAGCCATATGACCAAATTTATTGCAAGCAAAGAAGTAACCATTAAACTTTTGAGCATTGGGTTGTCTTACCAGATATTTTTTTCCTTTGTTCATCTGATTTATGTGTCTAGAATCCTTGTGTTAAGATTTGGAGCTTTCTCCTTTCTCATAGCCAAGACCTCAATTATCATTTGCATCATTTTTTCCTTTAGTCGGGTCATCAAGCTTAGCAGAAATGACCATGAACTTTTCCTAGTACTCATTTTCAGTAGTGATTCATCTTTGAGAATAACTATATGTCTTTCAAGTTCTTATTCACTATTTTTGGATTGTTGGAGTTCAATCTCTAGCTGAATGAAACCATTGTTTCCTCTGTCGCATTCTTAAGACTTTTATTTTAAAGACTGGGCCAGATTTTCCTCATTCTTCTTTCTTTCTTCAATCTCCTTAGTTAGCTTCCTCGCCATAGATTCCATCTCAAGTTTTAGAGTAGCATTATTCCTAGCAATTTTTTCACATTCTTCTATTATCTCTTTTAGGGTTTGATTTAAGTGAACATCTTCCAAGCTTTGATTCTCTTTCTACTTTAGTTGATCACAAAGTTCCTTCCTCTTTTCTCTTGACTCATTTATTTTATCCATCAATGATTGAATGAATTTTTTGACATCCAGAAGATTTTATTTTAATTCCATGACTTCCGCTTTAGACTAATCAAGATAATAAAGTGCCACCATAAGCTATTGTTGAAGACCACCAAAGTCCATTTCAATTCAATATCCACCTCAAAATTTTAAACTTCTACAAAGGAACCTTGCTTTGATATCAATTGTTGGACTCAGGGAACACTGAGAGGAGGGGGTGAATCAGTGTTCAACAAGATTTAATTATGATCATATACCATTTACAACACATAAACATAAATAAAGATGCAAGCACATGAACAAGATAATAAAAGCACCATAGCACCAATATTTTTATGTGGAAACCCTATTTGGGGAAAAACTGCAATGGAGATTAATCCATGCAATTTATACTTTATTAAAAGTATGAATAAAAGGGAATGCACATGCATTCAAACACACTACCTAGAGCTCACTGCTCAAAATAAGGAAGGTTCACTGTCTTAAAAAATGTTTGGATTACAACAAGAAGTTGAACTTAGAAGAGAGCATCTACAAATTCTTGTGATCAGTTCCAGTTAAGCACATTAATCAGATTCTAGACCTTCTCTCCAATTCTGCACTTATGCTTTGCTTTGTCCTAATTCACTTCACAAAAACTCTTCTTCTGCACAAAAAAAATTCACTTAACAGATCTTCTGATATTTGTTCACACACACCATCTCATCTTCACTCATTACAAAATGAATTACCGATCTCATATATATATATCCACTACCAAAATTTCAATTACTCCAAGTCGGCTTTAACAAAACATGAAATATCCTTCAACAATTAGATCAAAATCACAAATTACATTTAATGCCCACCCATCAAAGTTAGCTAAGACATAGTTGGGACCCAAAAAAAAAAACCAACACAAGAAACAATTAATGAATTACTCCTTATACATCTGTGGCATACACAAGTGAATGCAGTTTTGTTGATCCTCCTTGGCAATTATGATTTGATTGTAGCCTGAAAATCCATCCATGAGTGAAAACATTTCATGTCTACTTGTTAAGTACACAATGAGATCGATATTGGGAAGGGGAGATCATCCTTCAAACATTCCTTGTTGAGATCTCTAAATTTGGTGCATATTCTGATGCCCCTAGTGGGTTTTGATACTGGTACTAGGTTTGAAACCCACTCAGGAAAATATATTGGTCAAATGAATCCAATGTTAAGAATCTTTTGTAATTCTAGTTTAACCAATAGTGCTATCTGAGGGTGCATCTTCCTTAATTTATGCTTAACTAGTTTGGCTTTAGGATAGACTGCTAAGTGATGCACAAGCACTCCTGGACCAAGGCTTGACATATATGTGTATGACCATTTAAATTTGGCTCTTCGCTCTTTAAGGAATGCTGCAAGGTTTTTCTGTTCTTTGTCTAACAAGGATTCAACATAGAAATTAAAGTGATCTTAGGTGCTTCCTATGTTCCCACATTGATTGGAGTGACATTTTTTGCTAGTACTGTTGACTTCTCTGGATGCATTGCACTAAGGGGGAGATTGAATCCCTCATCCTTGGGCACCTTAGAGAGGTTTTCTCCATCAGATGCACCCTTTTTTTTACTATTTTGGGATCAGAGAGTGCCACTAGGTGGTTTTCACTCAAGGATCTGCATGTTAGTTGTATTTCATTTATTTTGATACTGAAGGATTCAATCATCTCCCATAGTATGCTCTTGTATTGAGTTCTATGTCAAAGCCTCCTTTATGATCTACCCATGATAAGTTGTCATAGAGTCCCATGAATTCTAAGATCGCTTCATCATTTTTGAATAAATCTAGAATTGATGGCCCTTGTTGGTCCATGTCAATGAGTTGTGGGTATAATATGTGTATTTGAGTTGGTTGGTTGTTTGCGAACCCCAATTCTAGCACCTGCATAACAACAAGAATAATCAAGTTAAACAAGAGATAGTAAGCCAAAACAAGGATTCCCCATGAAATACATTTACAACTTCAAATTAGAAAAGAAAACAACGAAGAACACAATGAAACAAAGAAATATAGATTCAATCCTAATTTAAGTGTGAAAACTCATGATCCCATGGGGGAATTGGTGCCAATTTGATGTGAAAATTGGCCCTTTCCCAATTCCTAAGATGCAAACTTGATGTGTTTATGGAGATTGATCCACTTTGATGGTGAAGAATGAGAGCTCCAAGCCAAAATATGCAAAAACCTAGCTAAGAACTTAAGAATGATGGATGAAAATGGCTAAATATTTTAGCATAATAACTTTGCATAATTTGTGCATGATCAAATGAGGATATGAGAACTTTATTTATACAATGCGAAGATGGATGAATGTACAAATTTGAGCAATGTGGGACTAACATTCATCCAATGGCATGATGCCACTTGTCAACCTATGAATGGATGAAGGATGTACAAGATTTGGGGATTGTGCCAATAAATGCATATTTTGAATTTCAAATTTGTTGAAATGACTTGCAAGAAGGAAGGAAAATTGCAATAAATGCCACTTGGCTCAAGGCAAAGGACATGTAAGATGAAGTTATTGCCTTGTTGGATGTACATGTTGACTTGGAATTTTTGAATTCAAATTGAGAGAATATTCCAAAAGATGCCTTGTGAGGAAAATAGAGATTTAATAAATGAATTAAATCTATAAGATGGGACATGAGATGAGATTAAATTAATCAAGGGTTACTTAATTTAATGAGAGAAGTTAGATGATGTGACCTATTTGATTCAAATTTAAGGATTTATTTAAATCAAATAAGAGAGGAATATGATAAGAGATTAATTAAATAAGAAGTTTGATTTATTTAATTAAAAGAGATGGTGTTAGATTAAATCAAATAAGGTTTTAATTTATTTAATTTAATGGATAGACTTTAGAGATTTAATCAAATAAATTGATTATTTAATTAAATAGGGATAATTAGATTAGATGAATTGATTTAATTAACAAAAGAGATTGACTTAATTAGACAAAATGATTTATTTAATTAAGGGATGAAAGTTGATGAATTTAATCAGATGAGGAGATTTGATTAAATGGTTAGACCGAGGGATGATTCAGGAAGAAACAATGTTAGTAGTTGAGATCAGATGCATAATGTCAATTAGTATATTTTACGTGTCTACATTTTGCCCCTCTTTGAAGCAATGCACCTGTTGCTTTGGTTCAAAGAATAAACGATCTTGATCAAATCCATAAATTTCATTATTTAAAAACATGCCCCACTGCTGCATGGCGAGAGAAAACATGCCATTATGATGCCCCCTGAAGAGATTAGATGAAAATTTCAATTTTTGGGTGATCTCATGAAAAAAAGAGAGGACAAAGCACCCAATAGGTCTGGAAGGGCTTCAGGAGGCTAAAAATGTGTCTAAATGTAATAAAACAATGAAAAACAAGCCTCAACTAGACGAAAATAGGTTCGGGGCCCAAAACCCTAGCAGGTCAGCCAATCAGGGTAAAAAAAACCCTAATTTTCATGCTTAAATTGGGCCCAAGGGGTCACTTTCAAGTCACTTTCAAACACCTCCAATAGTGACCTCAAGATTTGAGCTCTGACATCCTAATGATATGGCATAACGACAACTTCCTCTACACATTTCTGATCGAGTTCAGACGTACCAGTGGCCACCTGGCATCGGGGCACCGGTAAGTGGTCCTTATGCGAGCTTTGTATTTCATTTATTACTTCAATTAATGCTTTAAAGAGTCAGTATGCCTACAACAGCGCTATATAGCGCCGCTCAGGAGTCAAACTGTGCCGCTCAGTGCTAAATAGCACCGTCGCAATGCAATTTGGAGTTTAGAAACTCCGAAGCTGAGCTCGGGGTTGGCGAGGTAGTTTGGAAAGAGTGACACGATGGTCTCAATTTATCTCATAGTGCGCAGCTAGGAGGGAAATTGCACAGCGGTGGTGCGATTTTTCAATTTTAAGCCCTAGCATCAGAGTTTGATTAAAATCAAACTGCGACGCCATCACGGGTTACACCATTGGGGGAATTTTTTGAACGCTCGATAAAAAAATTTAAAAAAAAAATAACATGATGACCTTCCTAGATGTAGGACACGACGAGGGAGCTCTACTCTTAGGAGCACAGGTCACAAGACCTAGCTGGCTACCTATGGGGCTTGAGCATCAGGGACCAGGATCAACTCCAGATTTTGAGGTTGTGGCACATTGTGTATGCGGCACCCATTCACACTCATTTAGGGATGTTGTTAGCACTGGTCAAGAGATGGCACAACAAGACATCTTCATTTCATCTTCCCATTGGTGAGGCCACTATCACTCTAGAGGACGTTTGGTAGATTTTATGATTGTCGATACATGGTCGTTGGACGATCTTTGACATGGACAAGGGGTGCGAGGCCTGCTTCCGAGTCTTTTCTACTGACGAGATTGTCTTCTGTGAGGGGCAGATAGAGCTTGAGTGACATAGGATCCTAGCACCCTCCTACCACTAGGTGATTGCAACCATCATTTTGGGCCTTATTGCCCCTGAAAGGTGAGGGCGATACTTCAGTCCCGATTGGAGATATTGCTAGGAGCGGATGGTTTGAGACGGGCTAGTTCATTTTGCAGGGGGGGCTGTTCTTCTAGCTTCACTATATAGGGACCTCCATGAGTACATTTACATGGACGGCAGAGTGCTGGGAGTAGAGGTGACCCTTCTTCACATTTGGGTGTGGGAGCACATTTCTTTGCTACATCCATGTGTCATTTTAGTTCCGATGGGGCTAGACGATCCCCTCATGTGTCGATACAGAGGTGGTGTGTCCTTCACACACACCGGTTAGCATGGGATCCCCTACTAGAGGAGGGTCTTGGGTGAGATGTAGGTTTTTACCTGGCTCCCATACCTTGGTTGGCCTGGATGGGCTGATGATGTTGATCAGATGTTTTACTGCCACCAAGATTGTTTTATGTAGGGGCGGGAGCACACCATGCTTGAGAGGTACCTACTTGGGCGCATGCAGCATCAGTTCGAAGATCCGCAGGATCGGCTAGATGATGACTACGTAGCCATCTTCGCCCGCACCATGACACAAGTTTCATGGGGGCGATACATTCCTGCTTCGAAGGTAGTTGACAGTTTCCAAAAATTTGTGGCCTGACCATCAGCCTATGATCAGGGGTTAGCAAGTCCAGGCACAACTCAAGCCTACAGAGATTGGTTTCGACCTCCACTTCAGTTGATGATTCCAGGTGCAGACCTAGATCTATGGAGAGTTAGAGGCAGAGGGGAAGGACGAGGCTGGAGAGCTGAGATTCGATAGGACCCACCATTTGTGCCTCAATCCATCTAGATCAGGTAGATGTGCACATGCAAGACCAGCAACAGGTGCCACCAGTCCCACCACCACAAGTCGAGGATCCTCCTCAGGTGCAGCTGTAGGTACAACTAGCAGGACAGGCAGATGAATGAGATACTTTGATTACATAGCTATAAGCCCAGGTCTAGCCTGTGACAACCAAGAGAGATAAGGCAAGGGCCGAGAGAGAGCAGCTCAGGGCTGAGAGGGATCAGGCCGTACAACATAGATAGGCTACAGAGCTATAGGAAGCCACATAGCTAGGCATGAGATAACAACTAGAGAGCATGGCAGCCTCCTCTTCTGAAAGTACAGTGTCAGTTCGGTCCTACAGGGATGTCGTCCAAGAGGCAAAGTACTATCGACAGTTTTATCACGAGGTCGTACCCAGAGCAAAGCGGGTACCAAAGTACTCAGAGCAAGCTAGCCACAGACCAACAGAGCGTCACGGTGATAGAGGCGAGGGCAGCATTCATAGGGACAAAGCGTGATCGAGGCGTTATGATACTTTTTGTGCCTTATGGGCTCATTTTTGATAGCCCTATGGGCCTTTTGTACTGATTGACATACATGTACAATGATTTGATTTATTATTTGTACTATGATAGTTACATTATTGATAATATATATATGAGTCGATGATGATTTTGATGTGATGCAATGTGTTCTCTTTATTTATGTATATATGATTTTACTTCTATATGTTGTGGATGCATTTATTTCTAATGATGTATGTATTATGATTATGACTAATAGATCTATATTATGTTAACCTATGATATGCAAATGTGATGTGCAATGATGTTGTATATATGATGATCTATTTATGATAATGCAAGATGGGATAATCTAATATGTGATATGGATTGAAATATGTAAAATGATATGATCCATGGTGCACATGCGAAATGATATGTGAATTGTGCTTATGAAATGTTTATGAATGGATGCATATATGCTTTGTTTGTAATGAATTTTGTACGTTGATGCTTATGTGGGATGATTTATGATGTTATTTATGAGATGATATGGATGATGAAATGTGAATGCGATGGTCGTGATATGATGCAAATGAAATGGTATTAATGCAAATGATATGGTTTTATAGGATGCTTAGAATAGCAAATGTTATTATCCTAAATGTATTAAATGATGATGTAATGTATGTGATGCATTTAATAGGATGTGATGTTATGTTAATACAAAGTTATATGATGATGTCTAATGTAATATGAATGTAATGTGATGAGATGATGTCATGATGTTATGCAAGTATGGAAATGAATTAAATGCTTATATACCTATTGTTTATGATTATGCAAAAATGATTATGAAATGCTTCTGTAAATGTTTATGTGATGATTTGGATGTGATAACTGTGATGTGATGCAATGTAATGGATGAAATGCAATGAAATGAATTCATCTATCTTTGAAGAATGCTTATGATAACCTGTTTATATGATGATTGAAATGCAATGCGTATGTTTCCTATATGATATGTTTATGCAATATGGTAATGGTTTTGTGGATGCAAGATCGATGATGATGATGATGATGATGATGATGATGATCAACTATCATAGTACCTTGTTAGTGCGGTTAGCAAGAAAAGAAGAAGTAATTTAAACAAGACACAAGATGATGCAAATGCAAATGATGATGATGATGATTTACTTGCCAAGGAATTGGGATTTTCAAACTGCCAAATTTTCTTATGTTTGATAACACACGTGGTATGATGCATTAAGGTATAGAAAACTAGGATGGTGTTGTACCTAGTGAGATGGACTTTGACTTTGAGATGCAGATAGGAGTATCCTTGTTCACACTTGACATACAAAAACCTTGCTAGGATGCACTTTAGAAGTTTCAAACATCTCAGACCAAAACATGGAAAGGTAAACCTATCCATGCAATAGTCAACAAGTTTCCCTAGACCTCTTCCATACATACCTAACAAAGCAAGTATTTTCCAAGGTTATTTTACAAGAACGTCCAACAAGCATAGCAGAAAAAAGATAATGATTGTTGCCCCATTCCTATTTCTCTAAATCCTCTACTTCGGGATATCATCGAGAAGTCCTTGGAATGAGCGCAAAATAAGATAAGTTAGAAGATAAAGACAAAGTAAACAACAAGTTGATGTTCTTTAATACCGCTAACCGAAGGAGGATGTGGTTCCAAGGATAAGAACCAAAACTATTGCCAAAAGATAATGCTCATTGTTGGAAGGATACATCCTAGGACATGCTAGTGGATAGCGGCACATCATTTCGTTTATCCAAAGTGTTCTTTTTGATAAATAGTGCACATTGTAGGAAGGATTCATCCTAGGACATGACCTTATCAGATGATTGATATGGGACTATTTGGATGATGGACTATTGATACAAAGAATTGACCAACTTGCTAACGTACTGACTTAAACTTGAGACTTGACGTTTTTGAATTTTACTTTTAAGCTGCTAGACTTGTTTCTAACTATTTCACCAAAGGTTGAGGATGACGATTAGTTTATTATGGATGGTGTTATTGTGGGTGTAAGCGAGATGAGGTGGATGGATTTTTTTTAAATATTTGAATTTTTTTTACGTTTTGCAATGTTTTGAGGCTGTTCCTAGTATTTTTCAAGAGTTTCAAATGTTTTGATTTTTGATTTTCCAAATGTTTTGGGATTTTTTGATATTTTAACAAAGAGAGTGACCTAAAGACCTATCCTAGGGGCCTCGAAGGCTCATCAATAGATTAGCCTTTCCTACGTTATACACGAAGAGACCACGTAGTTCGACTGATGACTTGACCGATTTACAAATGAAGATATACATGATGAGATGTCAGTTTATTATGAAAGAATCCTAAAGACTGACCTAAGTGTCTCGAGGGATGATCAAAGATCAACCTTGCCTACATTCAAGGCTCAGAGACCTATAGTTCGACCGATGACTCTATTTTTGGCTTTTTTGACTAACTTTTTGACATGTTTTGGGATTTTGATAATTTTTTGATGTTTTTTGGATTTTCTGATGTTTTGATGTTTTTGGATTTTCTGATTTGAGGAATTTAAGAATATACATGAATCCGATCCTATAAGAACATGCCCCCAGCGTGATGCAATTGAATACTTCGATAAAGGCAGGACAAACTGATCTTGAGGATGGGCAAAGTAGTACTAGGAGGGATCATATACGAACACAGGACCAAGCTATGGTGCGGATGGTGGTGGATGAGTGATGGATGGAGATTTGTATATGATGGATGATGGAAGCGAAATGGATGAATGATGCAGAAGAAGCTGTAAAGATCCTGGTGGATGGAAAGTGCTTATTTACGCAAGGCACCTCTTTGCCAAGTTTTCACCAAGGTACTTGCCCAAAGCGCCACCGAAGTGGTTTTCACTAGAGGACGATTTTTTTCTTTTTACTATTTTTTCAAGACATTTTCTGATTTTTTTGGATTTTTTGGTTCTATACCTTGGGAGATTTAGGCATAAATTTTTTTGAGATGAGAGCTATTCATGGGCTCTTGCATAGGTTCCCCTTCAGATGTTGATAAATGATATGCCCCTGACTTGTAACTTGCTATGATGACGAATGGTCCTAGTCAATTAGGTTCAAATTTTCCTTTGCTGCTTGGGTTTGGGACATTCTTCTAATTTTCTTTTAAGACCAGTTCTCTGACTTGGAATGTCTTGCTTCTGATTTTCTTATTGTAGCTCCTTTTGAGTCTATTCTGATAGACTTGCAAATGGTTCAAATCATCTATATGTCACTAATCCAATAGCTCCAGCTCATTCAATCTTGACACTCGGTAGTCTTCATCAGTGATAAGGTTTTGCAATGATACCCTGATTGATGGGATCTCGATCTTAATGGGGAGTACTGCTTCTGATCCATAAACTAGGGAGAAAGGGGTGGCCCCAATGGGTGTGTGGATACTGGTTCAATAGGCCCAGAGGGCAGGATTAAGCTACAAATGCTAGTCACAACCTATGTCATTGACTATTTTCTTGAGGATTTTTAGAATTGTTTTGTTTGTAGCTTCTGCTTGGCCATTACCTTGGGGATAGTATGGGGTGGAGAAGCGATGTTTGATTTTGAATTGCTCGCATAAGTCACAGACCTCCTAATTTTTGAATGGTGTCCCATTATCTGAGATAATGGCTTTTGGAACACCATATCAGCAAATGAGATAGTTCAAGATGAACTTTGAAATCTACTTCCCATTTATGTACATCATGGGTATGGCTTCCACCCACTTAGTAAAGTACTCTATTGCGGTTATGATGAATTTATGGCCATTAGATGAAGTGGGAGTGATTTTTCCAATGAGATCGAGTCCCCATTGTGAAAAGGGCCATGGTGTGTGAAAAGGGCCATGGTGTGACGATAGGATGAAGCTCTTGAGCTGGAGCATGGATGAGGTCCCCATGCTACTGACATTGTAGACACTTTTTGGCATGATCATGTGCTTCTCTTTCCATTGTGGGCCAATAATACCCCATCCTCAGCAATTTCTTAGCTATGGTCATTCCACTCGAGTGTGAACCACATATACCATTATGTACTTCAGTTAGAGTGGTTAATGCCTCCTCAGTGTTTAAGCAATGCAGTAGGGTTCCTTCTATGCTCCTACGATATAGGGTATCACCTAGGATGACAAATCTGGATGCCTTTTCAATAAAGGTTCATTTTAAGTTTGAAGGTAGGTCGGCGGGTATGACTCCTATACGAAGGTATGTGTAAATTTCATGATACCAAGGATCGCTAGGACCAATGATTTCACACACATATTATGATTCTGGTACCTCGAATGCTGGTATGAGAAGCTGCTCAATAAGGAATTCATATTTTGGAACATTGTTGGGAATGTCCAGCAAGGATCCAATTGTTGCCATGGCATCTGCTACTTTGTTGTTGGTTCTAGGAATTTTCTCAAATATTATTTCTATGAAAGATTCTTTGAGAGTCTCCACCAATTTCTTGTATGGAGGGAGCTTGTCATCCTTGGTCTGGTATTCATCGTTTACTTGATTTATGATCAACTGAGAATCTTCGTATACTTTGAGAGCTATGATGTTCCATTGCACTGCTATTCTGAGACCTATGGTTAAAGCCTCGTATTCCACAATGTTATTAGTGCAAGGAAATGCTAGTTTGTATGACCTTGGTATGCAATCCCATTATGGGGTGATAAAGAAAACACTAGCTCCTGATCCATGTTGTGTGTATGAGCCATCAAATTATAGTTTCCAATGGTTAGCTACGTTGACATTGAAAATGGATTCATCTGGAAACTCTGAGATGAGAGGGTTCTCTGCATAGATTGGTGCTTCTACCAGTTGGTCTGTGATGACTTGGCCCTTAATTGATTTCCTCTCCACATATTCGATGTCATATTCTAATAATATCATCACCCATTTTTCCATTCTTCCCGTGAGCATTTCCTTTGATAGTAAATATTTGAGGGGGTTGATTTTGGCAACGAGCTTCATCTTGTGTGCCAACATGTAATGTCTTAATTTTTGAGATGCAAACACTACTGTGAGACATGCTTTCTCGACAAATGAATAGTTTAGCTCATGACCAACCATTGTCCTGCTGATGTAATAAATAGCCCTTTCCGTTCCATTTTCGTCATGCTGAGCTAGAAGGGCTCCAAGGGCTGCTATTGTTGCTGACATGTATAAGATCAATGGTTTCTTTGGGATGGGTGGCATTAAGACTGGTGGTGTTAGTAGATATTCTTTGATTTTCTTGAATGCCTCTTCACACTTGGTATCCCATTTGTACGCTACTCCCTTGTGGAGTAGGTGAGAATATGGGTTTTGTTTGTCCGCCAGTTGTGCTATGAACCTTCTAATGGATTGTATTCTGACTTGGAGACCTCTCAGTTGCTTTAATGTTTTCGGTGCCTCCATCTCGAGGATTTCTTTTAATTTTACTTGATCCACCTCGATACCCCTCATTGATACTATATATCCTAGGAGCTTTCCTGATTGTACGCCGAATACACACTTCTTTGGGTTTAGTCTGACCTTGTACTCCTCCAGTCTATCAAAGATGACACTTAGGGTTGCTATGTGATCTTTTCTCTTCCTGGACTTAGCTAGAATGTCGTCAACATTGTCTTTGATCATCTTATGAATCATGTCATGGAATATCAATGTCATGGCCCTTTGATATGTTGCTCCTACATTCTTTAGGCCGAATGGCATCATGTTCCAGTAGTAAGTCCTCCATGGACAAGTGAAAGCTATTTTATGTTGGTCCTCTTTAGCTATCATGATCTGATTGTATCTTGAAAATCTGTCCATTAGTGATAACATCTCATGTCCTACTGTCATGTCTACTATCATGTTAATGTTGGGAAGTGGGAAGTCATCTTTTGTACATGCCTTGTTCAAATCTCTAAAGTCTATGCAGATTCTAATGGCTCCATCAGGTTTTGAAATAGGTACCAAGTTTGATGCCCATTATGGATAATCTATTGGTCGGATGAATCCTGCATCCAATAGCTTTTTTAGCTCCATTTTGACTAACAAAGCGATTTGAGGATGTATCTTTCAAAGCTTTTGTTTAACCAACTTTTCTTCTGTCTACAATGCTAAGTGATGAACCACAATCTCTAGATCAAGCCATGGCATGTCAGCATAACTCCATGCGAAGTTTATTTGTCTTTCTCTTAGGAATGCTGCTAGGAGCTCTTGCTCTTCTAATAGTAGTGATTCTGGGTAAAATGTGATATGTGGGGTCTCCTTTGTTCCTAGGTTGACAGGATTGCATTTTTCTGCCAAGACTACTGACTTCTCCTTATGGATAGCTCTTAAAGAAAGATTGAATCCCCCATCCTCGGGCACCTCGGAGAGGTTTTCACTATTGGATGCATTGTTTCTTTTTACTTTTTTCTTGTCAGAGAGTGCCATAGTGTGGTTTTCACTCAAGGACTTGGATATTATTCTTAATTGCTCACTTTTACGACTAAAGGATTCAATTGTTTCCCCATAATAGGCATGTGTGTCCAAGTCAATTATAAACCTTGCTTTGTGATCCCCATCTAGAATGTTATCCCGCAGTCCCATGAATTATGAGAGTGCCTCATCGTTTTTGAGTGTAACAAGAACTGGTGGTCCTCGTTGGTCGTAGTCGAATATGAGTTGGGGATATACTAAACAGATCTCATGATTTTGGTGGTCAAATTCAAAATATAGGGTGCTAATCATGCAAAGAGTGGTATCCTCGAATAGCCTAGGTAAGTTAGTCAGGTGATCCTCATCATCGCTACTACTACAGACATCAGTTATATCAAATGTAAAGTTATCTATGACTCTACCTGTAGACATTGGTAATCGTAGTTCTGTTGGGTAGGCTGAGGAGGATTGTTAACCATTCTAACTGGAGGACTTTGGCCTCATATGGTGATACTCGGAGGGGTACATCCAAGGCCAAGATTTGTTATTGGTCACGTCTCTGGCATGATAGGTATTATGAGCCCATTGGCATCTTGTCCTAGTCTTTGATTTCTGTCATAGCCCATTACGAGCATCATTTGCAGACCCTTGCTTCAGTCATCCATTGGTAAGTTCGCTACTGGTCTTTCTTCTTGATATAGCATGTGAAATGGATCTACCTCAATAATTTCTCACCCAAGATCTCCCTAGCTTGTGAATTTGGGATAGTTTTTAGGAGGTGTTTGAGATGTGGAAGCCTCATTTATTTGTAGTTATCCCGATGATCTAGAAAATTGTGGTAACTCTCCTACCACAAAAGCATTATTAGGTATTTTTTAATTTCCACAGCGGTTATCTTGGATAATGAGTTTGATGTCAGAGATGGTGGGAATGGTGGGAGTGGTGGGTGTCTCTATCACCGAAGTGGATGCGAGAGTGGCAGGATCGATGTATGGTGTGGATGGGCCTTCATCATTTTTTGGTACTTGGGGGATTTTGTAGTACTTTGCTTCAAGATTTTTGCAGTAGGAGAAGGGTTCAGGATATCCATGGATAGTGAATTCTTTTCCCTCATGTGTGAATTTCACACACTGGTGGAAGGTTGATGCTGCTACCTTCATTGCATGAATCCATGGGTATCGTAGGAGGATATTATATGGTAAGTCTAGGTCCAAGACCTGACAAGTAGTTTTGATGAGAGCTGGCCCTACTTGAATAGGGAGTTTGATCATTCCTTGGGACACTATTTCTTAATCATCATATGCTCTTATTGGGATACCATTTCCTTTTTCAATGGAATCCTCTTATATTTTCAATTACTTGATGAGACTGAGAGAACATATGTTCAAGCCCGCACCTCCATCCACCAAGACCCTTTTGACTTTTCTCTTATGTATTATGGCTTCCAAGTGAAGTGCACAATTGTGTGATGGTTGAGTGGGGAAATCCTGGTTAGAGAATGTAAGAAGATTAGGCATAATGATATTTTCGACCATAGCTTGGAATTGCTCCGCATTGAGATCTACAGGGACAGTGAATGAGGCCAACGCTTCTTCAAGGATTTTCCTATGGGCAAATGATATTTTTAGCAACTCCATGATGGAGATTTGCGCTGGTGTTCTCTTAAGTTGATCTCGGACATTATAGCCATTAGGAACAAATCTAGATGCAGGGACTCTGTTTGGCTGGGATGATCCTACAATGGTTACTTTTTTGCCTCTTGTGGTGAGTCCACAATCTTCGGCATAGGCACCCTTGATAGTAATGACCATGAAATTTTCATCTAGGGAGGCGATGACTGTTTCATAAACATGGTTCACATTTGTGTGGGTGCCTTTCCCTTTATCATTGTTATTCCCTTTGTTACCATGATTCGACATCGGATTCGTATATATCTTAAGATCCTGATTTCCTGTAGGTTGTTCCACATTTATGATTCTTTTATCAATGAGATCTTGGATGATGTTTTTTGATCTCATGCAAATTTTTGTGGTATGGCCTTTGATTTTATGGAACTCGTAGAGTTGATTCTCATTATACCAAGGAGGTTTCACATCCTGTTCTTGGTAATTCTCAAATGTAGGAGGCTTGATGAGTTTTTCGTCTATTAGCCTTTTCATTATGCCTTCAAGTGGTTCCCCCAAAGTGGTGTATTTTCACTTGGGATAACTCTTACATTGGGGTGGTCCTCTTTGATCATTGAGGTTATTGATTCTTGGATTATTTTTTGGTTGGTGTGTTATGTGATGATTGTTTGGGTGTTGAATTTGGATTTTTGGTGTGGGTGTATTTTGGAAAGGAGCACTAATGATCACCTTGACATTAATGACACCATCATTAGTAATGTTTTTGTTTCTTTCCCACATGCGAGGTTTATCATTGTAATTGGATAGTGGGCAGTTGCTTTCTTGTTCGTGATATGATGTTGATTCCGTGGGTTGAGTTATAAGGGCTCTTTCAATGCTGAGCACCTTGGGGATCAATTGATCATATACCTAAACCTTGAGATGAAATGCTAAGCGGCCTTCAAGGTTGGCTATGATGGTGTAAACTTGTTTTTCTTCTGGCATGGTCCACTTGCTCTAATTGGCCTTGGATCACCATCGTTGTAGGAATGAGGTGAATGATTCACCCTTTCCTTGTTTCAGAGCTAAGAGTTCTTCTAGACTAACATCCATTGCAATGTTGCATGCATAATTTTTAATGAATGCATCCATAATTTCTTGGAATGTTCTAATGCCTGAAGGTAAGTGAGAGAACCATTCCATAGCGTGGCCTACCAAACTCCTAGGAAATAGCCACATTAGATAAGTATCGTCATATGTGACTTCCATGTAATGTACCTAGAATTCCCTAATGTGATCTTCAAGGTTTCCCGTCCCTTGATATTTGCCAAATTTGGGGACTTGGCTCCTATCAAATGGATAGGGACACAAGTTGCTTGGTGTCTTTGTTGTTCGCCCTAATTGAAGATCGAGCACTTGTTGTGAGAACAACCTGATTTGTGTCGTCACATCATTTTGAAGATCAGGGGGTGGGATGAAAGTGTTTTGGGGTGTTTCAATCGTGGCTTGGATGGGTGGGTTGGTCAGTGTGTTGTTCGATGGTATCTGTATGTTCTTCCGAGTGAGATAGGCTTCCACCTGTTGTTGTATGAACAACGCTTGTTGTTGATCTTGCTGTTGTTGTGCTAATATTTTTGCTTGCTGTTACACTTGTTGCTATTCCAACAACACTTGTTCTTGTGCTTGTTGTCATTCCAACAATGCTTGTTTTTGGGCAGCCAATTTGGCTGCTTCTTGTTGCTCTTGATATTGCTTTATTGCTTGCTAATATGCTTGCAATTGCACTACTTGTATTTGTGCAAGAAGTTGTGCTTTTGCTTGCACTTGTTGTGCTTGATATTGGGTGTTTTCCTGAGCTTGTGCTTGGGCTTGTGTCGCTTGTTTTTGTAATAGATCTTGTGCTTGAGCAGCTTGGGCGGCTTTTTGTTGTTGTTGTTGCAATAAAGATTGGGCTTGTTGCACTTGTAAGGTAGCTTGGGCTACTTGGGCAGCTTGTTCAGTGGCTAATTGTGTAGCTTTTTGTTTCTGCACTTGTTGGAATCCCCTTTGGAAAGCAGCTTGCAATGTCGCATTCTATTGACTTGATGGGGTGGAAGTTGGTGGTGGTGGATTCAGAATGGTGTTTGTGAAGGTTGTGTTAGTGTTTTGCATGATGGATGGTGCTATTGATGTGGTTGGTCCTTGAGAGACCATGCTTTGTGATGTTAAGGCCCGGGTGTTTGCTGATGTTACAATTGCTTGTGCATTTTTGTTTGTTGTTGCGATATCAACGAAATTTTTTGAGCTTTTGGCACAATGCTTTGATTGATATTTGGGATAGTGGTTTGATTGATACTTGGTAGAAGGGGAAGCCCTAAACCAAGGAGTGATGTGGATGATGATGGAAGTGATGGAAAAGGTGGGATTGTGAGGGGTGCAAGTTCTTGTGAAAATTTTGTGGTGTCAAAGATGCCCCCTGGTCCGAACATGTCTCCTTCCTCTTGCAAATTTGTGAGGAGAGGAGTTTGAGGCGTTGCACGGAAAAATGATGATAATGGATCATGATGGAAAGTGAGAGGAATATTCTTATGTAATGGGTTTTCAAGTATGTTTTGTTCCAAGGTGGTATTTGCTTCCAAGTTTTTATTATTAACAAGGGGGTGTACTTGAATAGCATTGAGAAATGCATTTCCCTTATTAACATTGGGTTGGGTTGGAGCAAAAGATGTCATGATTTGTGGAATTTTTTGGGTGATGTTTTGGGATGGGGGTGTAGATGAGATGGGAATGGTAGATGAGATGGGAGGAAAATATTTCTCCACTATGGTACTCACGTCAAAATCCGAAGGTAATTTGGCCCCTTGTTTTGCTAGCTCAAGCATGTATAACAAAGGGTTAAGCCTCATCATGATGTTGATGATTCTATGGTTGTCTGGATTTTGGAGCATTTCATTTATTTCTTTGTGAGACATCCCAAAGGTGAGATGTTCTCCTTGGGTTTCTTCTTGCGGATTTTGCGATGATGAGATGGTCAACGAATTGCTTGATTCGATGGGATTTATTTCAACGTTTGTTTGGCTAAGATCACTTGAAGTAGGTGTTTCTTTGTTGGCTTCCATGTTCTTCTTGTATTGAGATCTAGTTTGAACCATAAAACAAGGATCAATTTTCAAGAATGGGAGATGAATCTCTTGATTCCTTTGGATTGATCTTTACTTTATGTCCAAAATAGAAAAACTTTAGGATATCTTAAGGATCAAGAGATGATATGGTGATGATGTAAGGGATGGATGATGTGGGTTTTTTTGGTCCTTTGATCAATTCTTGAAGGAGATGCTAAGCTTTTAGGACTTTCAGATATGTTGCGTATTTTGATTTTGATTTGATTTTGTATTTTTCCTTGATCTTGATTGGTTTTGATTGGTTTGATTTTGAACAAAAAGACCCTAGGATGTTGGATGATGATCTAAGGGATAAATTTGTTCAAAGTATGATAATTTGAATATGTGCGGGGAGAAGGATACATCTATCCACACCTATCCAAACAAGATGATAGTTTCACTAAGCATATGAAGAAGGATTCATCTACATATACTAAGTTACACAAGATGATTTTGATAACTTTGACTAAGCACATGAGAAAGGGTACATCTACACATACCTAGAAAAAGGTGATTTGGATAATGTTTTCAAGGATTTAGTCTTAAGAAATTTTGATGATTTTGATTTTTCCAAAAAGCCTAGCATTAAGGATGATTTCAAGATTTTCCAAAAGGTGATGATGAGATGATGTTTTGCTCTGATGTTTGAAGAATGGATGAAAAAAGATTTTGATTTTCTTTCGATCCTAAGATGAACCTAAAAATAGACTTTTTTTTTGCCTAGACCTAGGTATTGAAGAACATGTAAATGCTTCCTAGAGACCTTTATAACCAAAGAATAACTCAATTTGGACATACATTTTTGGATTCCCAACTAATGACCTTCATTTTGAACTTTTTCAAGAATCATGAGGATTCATCACACATGAATGTTCATTTTTCTTAGCTTTTCTTAATGGCTTCATTTTACCAAAAACACTTTCTTTGATTAAGTTTTCAAACTAATATGCCCAATGTCTTAATTTCTTCAAACCCCAAAATATATGTTATGTGGAAATTCGATGAATTTAAGGCAAGGGTTTTCCTATTGTTTACTTAAGTAGACAAACCAAGATGTAATCCAGTGTTTAGAAACCTCTAAGGATCTAAGTCCCAAGGGAAAGCAATAAAATATGGATTGAGTCAATTGCATTTGTCTCCAAAAAGGTTTGAAATTTGGATGATGTTAAGTATTTGTTTTCAAGACGTTTTCAATCAAGCAAAGCATTTTGTAACCCAAGAATAAGTACAATCCTATGGATGTATAAGACAATATTTGTTGGATTCCCACTTGGACAAGTCTAGCTATGCTTATCTTTAGTGAATAGTTAGATGCTTGACCCCACTGGCTCCCCTCCATGACTCTCACTTATACGGGGCAGCCAAGCATCAACACCCATGAAACTCCCATGGCATGTTTTCCATTTCTACTAAAAGACCGTAAAAGTGTGGGGTGGCTTCAAAATGACTGTTCTTGCACCAACAAATAGATTGAAGGATTTTGGAAAATTCTAGCACATGGGTTTTAGTAAGGACTTTTTGTTCGTGGAGATTGACCCATATGGCAAGAGTCCCCTTTCAGATCCATCTTGTTAGAATCAACCATGTAATATTGGCATTTACTCCAATACCCACATTTATATCTCGGTTGGAAATACTCTTGGCTTTAGAGTGTTACCGGTTGAGTAATTCCCTTGGGTGAGTACTTTTTCCCCAAGGCAGACCCTCTAGGATAAACAAAAGAAAATAAGGAACAATATTCGTAACTCGATCAATCTTTGTTGGCAACAAAGAGATAGAATATACACAATAATTCCCCCACTCACACTTGCACAAGATGTTGTTCAATTTTAAACCCAAATCATAGTGTGGAGGTGATTGCTTTGTCTCAACCTAAAATAATGAAAAAGGTCTTTTGATTCTCAAGATTGCTATAAAGCACGAGAGAAGCGCATACGTCCTTTTTCAATGAGGTTAGTTCAAGTAAGCCTTCACAAAACAAAGTTGCACTTGTTCTTTTTTAAAAACAATCCTCAAAGAAAAATGTGAGTTCTTTTTAAGCACCAAAAGAAAAATGATAGACACTTTGTTCAATTTGTTAACCAAAGAAACAAGATCTAGTAAGTTGCATTCCTAATGTTCATTTTAGCCTTTTGCAAGAAATGGAAAGATTCCTTTTAAACCCAAATGAAAACTAGTGTCCTAAGAAAGAAGTGATAACAATTCCTTAAAAGTGATAACCAAACAATAAAGTGTTTAAAAACACTTTGATTTGATGAAAAATCCCCCTCATGCTTTTCCTTTCTTCGTTTTCGGTTTCCAACCTACAAGAAAAATACCAGTCAGATTCTAGAAAATACAAAAATTAAAAGGCATAAAATAGAAGACAAATTAATCATCAATCAAAAAGCACGTGCTAAAATTAAATTTTCCCTTTTTACTCCCCTCTAGCATCACAATTCGTAAATGCGTCGCAGTTTGATTTTCAAGTGGTGCTCTCATAGCACCGCTTGCCATTCAGTGTCGCTCTATGTCAAGACAGAGAGCTCAACTGCGTCGCACTTTTCACCCAGCATTGTAGTTTTCTTCCAGCGTTGTAGTTTGATATTTTTGATTTTTTTTGTGAATCAATGAGTCTGGCGGTGGAGTTTATAATTTAAATTTTCTTGGCGGGATGAGTCCAACGTCACACTTTGAGTCTCCTACAGTGCTATATAGTGACGCTAAAGAGATAGCAGTGCCAAAACAGCGATGCTGAACTCCCAACATTAGAATTTTCTTTGTATGAGGAAAAACACAAAAAATTTGAGAAAAAGTGAGAAAGAATGATATCCAGCCCTCCCTCTAGCACCAAATGTGCGAACCCCAATTCTAGCACCTACAAAACAGCAAGAATAAACAAGTTAAACAAGAGATTGCAAGCCAAAACAAGGATTCCCCATGAAATCCATTTACAACTTCAAATTAGAAAAGAAAACAACAAAGAACACAATGAAACAAAGAAATATAGATTCAATCCTAATTTAAGTGTGCAAACTCATGATCCCATGGGGGAATTGGTGCCAATTTGATGTGAAAATTGGCCCTTTCCCAATTCCTAAGATGCAAACTTGATGTGTTGATGGAGATTGATCCACTTTAGTGGTGAAGAATGAGAGCTCCAAGCCAAAATCTGCAAAAACCTAGCTAAGAACTTAAGAATGGTGGATGAAAATGGCTAAATATTTTAGCATAATAAATTTGCATAATTTGCGGATGATCAAATGAGGATATGAGCACTTTATTTATAGAATGCCAAGATGGATGAATGTCCAAATTTGAGCAATGTGGGACTAACATTCATCCAATGGCATGATGCCACTTGTCAATCTATGAATGGATGAAGGATGTGCAAGATTTGGGGATTGTGCCAATAAATGCATATTTTGAATTTCAAATTTGTTGAAATGACTTGCAAGAGGGAAGGAAAATTTCAATAAATGCCACTTGGCTCAAGGAAAAGGACATGTAAGATGAAGTTATTTCCTTGTTGGATGTACATGTTGACTTGGAATTTTTGAATTCAAATTGAGAGAATATTCCAAAAGATGCCTTGTGAGGAAAATAGAGATTTAATAAATGAATTAAATCTATTTTCATGTGCAACTTGCAAAATCTAGAGGATGGGACATGAGATGAGATTAAATTAATCAAGGGTTAATTAATTTAATGAGAGAGGTTAGATGATGTGACCTATTTGATTCAAATTTAAGGATTTATTTAAATCAAATAAGAGAGGAATATGATAAGAGATTAATTAAATAAATATTTTGATTTATTTAATTAAAAGAGATGGTGTTAGATTAAATCAAATAAGGTTTTAATTTATTTAATTTAATGGATAGACTTTAGAGATTTAATCAAATAAATTGATTATTTAATTAAATAGGGATAATTAGATCAGATGAATTGATTTAATTAACAAAAGAGATTGACTTAATTAGACAAAATGATTTATTTAATTAAGGGATGAAAGTTGATGAATTTAATCAGATGGGGAGATTTGATTGGTTAGACTGAGGGATGATTCATGAAGAAACAATGTTAGTAGTCGGGATAAGGTGCACAATGTCAATCAATATATTTTACGTGTCTACAGGTTGTTTGATACAAAGTATTTTATGGATATCTTAAAGAGGGTGTTGTTCTCAAATAGGTTGGCAACATCAAGGGGAAAGTCATCTAAGGTTGTATCATGCGATGTAGGTGACCAAGAGGAATCCTTGGCTCATTTAGTGGAAATACCTTTTCCAATAAGTCTAACCTTGCTATTAGTACAACCTAAGTCAAGATTCTTTATTCGTTTCTCAGGAATGATGGGTTCTAGTAAACCATTGTCATTCTGCCCTAGCTTCTTTTTTTTGTTATATCCCATATTTTGCATTAGCTATATGCCTTTGTTGTCATCTTCCATGGGAAGAATAGGAAGAGTTCGTTAAACTTGATAGAGGAGTTTAGAAATATCTTCGTCATTGACTTTTTATTGATTCATATCTCCCCACTTGGTGAAGGTAGTAGCCGCCATCTTGATTGTCTCTAGTTCTTTTGTACTAGATGTAGGTTTCCCATGAGATTGAGGAGAAATAGGTAACTCTCCTAAGACAAAAAAGTTTATCAATAGTTTGTAGTTTCCACAACCATCATCTTGGATCACTACTTTGACGTCAGGTATACTCTTTACAATGGGAATTTTTGGTGTTGAGCTAGAGGCTAGGGATGATGGGTCAATAAATGAGCTTGATGGTGTAGGTCCTTCATCATTTTTGGGTATTTTTGGGATCTTATAGAACTTGGCCTCAACAATTTTGTAGTAGTATAAAGGCTTAAGGTCTCCATGGATAGTGATTTATCTACCTTTGAAAGGAAAATTCACACACTAATGATAGGTTGAGGCTACAAATTTTAGAGCATGGATCCATGGTCGGCTAAGCAGTAGGTTATAGGGAAGATCAAGATCAAATACTTGGCATGTAGTTTCTAAAATAAGAGGTCCCACTTCAATTGGAAGTGCAATGATTCCTTGTGATACCCATTCTTGTTCGCCCATATGCTCGAATGGTGGTACTTTTTGTCTTCTTAATAGTATCTTCTAAATAACCTAGATTCTTGATCAACTATAGGGTACAAATGTTCAGAACAACACCTCCATCTACCAAGACTCTTTTGACCTTGTTTTTATGAATGATAGCCTCAAGATGTAAAGCACATTTATGAGATGGTTGAGATGGAAGGTCTTTCTTGGAGAAGGTGAGAAGATGGTTGGTGATATGCCCTACCATAGCTTGAAACTGATCAGTATCAATGTTCTCAGGAAAAGATGACTCAGACAAGGATTTTTCCAGTATTTCCCTATGTGCAGGGGATAACCTTAATAGTTCTAAGATGGATATCTGTGTGGGGGTTTTTTTAAGTTGATCTAAAATATTGCACTTGCTAGGATTAGATGTGGGAAAAGTAGGCTATGTCCTAGATTGAAATGGGACTCCTTGAACAGTTATTTTTCCACATCATGTGGTGACTCAACATTTCGTACTAGTTCCTTTGATGGTGAAAATAGTGATAACACTATTCTAGGAGGAAACTACATTGGAATAGGTATGCTACACATTTGTGTAATCCTTAGCTTTTCCATTGTTGTTTTCTTTGTTATGATTTAGCATAGGGTTCTTGTACATCTTGAGATCCTGATTCCTAGTTGGTACCACAACAGATATGGTATCATTTTCTATGAGATCTTGGATGGTGTTCTTGAGTTTCATGTAGTTTGTTGTTTTATGTCCTTTGATTTTATGAAAGTCACAAGGATCATGCTCATTGTACCAGGATGGCTTCTCTTGTGGTTCTTGGTAGTTTTCAAAGTTGGGAAGTGTTATCAGATTTGATTCTACTAATTTCTTCATGATTGTTTCGATGGGTTTCGATAATTGTGTACTTGCATTTGGGATAGTTATTTTTGTTACCAGTTTCCCTTTGTTGCATGTTGGTGTTACTAATCTATTTTTTTTGTGGTGGTGTTGTCTGTTGCATAGTTGGCTAGATGTTAGCAACTTGATTGTTATTGGGTCTAGGAGCACTTAGTATCTACTACACTGTCATTTGTTATAGTTTTGTTCTTAGCCCATACACGAGGTTTCTCATTTGAAATAGTTGAAGGATGATTGTCTTTGTAAGTCTGGGTATTTCCTTGTGAGATTAGGGCTCTTTCAATGTTAAGGACTCGAGGGACCAGTTCGTCATACGATGTGATGCATTGAATTTTCAAGTGGAATGATAGATTTGGATCAAGATTAGCTATGATGATTCCAACTTGTTATTCATTAAGAAGAGGCCACTTTATTTTACTAGCTATTTGACTCCACCATTGCAAGAAATTAGTGAAGGTTTCTCCTTGATTTTGTTTAAGAGTGCATAACTCTTCTAGACTAACATCTATGTCAAGATTGAAGGAGAAGTGATCAATGAATTTATTAGTTATTTCTTGAAAATTTTTGATACCAGGAGGAAAATGAGAAAAACAATCCATAGCATGACCTGTTAGACTTCGAGGGAAGAGGCACATTAGATATGAATCGTTGTAAGAATTCCATGCACATGACATTAAATTCTTTGATGTGTTTCGCAGGACTTCCTCTCCCTTTATATTTGTCAAATTTGGGGATTTCAAAACTAGGAGGGAATGGTATCATTGCTATGTTTCTATCAAATGTGTAAGGACACAAGTTTTGTATATGCAAGGTTTCTTTGTCTTGCCCATGCGAAGGTCTTGCATTTCTTGTGAGAGTGATTTCAATTGTGATGCTAGATCGTCTTGTAGTTTGGGTGGAGGAACATATGGTGGGATCCCAAATGAGTTATATGAGGTGTATGATGGTGTGAGATTCTATGAAAGTGATGGATATGTTCCTGATGTGTTTGGATTGACAATTTTCAAATGAGGATAATAGGAACCTTGTTGCGATTGTTGGGAGTATTGTTGAGCTTGTTGTTGTTGTTGCACCACTAGGGATTACTATTGGGACTACTTTTGTTGGTGTGCTAATAAAGTTGCTTGTTGTACTTGAAGTTGTTGTTGTGTGTCTTGTTCTACTGCTAATGTTTCTTATTGTGCTTGTTTGTTTTGTTATGCTAAGGCTGCTTGTAGAGCTTGAATTTGTTGTTGTTCTAAGGTTGTTGGTTGTGCTTGATGTTATTGTTGTGCTAAGGTTGTTGGTTGTGCTTGATGTTGTTGTTGTGCTAAAGCTTCTTGTTGACTTCCTAAGGCTTCTTGTTTTTGTTTTTGTTGTTGTTGTTGTATGGCTTGTTGATAGGCTTGTTGTGCTTGATGTAGAGCTAAGGCATGTTCTTGCAATGTATGATCAGGTGGTTATTGAGACATCTATGAAGGATTATGGATATTGATGTTTTGAGTGGGTATCGGATTGTTGGTGAGAGGTGGAGGGTTCCATTGGTTCAACATTCCTTGTAATATGGTAAAATGAGGTGCATGAATGTATGTTTGAGGTCCTAATTGATTTGGTGTAGTAAAGGGGATTGTGGGAAAAGATGATGTTAAATTTTTCAATGGAAATGATGCACTAGGACCTTGAGTCCATTGATTGAAAAGATTACCTTATCATATTTTTTGAGTATTTCCTTGTGTAAAAGATGTAAATAAATGGTTTGTGGCCAAGCTACTTCTAGGATTGATAAAACCTGTGACCAAGGGATTGTTCTGAGGTGGATTAATGGTATATGGGATGGATGAACCCACCAGAGGGTTGGATAACTATGTCCCTCTTTGCATCAAGGGTTGGTTTTGTGATATGGTATTGGCATACCCTTGTGTGTTGTTTTGAGATACTTGGTCTATATTAGTTTGTGTGATGGTAGGCACACTTGTTGTACTCATAGGTGTGGATGAAAAAGGGTGTCCCCAAAATGTTGAAGTGGTGGTGGAATAATGAAGTTCAAGTCATGTGTGTAATTGTTTTGGAGCTTCAAGAATAGGAGTACAAAAAGTAGGTGTCCAAGTGGTGGTGGGAGGTGGAGGATTCGTGTCAAGGGTACCCACAAGTGTACTACTTTCAAATGGTCATGTGTGACCAAAATCATTAGCAAGGCTGGTTGAAAGACTAGGTATGTAAGTTTGATTTAGCCCTAGTGATGGAGTTGTGAAATCTTGTGTTAAATTATGTGCTAGAAATGTCTAGGAGATAGGAGATACACTTTCAAAGGCTTGATGTTCCAGAAGTTCTTCCCTAGTAAGCTCAAATGGATTAATTTTTAGATCTTCAATTTCATATGGTCCTAATGGAGATAATGGTTGTTGTGACAGAGTAACATGACTTATAGGATTGACTTTTAAAAGATTTGGATCACTTGAGTTAAATGTGACTTTGGTTTTCTCCATGATTATCTTGTATTGTGATCTTGTCTTCACCATTAATTTTCTATCACCTATGGGAGAGTTGTGTTGAGTTTTGTAATGTTTGAACTCTCTAGTTGACACAAATATAGGTAAAAGAGATGCTCTAAGTATTTTGGGAGCAATGATGATAATGTGGGATGGAAAGATGAGTGATGTGGGAAGTAATCTTTGTAAAAAATTTAGGATAACACTTTTGACTTGAGTTTGATGTTTTGGTGTTGGGATAAAGGATGCTAATGAACCTAGAAATATTTAGGGTAGAGTTGTGACCTTCAAGATGAGCTAGTTCAAAAATGATAACTAACTTAACTAAGTGCATGGAAAATGATACATTTCACATACAAAATAGCTAAGTTAGTAGTTGGTTTGATGTTTAAGTCACAAAGTGTGGGAGTTTTTGAAATTTTTCAAAGTTTAGATGAAGTGAAGGATGAAATTTGATGAAGGGGTGGATGAAGTGTTTGACCCAATATTGACCTAAAGTAAACCTTTTTTTTTACAAGACCAAGGTAGTGATAATGATGCTAGACCTCTAAAATGTTCAAATCCTAAAGACCTAATGCTAATTTAAATGAGAGGATGGATGGGAATGTTCAAAGTTGTTCAGGCTCTCCTAGCTTAGGCATAAAAGTTTCTCATCAAGGTGTAATGTAATTGTGGTAAAATATTGAAGCCCACTTTTGACCATACCTTGTTCTATGATTCCTATGTCTAAAATGAAGTGCTGGATATTTTACCCTATGGATTTTGATTGTTTGATGAATCATTTATATGAGTTTGATGTCATGTAAAAAGATCAAGATGTTGATTCCAAAAGAATTCATATAATTTTGGACTATACCTTGAAGTGTGTCTATAAAAGTTTGCTACCAACCTGTCTCTATTTCTATGAAGTGCTAAAAGGTGTTTCTTAAGAGCTTTTGGAGTGAGATTCCTTAAGTCTAAAATGATGCCTTGTAGACCTTGGCTTAGGGATCTTGATTTTTTCGTGAGATCAAGTGAAAAAAGTTCAATTTTATGGAAGAAAGGAAGATATTTATTGCCATGTAGGAGGTGGTAATGTGGGCCTTCTAGCCTCAATATTAGCTTGTTCCTCTTCATCATCTAAAGTGGTTGTTGCATTTCTCCACTATGTGTTTGTTTCCTCCTTTTCAAAAGTGAAACTTCTCAGGCTACTAATGAGATCAATTTCTTCATCATTTTTTAGTTCAAAATTTGGCTAAATTATAGCACCTAGAAGATCAGATTGTTCAATGGGAGCAATTGGTCTCCAAATAGTCATGTGGGGTTCATTTGTCAATTTATCCTTGCTTAAGTAAATTGATTTTACCACAAACACTTGTATTGATTATGTTTCCAAACTATATGTTTATGTCAAAAACATCATAACTTTCACAATGTCCATTTTGTGAAAATCATGAGGTCAAAGCCATAATTTCCTATGTTTTCTTTGGGAAAATATGGGTTTGAGATTAATGTCAAGATATTTAGAAATAGCTAGGGATAAATCCTTAGGACAAGCAGTAATATCAAGGCTAACTCAAGAATTCCATACTTGAGCCAGAGTGTTTGAAATTTTGAGGATGATAATGAAAGTTTGTTATTCGATCATTTTGAAACCAAGCAAAGTGTTAAACTGACTCACAATAATTTACAACCCTAGGATAGAAATGGCCATATTTTTGTTGGATCTTAGTTGTGTTTATGGTTTGTCCTTGATGACAAAATCTCTGATCCTTATGTTTTACAATGGCACTTCTTTGATGTCTCTTGGCTTTATAGAAAGTTATTTGTTATGTTTCAATTTCATGATGATGATAAGAATTTTGGTTCAAGCTATGAATGCTATTTCTATGACTGACAAAGCTTGTAAGTTGGTTTCTTTGTCAGGATGGTTCTCTTTGCATTTCACAGGCTTTCCCATATAGGCATGAGTATGGCAGGGTCTCCCCGATCCACTTTGAAATGTATGAGTTGCCTATCGGCAAGACATTTTTGATGTTATGTCAATTGAATTTAACATTATGGTAGCTTTCAGCGTGACATTATTCGTTGTCTCAGTGATAGTAGTTATATCAGCATAAGTTAAATCTGTCGATATGTGGTCTTAGTGATATTGGTTTGTCACACTGACTGGCACAGGAAAGAATCATATCAACATGAGTTATCCCATCGGTATGAAGTCACAGCGAGATTGCAATGTTACACTAACTGATGGTGAATGGATGCATATCGGAAAATGTCAGGGTTCTCGGAATAGGTCTTGGTGAAGTGGTTTTGTCTCGCCGACATCACATCTAGGATTCACTTCAGCTAGACTTTTTGCTTTCAGCATGATGTCATAACGAGTGAGCAAAGTCACATCAACTGCCGTTGGAATTTCGGTAGGCATTCTCTTTGGATTTTGGCGACAGAAAAAGTGTTCTCTATCAGTATGAGCTTGGTCGTCGGGCTGAGGTCATAGCGAAAAGGTTATGTCTCTCCGACTAATGCATGTGGATGTCTTTTAGTAGGAGTGTTGTATTCGGCATATGGTCTCTCCAAAGACATATTGTCTTACCGACCATGTTCAAAAATGTCTTATCGGCAAAAGTTTTTCTTTAGTATAATGTCATAACGAACCCTGTGGGTCTTGCCGATGGAAAATATTAAGGGCTCTCAGTGAAACATATTGTGTTCGATATAATATCTCTTTGACTGTGGAAAGTCATGGTAAAGGCGAATGAAAGGCTTTCAGTGAAAGGTTGGTAAAGTATTAGCGACTCAGAGTGAATAAAGTCTTTCGGTGAAACTTAATGTATTCTATGAAACATCTTCCTGACAGCATTAGGTTACAGTGACAGTGTTAAAACAAGATAGAAGGCTCGTCGGTAAGAAAAACCATTGGTCACCGCAACCAATGTGTATCATGTGGAGTATTGGTGAAACATAGAGCAATCTATATAGTGTCTCCTCGACTATGTATTGTCTCAGTGAATGAATAATACTCTAAGGAAGCCTATCAATGAGACATGATGTATTCGCCATGTGTTCTTCCCGACTCTGGTGAATCTTGGCAAAAGCGACAACCATAAGGTTGTCTGGAAATGTTAAAGTTTCCTACGGCATAACATGTCTTCGATTGAAAAGAAATTCACTTAGGGAAAACATTTTGAGCGTATTCTTTTGGCTGGGTATTGAACCCTAGCTTGGCCACCATCATGAATGTTTACGTTTCTATTGCTGCTGACTGTAACGGTTTACATAGAAGTTTATGGAAGGTTTGTTTGATGCGCCTCTTTGGCTGGATGCTCGACAGTGGTTGATGGAGCCATGGGAGTTACAGTTTTGTCTGAGAAATGATCTCAAAAGTTTCAGAAGCTGGGTGAAATGGCTCTTGTAGTGGTTGGTTGTTCTACCGTTACTTTTGAAGTCTGTTACTTTTCTGGCATTTATTTATAGAAGTAGAAAACTTAGTTTTCTATTCGGGTGTTATTGTAATTCAAAAGAATATCATTCTTTGACTGTATGAAATTGTATGGATAAACTCCGCAATAAAAGAGGTAGAGACTTTGTAAATTTCTTCTCTATGTAGTATTTTGGGGATTCAGTTATTGAATCTTTAAGGTACTTTGCAGATGAGAAAATAGAGAGATATGTACTTAATTGAAAACAAAGAAATCCTCTGAATCATCACTATTGTTCAAAAAGTAAACTAAGGGGTTGGTACTCCTTGAGATAGTTATCTCTAAATGAGGGGTTGGTGCTCCTTGAGTGGGTGCTCAAAACAACCTATAAGGCATTGAGAACAATTGATTAAAAGATTAAGCCTGGAAGGAATTTAGGGAGTGGTTTTTAAACCCTAGGAGGGTTTTCCACTCGGAAAAATATTGTGCCTCTTTTTTCTTCTATGTTCTCTCTAGTTTACTTTTTTGTTGTTGTTTCTATTCACTGTTAAGTCATTATTTTTCTCAATTATGTTTATGAATGATTACATTCAACTCATGAATGCTTTAATCAGAATGATATTAAGATCAAATCTGAGTTGTGTGTTCAAATATTTTAAAAATTAGTAAAATAGTTAAGACATTGATTCACCCCCCCCTCTCAGTGTCATTTTAACTCCAACAATTTGTTGAGTCCCCACTAGAATTTTTTCAAACACTAGACAATGCAAATAGTTAGATATTTGGTGACACTGGCTCCCCTCCATGGCACACACTTCTTGGGACCACCAAATGAAAAAATCCTTAAAATCCAGAGATTAAAAGGAATTTTTCTATTTCTACAATTGAATAGTACAAATGTGGGGCAACTTCAGAATGATCGTTCTTGCACCAACAAATATTTTAGGTATTTAGCTTGCTAAACAAATGGGTTGTGGTAAGGGTAATCGGGGACATGGCACCTTGCAAGCATCCATAAAGCCACTAAATGCTTTAATCAATCCTACTAGGGGCTCTTATACTTTTTACAGTAGTACCCCATTCTGAAAGACACTATATAACTAAGGCCTACATACCATGAGGACTTGATAGTTTAGTCTTATCCATTTATATACCACCCCAAGTGATAAATGGTTGGACTCACCTAAAAATTTGTCTTAGGTAAGGCCCATCTAAAGATAACAAAAGAGAGGGAGTACACTTGTATTTTGACCACCCAATTCACATAAAGCACAAGGAGGGAACACACACAATGTCTCATTCTCACACTAGCATGATTGTTCAATTTTAAACCCAATTGAAAGATGTGGGTGATCTTGAAAAGTGTTGGAGAATGTTTTTGTTTCTCAAGGTCACCAAATGGCATGAGAGAATTGTATACACATCCACTAACAATGTTGAAAATCACAAAACATAGCAAATAGTTGTAAATTTTAACCCTTCAAAGAAATAATGAGTTCATTTTAAGCACCAATTGAAAGATGAAGTTTTCCTTGTTCAATTTTAAGCCCAAAGTAAAATGATGATGTGACAGCTCAATTTTATCCAACTTTGAACGTTCATTTTAAACCTAATTGAACTCTAGTGCGTTTCCTAAAGTAGAAAGTAGAAAGCATGAAATTGGGTTATAATTGCCTCAAAGTGTCAAACACTTGTTACAATTATAGAATTTAAGATAGAAAAGAATTTCTTCAATTTTTCTCCATGTCATTAAAACCTACAAAACCCTGTTAGCCCTAGTAGGGCGTCATTGAACATGATAGCATTGTTGTTTGAAAGGTGGGCATCACTTTGGTGAAAATGGGCATCGCTCTACAGTAGGAACATTGAGCACAATAGCATCAGTATTTTTCTTGGAATAACTACTAACAATAGCGTCATAGTTTGGAATTTGAAAGTGTTAGACTAGTGAATTTGAGCATCGCTGTTTAAAAATTTTGATACCTCTAGATTAAATATGCATCACCATATTAAAATCAGCATCAATAGATTAATTCAGCGTAAGGATTTCAAATTGCTAGGGCATCAGTATATGGAAATGCTATTGAAATAGCGTCGTTGTTTGAAGTTTTGGCGTCGCTAGGTCCTGCAAAATAGTATAAAATAAAATTTGAGCTAAAAAACGGTTAGATTATTGATTTTCCCTCCTTCTAGCACCAGAATGTGACCAAAAATATCAGTATTGGCTGAATTATGCTTGATCCATGAAGAATCGAAACATAACAGAACCACTAATACTCGAATCTCAACAAGATCATTCAAATGAAATTGAAACTAAACATTTATCAAAACCTAACATACTAAATTATGAAAGCTTTTAAAAACATGTTCTCTAATCCATCTAAAACTTATCTCGTTGTGGAATTAGTGTCATGTTGATTTGGAACAATGACCCTTTCCCAATCCTGTGATTAGTGAGCCTATTTTAGTCGATTCTATGAAAGAGAATTGATGAAACCATTATGATTGATGTATGAAAACCTAGTTTATGATAAAAATGAACATGATGCAAGCTAAGTTACCATGATTTTATTCTATAAATGCATTGATTATGCTATTGCTAATCTAATATAAGCTAAAAATATGCTAAAATATAAAAACCCTAATTCATGTACAAACTAAGATGGATGCATGGAAGCCATTAATGGATGCTCTAAGCTATTATGCAATTAAAAATAACTAAAATAAGCTAAAGGTGAGTAAACATGAGAGTATGGATGTAAATGAATTCAACAACATAAGTTTGCAATTGAAAGATGGATCCATTTGTCTCCAAATAGTAACCTATTTATAGGAGAACAAATTAGGAATAAAAGGTTGAGATCAAAAATTTTAATCAAAAGTCCAAGATGAAGGGGATGGGATGCATGGATTATGGATTCTCGTCAATGGATGTGAATGCATGATGAAATTTAATCAAGGGCTCACACTTGCCTCAAACAAACACACTTTTGACCTGCTCACATAGGTCAAAGGTAATTTGTTCAAAAGGTTAAAGGTTTAGCTTGTTCAAGAAGCCAAGTGAGATGATTGGAGGAGAGTTAATATTCCTTAGAATATTCCTTTGGGTGAGGAAAAAAGGTAATTTACAAATTAAAACAAAGTTTTAATTGTGCAAAAGGGAGATAAGGAATATTTCATGGGAATATTCCCTTTGCTTAGAGGAAAGTTGGATTAATTCCTAATTAAACAAGATTTAATCATGCAATTAGGGGATTTGGAGGAATTGAAGAGATATTTATTAAATTAAATGATTTAATAAATGGGAGAAAGGTGAAATGATATTTAGTTAAATAACTTGGGGTTATTTAATTAAATAAGATGACTTAGGGAATTAAATTAAATATTTGAATTTATTTAATTTAATTAGATGAAGTGTTAGTGTGAAAAGAGATGAATTAACCCAATTAAATTAATTAGGTCAATATATGAAAATGTTGCAATTAATGAATTATTTAGGATAATTAAATCAATTAAGTGAAACTAGGATGGATTAAAGAGGAAATGATGTTAGTAACGTGTTTTGAGTGTATGATATTGATTAGAACATTTTTTAGTGTCTACACAATATATGATGTTACATGCAATGGATGCAATGAAATGGATGGATGTACTTCTTTTTCAATATATTTTTCATGATATTCCATGGGATGATATGATATGTTTATGTGATGCATATGCAAATGATATGGATGCATTTCTTTTTGTGTATTTTCTTATGCAGTTTTATGATGACGACAATGGATATGGATGTATGGATGCAAATGTTTTATAGTTACGATATGATAATTCAATGTAAGTGGATGATATGTGTGGAAGAATTTAAGATGCTTAAAATAGAAAATATATATTATTCATCATGAATTAAATGATAATGCAGGATGCACATATTTGATGATATGCTATGGCATGCAGTGATTATGCTATCACGATGCAAGATGTATGTATGCTAATGATTTGTGGATGTAGGATGGATGCATTGATGGATTTTTTTTACTATCATGATACTAGGTTAGCACGAAGATAAGATAAAAGAAATAAGCTGAATGATTTGACAATTGATTTTAATGATTGCCTCAAAAGATCCAACAAGTCTATGATCCACAAGACTTTATTAAAGATGCTGATGAGAAATGTATGATGATGATGAGAAGTGCATGATGATGATGATGATGATGCATGATGATTTTCTCATATATTGGGATTCGAATTTTTCATTGTTCCTTATTGTTTGATATAACACATAGACATGATGCATCAAGGTATTGATAACCAAGACAACATAGTATCTAATGTAATGAAATTTGACTCTATAAATAGATAGGATAGTTCTTGTTCACATCTTGACATACGAAAACCTCATCGAAATGTAAGTTAGAAGCTTAGAGTACATTGGACCAAAGAATACACAATAGTCAACAATATACTCCAAACAACTTCCCTACACACAACTAAGCAAGTATGCGTCAAGATTATTTTTCAAGAGTATCCACAAGCACAACAAATGAAAGATAATGATCGATGCCCCATTCATTTCTATATAAATCATTTTGATAGACATCATCAAGAGGTCCTCAAAATGGATCATTAAGATAAATCATAAGAAAAGATCAAAGAAAAATAGTTAGTGATATCCATATCTCTTGCCAACTTAATTTAACTAAGGTGGTATCTGATACTAATGTCCATCATAGGAATGATAGATCCTAGGACATGTTGATCAGGGGTTGTTTGATGTTAGTGTAGAAACTAAAAAATTGACCACATTAATTTGGTCAATTTACCCCTAATTCAACTAACTTCACATTCTCTGCATTAATTAAATAATACTGGGTATGTGCAGGATCATGATGGGCCAAAAAGTGGCAATATGATGGGTATGTGGCTGACGGACTTTTTTTACCCCAAATTGATGAAACGAAAATGGTTTTTAAAGGATATTCTCAGCTTTCCACCAATATAAATTATTCTTTACTTTGAATTTAATAAGTAATTATTATTCATTTTCTATTCAAATTACGAATAATGTTATGATTCATAAACTAATTGAAAAACATCTATAGCTTTCAAATGGTACCACATTTTTTGAATCCAAAACATGCGTCATATTCTATGATTCGCATACTATAGGATTAAAAAATGAAAAATTGAATTTCATGAAGTTTTGACCAAGTTAAGGTGGTAAGACATACATTTTTTTTATTTTTAAAAGTTGTAATAAAAAATTCATAATTAATTATTTACTTGGAAAAAAATTACAAAAATATGCATCACATCCAGACATGATTCTAACTTATATCTAAAATCTTATAAAAAAATATTATCATTTTATTGTGGTTAGGTGTTCACAGGCACCTACTTATTTTTTCCCTAAAATTTAAGTACTACTGCATTGAAATTTCAAATAGATTTTTTTTTTTTTGAACAAACCTAGTAGTTTAGAAACTACATTCAATTTGCTACAAATTCTATTATTACATATTTTTTAAATAATCTAGATAACTTATTCAAATTTTTACGTGAAGTTGCCAAATTTTGTTTTTTCTAATTTTTTTGCCACTTAAGGGCTTGTTTTTTCCATGATGATCCTGCACATACCCTGCCTTATTATTTAATTGTATCATAGAAAAATAGATCTTGGACTTTTTCATGGTCATTTAGGTCCTTTTCCTATGATGCTTGGCTTATTTTTCTTAGACTTAATGTTTTAATGTGACTTCAACATTCACATTAGGTCTTGAATATTCAAATTATTAAGACTTTATGATTTCTTGTGAAGGTGTTGTGAAGTGTTGTAGCACATTTCTACACTTTTCTAGACTCTTCTCACTATATTTCATCTAAATATTCCCTTTTATCCCTTATCAGGTCATATTTCAAAGTGTTGTAAAGTCTTGTAACATGATTTCATGCTTTCCTAGGCTTCTCATCACTAATTACACCTTTATTATGCTTTATTTGGCCCCTTTATGCACTTCTAGGCCTTAATTAAGTGTGTTTTTGAATACAAACCCAACAAACAACATTAAAAGAAAATTAATTCCTGAAAACCACTTGCAAGCCTAGAGTGGGACCCATTTTCCATGGGTGGTGAATGAGTCCCTCTTGGCACGAAACTCAAAATAAATTAAAATTTTCTTTAAGTTTTTATTCATTAAAACCTTATATGTCGGCTTGTGATGTTAAATTCTTGGTTAATTAGGCATAATTGTGTATAAAAGAGTGTTTTTCCATCCATTTTAACCCCCATTCATCTCATTCACTCATTCATCATCAATTAGAATTCTTGCATTCAAAGCATCATTGCATCATTTGATCAAGCAATTATCAAGCATCTCAGAGCGGCCATTGAGATATCTTTAGAGTTCAACAATAAGGGGTATGTGCAGGATCATCATGGAAAAAAAAAAACCCTTAAGTGGCAAAAAATTCAAAAAAATCAGAGTTAGGCAACTTGACGTAAAATTTTGAATAAGTTATCTATATTATTTCAAAAGATTTAAGAATAGAATCTGCAATAGATTGAATGTAGTTTCTAAACTGCTAGGTTTATTTTTAAAAAAAATCTATTTGGTGAAAATTCGAAATTTCAATACAGTAGTACTTAAATTTTAGGGAAAAAATAAGAAGTGTTTGTTTGACCACCCTAACCACAATAAAATGATAATATTTTTTTATAAGATTTAAGGTATAAGTAGAGGACTCATGTCTTGATGTGATGCATATTTTTTTGTAATTTTTTTCCAAGTAAATAATTAATTATGATTTTTTATTATAACTTTTAAAAATATAAAAAATTGTATGTTTGACCACCTTAACTTGGTCAAAACATGATGAAATTCATTTTTTTAATCCTATACTATGCAAAGCATAGAATGCAATGCATGTTTTGGATTCAAAAAATGTGATACTGTTTTGATGTTTTTCAATCAGCCTATCAATCTAGACTTTAGTCATAATTCAACTAGAAAATGAATAATTATTTATTAAATTCAAAGTAAAGCATAATTTATATTGGTGGAAAGCTAAGAATCTCCTTTAAAAACCCTTTTCATTTTATAAATTTTGGGTTTAAAAAAATTCGTCAGCCACATACCCTACACATACCCTACACATACCCATCATATCGCCACTTTTTGGCCCATCATGATCCTACACATACCCTAAGGTTTTGGTGAGTTTAGGACACTTTCATGTTTTTTATTCATCATTATTTTCTTGTTTTCATTCCATTTATTTATCAAGGATTTGATTACCATTTAGTGGGATTTGACCAACGAAAAACCCTATGCTCTAACCCTTGACCATTTTCCCCATCTTTGCATGTGTTTTTTGATGGTCTTGTAGGCATATTTTTCAAAGATATAGGTGTTGAAAAGTGGTCAACAAGTCATCAAATTGATTCAAGTCAACTAAACCCTAATTCAGGCTTGGAGACAACATTCAGTCTATTTTCTATAGATTTGATTCTGTCAACCCGACAAGAAGACAAGTGCAGATCTGGACCCATAGAGTTGACCCTTGAATTTGCAAAATTTTGTAGGAGGAATAATTTTCCATCAATGGCGAATGAGTACCACCTTCAGGTTGGAATTTTTATTTCATCATAATTCAGTTCTCGACAGTCAAAAATTGCTTCTAACAAAGTTTACCAGAAGAAGGATTGATTCGCCATCAATGGCGAATGAGCCCCACTAGTCATCAATAGTGATTTCTATCAAATTCTGGAATCTTCCAGTATCAACATTCAATCTCCAAGTGCACTCTATTCAGTCTCATTCAATTTTGATTTCATTCATTTATGTTTCTAGTTCATTTTTGCATATCACACTTTATTTTCAAACACTTCATATTTCATTAGTTTTACATAAATAATTAATCAATTTTATCAGTTTGCTGCATTTTAGGACATTGCATTTATGCATAATTCCATCTTGCATACATTATTTTGAGTGAACCACCATAGTTTTTGGGCCTATCTCTCTTCTTTTATGTGGAAAACCCTAAGAGTGCAAGAGATGTACATAGCCAACCCAAAAATTGATGGTTCATTTTGGTGAACCTGCATATTGAACATCATCTTTCTGATTTGGATTGCATTTACATCCTAGGACTCATAACATTAGCTTTTCCATTATCTTTTTGCATTTTTTTTTCATCCTAGGATTTACAAATTTGCATTAGTGAATATCTCATATAGATTTCATTTTTGTACTTCAAAACATTACAAAAATTACAATTTTGTGTTTGCATCTGAAAAACCATAAAAATCACTTTAAATTTTCAAAAAAAAACACAAAAACATCCACCCCTAGACTCATTCATCACCCTGGGCAAATTAGTCCAGTTGCACTTTTTGCACAGCATTTTTTGTCATTTTCACAATAGTTTCTACATTTCTATTTTTTGGTATTGCATTCTTGTTTCAGTCTACAAAATTTATGTTATTTTCATTTTACTATTCTTAGATTGCATTTCATTTGCATCCACCCCACCTCTTGTGGTACTTGTATGAGTGTTTGGTGCCCTATTGATAATAATTTAGTGAGAAGAAGTTCCTGACTCATGGCATCCTACGATAAAACACTCGTTGTCGACCTTGGGTTATCTTGAGCTCCTACTCTTGGTATGGACAATGGTGCATTAGGCATGAATACTACCACTAGTAAACCTTTACCTTCACATACAATCCATGTTGACACACAAAATGATCCTGTTATGCAAGATAAAGTCATTAACATTCATGAGGAGTTAGCACATTTGCAACAAAACTTGTGTCTTGAAAACATTTCCACCGCTGCAATTCCTTCTATCAACAAAATTCATCGAATTCTTGAAAGTGATGATGGTTTAGATGTCATGAAACAAATTGTTGGGATATACCAAAAACATGCTTCTTCCACCTCTAACACATCTCAACCAACAAACACAGTGGTTAGCCAAGGAGGATCTCACATTCCTCCTCCTTCAACCATAGCATCCATACCTACCTATACCACTCCTCAAGTTACAACAACCATGCAACAAGTTAGTCATGTGACTCCTTCTTTCATTATTGTAACCAAAATCCCTAGCTCTTTTGTGGCATCAAATGTTCCATTCTCCACCACCTTCACCTCCCTTAGTGTTCCCTTCACTTCTCCTTACATCACATATACTCCATCACCATTCTCTCTTCCACCTCATACCACTTACACTAACCCTCTCATTACACAACTCTTTCAGATTGTTTCTTCCATGCAACAACAAATATCCACCATTAACCAAAATCAAACTACACCACCACATACTATGTCTGTAGTAGCCCATTATCTTTGGAGATCCTAAGAACATTGATGCCACAAGGAATTGAGATTCCTAGGTTTGAGAAGTACGGAGGCAAAGGAGACCATACTAATCATGTCAATGCTTATAACAACCTTGTGCAATGATTTTTTCCTTGACGATAAACTGTTAGACAAACTATATCCTAGGACCTTCAATGACACTACCTTGGAGTGGTTTTCAAACTTGCCCAATCATTCCATTTGATCATTTAATGAAATTTTTGATTCCTCTATAAGTCATTTTCAAGTCCATATGACTCCCAAAAAGAAAATGGCTGATTTAATGAGATGTAAACAAAATATGGATGAAAAAGTAACTGATTTCATTTCACACTATCAGTCATTGTATGCTCAAGTAGATGTCAAGGTTACTGATTCACATCTCCAAAAGATGTTTATTGAAAACTTGCAAACTCACATTCAGGATAAATTGACGATGATGGAATTTCCTTCTTTTATGCATTTGTGCACAACCCTTTGTGACTATCACAACTCGATTACTAGTTGTGATGCAAAATCCACTTCTAACCGAGCTGAGAAGTCTGAACAAAGCAACCAAAACAACTCACAAAACTTGAGAAAATCAAATAGAGGCTTCTTATAGTTCAATCCCCTCCTCCACAACCAACTCAACCTATTCATAATCAAGTGGAAACTATTAAAACAATGGTTCCCTTTACCTATGGGGACTCGAAGAGATAATTTACCCCCTTTCCTGATACTCTCCATAACACAATGAATCAACTACTACAACAACAAATGATCTCTTTACCTACAGTCAAAACCCTTGATCCAACCAAACTTTTACCCCCCACCTTTAAACCAAATGCTTATTGTCATTTTCATCAACAAAATGGACATGACACAGAACAATGCAAGTGTTTGAAGCACATAGTACAAGACCTCATTGATTCTAATTATCTATCCATTGCAGGTGTTAATGATCAAGGCAATAATTCCATTGCACCTCCTAATCAGAATTTTCAAATCTTTACCAATCCCATGCCTAAACACAATGCTTCATTTGTCAAAGCTAGTGAACCTTCAAACAATGATGTGATGAATGTCGATACAACTGATGAACAACATGATATTACTCCAACTGTTACATATATTAATCTTACTGATGAAATGGTAGGAATGATAGACGTTATCCCCCATAAGGGCCACAAAAAAAAATCTCTTCATATTACTTTTTCTTCTCATGATATACTTAAACACCTTCCCAATGGTCCTCTTTACATAGTTGGTTGCACCTATGGGATATTAATAGATCCACCTTGTGGTGAGAACGTGATCACGAAAGAGTTTTTGGTATTACATGATCTTTATCAAGATGATTATGACAACCCAACAACATGGATTAAAACACATACTAGTTTTGTGTGCCCTACAATCGGATTGATTATACTACCATTACAATTAGGACCTAAAAATTTGGATGTAAAATTCTCTATCATTCCATAGTTGGATCAATTTCATTTGCAGCTAGGTCATCCTTGGCTTTGCTCAATGAAAGTTGTCCCCTCAATAATTTACAAATGTTTGAAGTTTCCACTTGACAATGAGATATTTATTGTACACCATAGCAGTTTTAATCCATTGTCTTCTATAGGAAATTTTTCCTTGGAAGCCTTTTGGCCTGAACCTATGGAACCCATCACCCCTAGCAAAGACTTCTTTTTCATTGCCTATAAAAAGTTCAAAGCCAAATATATAGCCAAATTGTCTCTTCACCTCATGTCCCCATCCACTTTTGCTACTCCTATTCTAGATGAGACCATACTCCAACCTGAATATGAAACTTACCAAACAATGCAACCCCATGAGCAATCAACCATAAACACCTCACTCATCATCTAAATGCCCAAGAGATAACAAAACCAACCCCATCATGCCACCTCACATTTAACAAGTTTATAAAGCCAGAGAGAAAGTGATTGACCCACCTTCGGTTCCTTTTGTTCTTCCCCCTCAGGAAGAAAAGGATCATATCATGGATCAACCCACTCTTACTCAAAAATTTAAAAATAGAATTAAATGTAACCAAGGCGCTAGAGTGCGTAGGCATCATCATCGTATCCTTGCTCCTTAGTTACAAACAGAAGAAAACAAAGAAAATAAACCTCTACCTTTGATAGAAGAAATATTTGACCACCCTACTCCTCCTGACCCACCACAAGATAGTACAATACAACCATCACAACAAAATGATCCAATACAATAACCACAACTCTAATACATCCCTCATTGGAAATTACTATTCGTCCTCCCATCGTGATTAATCTTGATGATGATGATGATGAGGAGATCTCTAAAATAGATGAAGAGGTGCATAATGATCTGAATTCTTTATTTTCCTCTTCTATGAGCTTAAATGACAAATCTCTCACACCAAGTGATGAACCTGGCAATTCCCCTAGTTCGGTGCTTGCAATTCTTCCCTTGGACAGTCAACTGCCCTCACAATACACTAAAAATGATTGGGAGGCAGATGACCTATTAGATGGTTTATTTGCATTTTCCTTGCTAGCCTTTTCCATTTTTCTTTTCTTTGCTTTTTCTGTTAGTTTGTATGTGTGTATCGTGTTCCCTTGCAATGTGTGTTTGATGTTCTCCTTCTCTTTGTGCACTTCCTCTATTTGTCTCTCTATTCTTCTATATGTGCTAGTTTCTATTTTCTTTTTCACTTTTATTTTTTGTTTTCCTTTTGGGGATGATGCAAAGTGTTGAGACATCCTATGTCTCTTCCATGTTGACCTAATCATTCCCTTTTACTTTTTACTTTGTCTTTTCTTTTGTTTTTCCTTTTGGGCATGACACAAGGTATTGAGACCAAAATATTCCTTTCATGTTAACCGAAAATCTTTTCCCTTTCTTTCTCCTTTTTTTTGTGTTTCTCCTTTTGGGGATGATGCAAAGCATTGATGGGTATGTGTAGGATCATGATGGGCCAAAAAGTGGCAATATGATGGGTATGTGGCTAGACTATTATTTTTACCCAAAATTGATGAAATGAAAAGGGTTTTAAAGGATATTCTCAGCTTTCCACCAATATAAATTATTATTTACTTTGAATTTAATAAGCAATTATATTCATTTTCTATTCAAATTATGACTAAAGTACGATTGATAGGCTAATTGAAAAACATCTATAGCTTTCAAACAATATCACATTTTTTAATCCAAAACATGTGTCACATTCTATGCTTCCAATACTACAGGATTAAACAAATAAAAATTGAATTTCATGAAGTTTGGACCAAGTTAAGGTGGTGAGACATATGAGTTTTTTATATTTTTTAAAAATTTGTAATAAAAAATTCATAATTAATTATTTAATTGGAAAAAAATTACAAAAAAATATGCATCACATCAGGGCATGAGTTCTCTACTTATATCTAAAATATTAAAAAAATATTATCATTTTATTGTGGTTAGGGTGGTTAGATAGACACCTACTTATTTTTCCTTGAAATTTAAGTACCACTACATTGAAATTTTAAATTTTCACCAAATAGGTTTTTTTTTTTTAAACAAACCTAGTAGTTTAGAAACTAAATTCAATTTTCTACATATTCTATTCTTACATATTTTTGAAATAATATAGATAACTTATTCAAATTTTTATGTCAAGTTGCCTAACTCTGATTTTTCTAGTTTTTTTTCCCACTTAAGGACCTATTTTTTCCATGATGATCCTACACCTACCCTAATACCACAATGTCTCTTCCATGTTGACCGAAAATGGACTTTAATTTTCTTTTGTTTTCACTCTCTTTGTGTCATTCTTCTAGTTCTATGTATTCGGGCAATTATGACAATTCTAAGCTTTTCATCAAAACATTGTGTAAGAGAGGGGGGCCACCACATGCAAGACCCCAGGTCACTGAGGGTCATGATGTGAGGCTGCCCTAACTTACTTCAGCTAAATTTATTGTTTAGGGTATGAGGATGAGAATAATGAGGATTTTTGGGTCCTACGATCACTCTACAATCCTGAGTTTCAAGGTGGGGCTAGGCGAGTCAATTCTTAGGTCCAACTTTGTGCCTGAGGAGACTCTCTGCTCAAGGATGTTAGCATGAACTTCAGACGACAGTGCGGCACGCTAGCATCTCAGAAACATGTTATAGTTTGTACAGTCATAATACAATAGAGACAAGTTCAGACTCGTGAAAATGATTAACAACCTAGCTGTTTAACTAAAGGGCTAGAATGATACTGGCAAGTAAACAAAGTATTCTCTAATATTGTAAAGTAAATAAGCAAGTGATAAAGATGAGGAGAATCTCACCAATGAAATTGTTCACTAGCTGATCCTCCAAGAGCTCACACACCTACACACAGTAAGAGAAAGAATGTTGGGGGGTGTTTGTGTAGGGGTCTACCTTAGTCAAACCCCCATTTAGGTGTTCCTACCTCCATAGACAACCAATGGAAAAGAGATAAAGAAATTAAAAAAAACACAAGCACTACAAACAGTACTATATTACTCAACCAAATGATAGAGGAGGGGAGAGGGAAGCTTACCACCTCCACCAAGAGCACTCAAGGATGCTTGGGGGAGAAATGAGAGGAACTCAAGCCTCTGCTGCAATGGCATGGTCCCAAACTTGCTCTACCAACATGGTGGAGTGTTGATGTTGCTACAATGGAATGCTTGAATTCTTGGAAGTGAGTGGAAATGAGCTTGTGAATGAGAATATGAGAGCTTGATGTGGTGTAGAGTCCTTCCAATCTTTCATCCAAAAATCTTCCAACCTCCAAATGTAAGTTCAAAGGTTGATTATCAAGGAATGAGAAATAAAATGACCATAATTGGGTCAGGTGGCCAAAGGAGGCATTACAACCTCATTGCCAATGGGAAGAGTAACATCTTTGTTGGCTCAACGATAAGAATCTGACAAGCACATAAGTGTTCCGCATGGGTGTCCCTGATAGAAACACCTCCACCAAAACACAAAATAGGCGCCAAGTGGACCTCCATCAGTGGGATTAAGTGAATTTAAGCCTCTAACTTTGGTTTTCTAAAGGGAAATAAGGCAAAAAGGGGAATTGCACCTAGGGTGCAAATTTTCTCTTATACATTTTTCCCCCACTTTAGTGAGCACAAGTACTGATGAGTGCTCAGTAAAGTAGATCAAGAAGAGAGTAGGGTTAGAAAAGTATACCTGAACTGTTGAGGAAGCAGACCAGGATTTGGAAAACCTGAAGATGGTGGAAAAATAAAGGACTCCATAGCTACTCAGAACTATGAAGTTAGAACAATAAAGCACCTTACAGGCCTACAAACTTGCAAGGAGGAAACCCCTCAGATCTCTCACATGGAGGAAGCCCCAAGGAAACGGACTCCGCAGAGTCAGGAAGTGGTGACATGTCTACCCGCAGATAGAACATGTCAGAGGTGGTGACACGTCTACCCGCAGATAGAACATGTCTAAAGCATAAATACATCTACCCACAGATAGGAAGCATCTAAAAAAAGCGTTGATATGTGTACCCGCAGATAGAACACATCTAAAAGCAGTGACATGTCTACCCACAAATAGAACATGTCCAAAGCATTGATACGTCTACTCATAGATAGAATGCATCTAAAAAAGTGGTGACATGTCTACCCATAGATAGAGCATGTCTAAAGCGTCGATACATCTACCCCCAGATAAAAAATATCTAGGAAAATTTTGATACGTCTACCTGCAAATAGAATGCATATAAAAGCGATGACATGCTTACCCACAAATAGGACATGTATAAAGTGTTGATATGTCTACCTGCAGATAGGGCACATCTAAAAGTGGTGACATGCATAACCGCATATAGGATATGTCTAAAAAGTGATCTTTCATGTAGACCAAAAGACTTTCAAAGGGCTCCCTCGGGAACTCTTCAAAAGGAGAGGGGTCCACTCAAGGGACACACTATTTGAAATGGGTAAGGTCTAGTCAGGATTCCCCCAAGCTAGATGCAAAAGGACAAATGGAAAGAGTCTAGTTGGCTTTCCCCCAGGCTAGATGTGCAAGAATCCATTTGTTACAAAGGCTTTCAAAGAAAGGGTCCTTGAGGAACCCACCATGAATTATAAGGGGATCCACTCAAGGGACACACAATTCAAAGTTTCCATCTTAGAGTGATTTTTAGTCAAGGGATCCTTCTGAAAGATGTTCACTTCATCAATGAATTCGAAAGGAAGGTCATTCCACCATGCGAGGGGAAGTCAAAGCAGTTCTCTCTTTGGAGGAAGGTCTTCATGTCCTTTCTTTACGAACCCATGATGAATGAAACACACTTCGTTAGGGTTCCAAGTTGAGAATGCACTTCCAAGGAAAAGATGTTGTGAGGACTTTCAAGAAAAGATTCATTGGCGGTCAATTTATAGTGTTAAAGGATGTTGTCACACATAGGAGGGAAAACTCAAGAAAAGAAGAGAGAAAGATAAAGAGAAAGTGAAAAGTACAAACAAAGGGCATAGGGGGATTTGGTTTAGCAGGGTCAGATCTATTTGAGCTCATATAATAGTAGACAACTTTAATGCAAGGTGAAAGATCATCAATCCCCAACCAGATCAGGAAGAATGCACAGAAAATAAAGTAAAAATAAAAAATTGGGTCAACATGGAAGAGAGGCCTAAATGCCCCCAACCCTTTGCATCATCCCTAATTTAACAAAAATAAACACAAACATGGAAGAATGATGGTACAAATATAAGAAGGTTTATGACATAGAAACCACGCCTCTATCCATGCACTAACAGGGATGACGAGGGTCATACAGGAACACATAGCACGAGTACAGGAGAACACATTACAAAACACGCACACATGCACACAAGATCAAAAAAGGGGGACCTCCTCCTAACACTGATCATCCAAAAGGTCATCTGATTCCCAATCTAGATCCTTATAAGGGGAAGGAGGATGAGCCTGGAAGGGTGGAATGTTAAGAGGAGGGGCATTCGGCCCTCCCATAACAAGGGCCAAGGAAGAGAGCCCCTCGAGGTCCTCTCTGCCTAGCTCTTGTGAAGTCAAGGTTAGCAATTTCATGAAGATCATCGACAAGTTCAAGACTTCATCCACAGAGTTAAACATGCACCCCATGGGGGTGCCATGTCTTACCTTAGTAGATGAGATGGGTTGTACCTGAGATCCACCACTAGGCTCGCCTAATGATTCAGGAGCAATGACAAACTCGGGAGAGGTCGGGACTGATTTTGTCACAAGGATAGAATATGTCATCACAGGGCCACCTTGCATAGGTGGGCTCCTCCTATGTCCTTTATCATGAGGAATACTCTCTTCTTTCTTCACAGGAGGAGATGAACTCCCTATAGACAAAGCTAGAGGCACAAAAGAGGAGGACAAAACCGTAGTGGATATGACCGAAGTGTTAACCATATCCATGGGTTTAGGAAAGGGTTGAATATCCAGAACAGTGATCAACAAAGGAAGCTCCACGAAAGGAGTGATAAACACTTGTACCTGCTTTGGGTTAGGTGCTTTTGCACTCACAACAGAAGTCGAGAGTAGATTATGAAAAAGAGACACAACAAGAGGGGAGGAAGAAGATGTTGTAGAGGGCCTTGAAGTGGGGGTAGTCATTTCTTCCTCCTCTTGTGAAGCAGCCTGGTCGGCTTGGAAATCCTTTCACCAGTGCTTGCGCTCTCATGCAATGTAGTTTCTACAGATCTTGCAATTAGAAGCCAGAGCTTGCAAAGGGGTAGGAGTTTCCTGCTCGATCATAGGAACTTCCACTATGGCCATTTCAGGTGGAGGAATGGGTTCCTGTGCAATAGAAGCGGGAATAGGCTGAGGAGCAATAGGAGGAGTTGACTCAAGAGCCTTGGCAGCAGGCCTCTTTCTGCTCACTGCCTTAGGAGCAAGATCAGTAGGATTGTATGGTGGTCGAGACAAGGAGGACTCTCTTTGAAGGATTTTCTTCCTTTCATACTAGAAAGTTCTAGGCTCTATCGGCAGAATAGGAAGTTTGAACGGGCACTGACAATTTTTCCTACAAACAAGGAGCAAAACTTAACGGTACCATGGTTGAGTGAGAAGAAGCATCAGATTGAGTAGAGGAAGAAGGAGGCTCACATGATCATTTCCCTTCTTTCATCTTTCGATCCTTAACAACATCGTTGTCAGTCTTCAAGCAAGCCCTATGTGAAATAGCATAAGGCAAGGGAGGGTACCTCACTTTCAACCTCAAACATCCTTTCTTATAATTCTTATATGTCTTATACAAAAGGTTTCTCCCAGGTGGAAGGGGACCCACAGGCGCAGGCCATGGGTGATCCAAGGAGTAGCTACCATGTGTGACCAGTGGTCGATAGTCGGTGTCATGAATCACATGTATGGAACATTCATGGATAAATTTTAGACATTTATGCATGATAGAGGGTTACGCGTTCATCGCTACTAACCAAGGGACACCCAACTTTACACAGAAGAGTTCGGACCTAGGGATGATATCAAACAAGAGCTTCACGGTCTTAGGTCTGACTAAGACTGATAGAGAAATGTTACCTAAAGGGGGTATGGAAAGATCATCATGTGTGCAAATGAAACTTTTAGGAGCATCGTATCCATCCTTATGTAAAAAAAATTTAAGCATAATCTCCTTTGTTATTATGTTGACCTGTGACATCGGATCAACAAGAACATCGGCTACAATGTTTCCATTCATCCATACAGGAATATAGAGGGAGAGATGGTTCCTTATTAAAGCCCATCGACATGTCCTATGAAGTAAAGGTTATGATGACACTTTTCTCCACAGGCTATGTAGATGGGATGGTTTGATGCAGGAATGAAGCCATCACGCACACTAGATAATGCTTTCATAAAGTCCCCAAAATTCAATGGATAAGACAGTGACCCAATTAATCTTTCATCATGCAATACCTTTGAAACCTTCCAACTATGTCACCTAGGGGTCACAAGTCAAGTTGCAAGGCGATAACCTTACAACACTCACACCTACAACACTCCTAGAGTATGAGGAAAGGGATTGTTAGTATCACAAGAATGGAACCAAAATGGTTCATGTCAGATTCACCAAAAATGTAAGAGAGAGGGACCATTGCATCCAGTACCCCAGGTCATGGAGGGTAAAGACGTGAGAGGCTAGCCTAACTTACCTCAGCTAAATGTATTGTTTAGGGTATGAGGATGAGAATGATGAAGATTTTTGGGTCCTATGATCACTCTGCAATCTCGAGCTTCAAGATGGGGCTAGGAGAGCAGTTCTTAGGTCCAACTTTGTGCCTCAGGGGACTCTCTGTCTGAGAACGTCAGCGCAGACTTCGGACAACAACGTGACTCGCTGGTGTCTCAAAAACGTGTTATAGTCTGTACGGTCATAATAGAACAGAGACAAGGTCAGACTCGTAAAAACTATTAACAACCTAGTTGTTTAACTAAAGGGCTAGAATGATACTAGCAAGTAAACAAAGTATTCTCTAATATTGTAAAGTAAATAAGCAAGAGTGATAAAGATGAGAATTTCACCAATGAACTCATTCACCAACTGATCCTCCAAGAGCTCACACACCTACACACAACAAGAGAGAGAATGTTGGGGGTGGCTGTATAAGGGTTTTCCTCAGTTAGACCCCCATTTAGGTGTACCCACCTCCATAGACAACCAATGGAAAAGAGATAAAGAAATAAATAAAAAACACAAGCACTACAAACAATACTATTTTACTCAACCAAATGATAGAGGAGAGGAGAGGGAAGGTTACCACCTCCACCAAGAGCACTCAAGGATTCTTGGGGGATAAATGAGAGGAACTCAAGCCTCTACTACAATGGCGTGGTCCCAAACTTTCTCTACTGACATGGTGGAGTGTTGATGTTGCTGCAATGGAATGCTTGAATGCTTGGAAGGAGTGGAAATGAACTTGTGAATGAGAATATGAGAGCTTGATGTGGTGTAGAGTCCTTTTGATATTTCATCCAACAATCTTCCAACCTCCAAATGCAAGTTCAAAGGCTGATTATCAAGGAATGACAAAGAAAATGGCCATATTCGAGTTGGGTGGCTGAAGGAGGCATTACAACTTCACTTCCAATGGGAAGAGTAATGTCTCTATTGGTTTAGTCATAGGAATCTGCCAAGGATGTAACTGTGTTGTGTGGATGTTTGTGTGCCTTATAGGAATCCCCAACAAAAATTCCTCCACTGACACACAAAAAAGGTGCCAAGTGGACTACCATCAGCAAGCTTAAGTGAATTTAAGCCTTCGACCTAGGTTTTCTAAAGTGCAATAAGGAAAAAAGGGGAATGGAACCTAGGGTGAAAATTCACTCTTATACACATTGCAACAATGAAGATACTGACCCCAAATTCATAGATCCCTTATGTGTTTGGTGTGTTCCTTTTTGGGGGAAACCCCTCTTTCTTTTGTTCCTTTTCTTTCACATGAAGCAGCCTTACTCAAAAATGTATAACTTGGCATAGGGGCTTTCCAAGTTGGCTCTCATGTCTTATTTTCTTTTTGCATTTTTCATTTTTCTAATTTAAAGTAATTTCTCACAGAATGGTGTATAGAAAGTCCTTTAAAGTGGGGGCATACATTGGAATTATTCATTTGCATTCTTTCTTGGTTCTTAGTGCATCCTTGTTACTTTATACAATGTATTTGTTTCTTTGTGGATTACATTGCGTGTAATGTCCTTCATAAGCATGATCTATCTTAGCATATTACATTCCTCTTGGTGGCCTAATGTGACACACTACATCCCCTAAGTTGTGAATAATATATTATTTGATTGGTCCTCTCTTGCAGACATTAGACACAATGTTCCCTAAGTTATAGACCTCACATGAACTAAACAAGAATCATTTGAACATTTCTTTTGCATTTTACATTTTTGCATTCGCATGGCCACCTTACATAACATAACTTGCATGCCTATGGTTCCATTGCATTTGTTCAGGAGTTCTAAGCATACAAAATTTTCTTGTCTCATGAAGCATGAACTGACCATTTTCCTTTGTGGCACCTTATTAAAGTTATCAAGATGCGTAAATTTGATATGGTTGAGGGGGAAGCCTATTTCACGGCATGGCTTTCCCCATAGCCACTTGTGTGTTTGTGAGTACATACAACCCAAGTGTATATTTCTCACCTTTTGGGCCTTCTCACCTAGTGGAAAACCATGAGTTCCATCACCCCAGAGTGAGTATTCATTTTCTTTTTTGGACAAACAACCTAGATTTGATCCACAACTAGCTGGGCAAACGATCGAAGCTTGATCTGACTTTTCCTTTTCCTTTTCCTCTCCCATTTATTTTTCTCTTTCACATGTCTGTTCCTTTGTTATTATGTTTAGTTTTTCATGGGATCTTCATCTTGGGGGATTGGTCATCCTTCTTGATTGTTATCATTCCATCTTGCTAGCATAAGTGCATTTGGATCCCTCTCGTTGTGCATGGCTACTTTAGTGTAAGTTTGAAGCAAGTTCATCCTCTCACTAAAGTGGGGGCTAAATGTACCATAGAAAAATGGATCTTGGAAATTTTGATGCTCATTTAGGTCTTTTTTCTATGATGCTTGGCTTATTTCTCTTTGATTTAATGTTGTAATGTGACTTAAACATTCACATTAGGTCTTGAATATTCAAATTATTAATATTTTATGATGTCTTGTGAAGGTTTTGTGAAGTGTTGTAACACATTTCTACACTTTTCTAGAATCTCTTCACTATAATTCATCTAAATACTCCCATTTTATCCCTTATCAAGTCCTATTTCAAAGTTTTGTAAAGTACTATAACAATATTTCACTCTTTCCTAGGCTTCTCATCACTAATTACACCTTTCTTATGCTTTATTTTGCCCCTTTCTGTACTTATAGGCCTTAATTAATTGTTTTTTTTAATACAAACCTTACAAACAACATTAAAACCAACTTAATTCCTCACACCCACTTGAAAGCCTAGAGTGGGACCCATTCACCATGGGTGGCGAATGAGTCCCTCTTTGCACAAAATTCAAAATAAATTCAAATTTCATTTGGGATTTTGCTCATTGAGACCTTATGTCAGCCTATGATGTTGTATTCTTGGGTAATTAGGGAATAAGTGTGTATAAATAAGTGTTTTTCCATCCATTTTAACCCTAATTCATCTCATTCACTCATTCATCATCAATTAGAATTCTTGCATTTAAAGAATCATCACATCATTTGATCAAGCAATTATCAAGTATCTTAGAGCAACCATTGACATATCTTCAGACTTCAACAATAAGGTTTTGGTGAGTTTAGGACACTTGCATGTTTTTTATTCATCATTCCTTTCTTTTTTTCATTTCACTTCTTTATCAAGGGTTTGATTACCAAAGTGGGATTTGACCAAGGAAAATCCCTATACTCTAACCCTTAACCATTTTCCCCCTCTTTGCATGTGTGTTTGAAGGTCTTGTAGGAAAAATTTTCATAGATATAGGTGTTGAAAAGTTGTCAACAATTCATCAAAGTTACTCAAGTCGACTAAACCCTAATTCAAGCTTGGAGACAACATTCAACCTGTTTTCTACAGATTTGACTCCATCAACCCGACAAGAAGACAAGTGCAAATTTGGACCCACAGAGTTGACCCATAAATTTGTCAAATTTTGGAGGAGGAATAATTTTCCATGAGTGTAAAATGATTCCAACCTTAGCTAGAAAATTTAATTTCATCATAATTCAGTTCCCGACAGTCAAAAACTAGCTCCGACAAAGTTTACTAGAAGAAGGACTAATTCACCATTAGTGGTGAATGAGTCCGACTAGTCATCAACAGTGATTTGTGTCAGATTCTATAACATTCCACCATTAGCATTCCATCTCGAGGTGCAATCTGTTCAGTCTCATTCAATTCTGGTTTCATTTGTTTATGTTTCTAGTTCATTTCTGCATATCACATTGTGTTTTCAAACACTTCATATTTCATTAGTTTTGCATAAATAATTAATCAATTTTATTAGTTTTCTGCATTTTAGGACATTGTATTTAGGAATAATTCCATATTTCATACATTAGTTTGAGTGAACCATCACAATTTTTGGGCTTATCTCTCTCCTTTTACGTGAAAACCCTAAGAGTGCAAGAGAAGTACATAGCCAACCTAAAAATTGATGGTTCATTAATTAATAATCATTATCACCCTTCATCCTAATCTCTTTCTTCTATCATCTTTAAATCCTAGCCTAAAGTAAATAATTACCTTTAATTATTTACTCCCATCACTTATCTCTTTCCTCCAAAAATTAAATAAATAATCTATTTATTTAATTCCTCACATGTCCCATCCTATATAAAATTCCTCTAATCCTAATTAATTTTCATAATCCTAGATTAAGGATGTGCACATTCTAATCCTTGATTAAGGAGGCATCACATCCTTAATAATATTAAAGTGGATCATTAACCCTCATTACCCACCTAATAATTTTCCTAATCCCTCACTTGCACATTGCAATAATTAATTAACTATCCTAACCTACTTCTTGGTCAACTCTCCCCTTTACCCAAGGAATATTAAATTCTTTTTTAATCTCCCCACATCCCCAAATGAAAATTTAAATTCCATTTATTTATCAAATGTCTCTAAAGGAATTTTTGGTCAAACATATTGTCTCATGCATCCACATGATGACAAGTGTCAACATCTTGTGGGTTGAGATGCCTCAAGGCATCTCAACCCTTGATCTTTTTCTCCCTTTTAGTCTCTACCATCCATTCCAATCTCCCTTGCTAAATGGCTAACACTTAGCCATTTTTTTCATTCTCAACCATCTCATGCACACTCAATATCTCACACTATCACCATAACCAAACCCTTTCAACCATAGCCATCTTGCATCCATTTTGTGACCAAATCAAGAAAAATCAAGCTGTTATGTTGGAAAAATTGATGTAAGAGTACACATATCAAGCCATCAACAAGGGAAAACAACTCAATCAATCTCAAACAAGGTAAAATTGGTTTCATTGTCATTTTAAGTTTGAGTTTCATCTTAAGCCCAATCTTGAGTGTTGGCTTTAGTTTTTCTATTTTGCATTTAGTTTTACTTGCATTTTAGAATAGGGAATTTCACTTGCACAATTTTTTGGCACGCTTTATGGGACTCACATCATGGGTATACTTTCATGTTTCTTGTTTTTTAAGATTTTGCATATTCAGATTTTAGACACAAAGGAGAATTTTCCCTCGATGGGAAATCCCACCTAACACAGGGGCGGCCCTATAGTAAACACGGGTGAACATGCTCCCACCCTTCCTAAGAATAGGTGAACTTGTGTCTAGTGATCTAGATCAATACTTTCAGAGGTGGATGCATTTGAGTGACTTGAATGGGAAAAAATGTAAAAGGAAGTGGGGACCCCGCTTTGACTGTAGAGGAAAATACATTCTCGCCCCACCACTCAACAGGTGATCACGATCTCGCCTATTTATTGAACAAGCGAACTTGCATCCAGGAAAAGGGCGAATTCATTTCATGTAGAGGAAAATTTGAGGTAATCCAGAAAGTTAATTTTTTTAATTTGAGCTTTCATTTGATTTCAGATTTGGGTACTAATCAACTAACTTGTTTGTTTGGTCCTGTGAGATTATACTAACATTTGTGTAACAAATCATAGAGCCAATATCAAAGATCAAACCTACTAACACGTGTGTTGCAGGACGAGTGGTTGAATACCTTAGTTAGCTCTATCTGTTGTCTTTTCCATGCTAGCTAGGCACACATAGACTTAATTAAAGGGTCAATTAACTTGTTTGTTGTGTTTGGGAGCGTGTTGTTGACGTATGCTCTCCCCTTGCACCATTCGGTTATCTTGGGTGACTGGAAATCACAACTCATTCCAGTCCAGTGTAGTCTACCTAGGGAGTACTAGTATGCATATAGGTAAAAGCACAAAACTGTGTCATATTTTATAAAGGAAACGGCTAACATTGATCTAACTTTTAAACTTGAATCACTAAAAAGTGGCATATATGTTTTGAATTTTGAAATGATGTAAACTAGTAAAATATGTCTTTTTTAGTATATTTTATATTTGCATTTGAATAAATATATATATATATATATTTTAAACTACTTTTTAATAAATTAACACTATAATTTAGTTTTTGATAAAATGCTGAAAAATGAAGTTGCATGAGACATCAAACTTTTTATAGTAATTTTCTTTTCTTTCAATTTTTTTGTGTCTATCTATAACTTGAAACTTTAGAGCATGGATATATTTTTTCCAATTTTGATAAATATATATTTTTAAATAAATATTAAAATGTGTGTGAATAAAAAAAAATTGTTTCTATTGAACATCAACTTTCATATTAAAAATTTATCTAAAATGGGAAAAAAATTATACCATATTGAAATAGATTCTTTTTTCTAGTGCATGTTGGCAACACAAGGGAAAACAACTGAGAGGGGGGGTGAATCATTTTTCACATAAATTAAACTTATTTAAAAACTTATTCTTAACCTTATTCTCAGATCTGATAAGTAAGCATGAAAGCATAAATCATCACCACATCAGAAACACACATAACACCAAGATTTTTACATGGAAACCTTGTTAGGGGAAAAACCACAGTGGAGGTTAGTCCAAAAGATTATACCCTGTTAAAATTATAAGAAAGATAAATGGGAATGCACATGCATTCAAGCGCACTGCCTAGAGCTCACTAGTTAATTACAACAAGGCTTACTATACAAGGGAAGACACACTGTCTTACAGAAAGATTCAGATTGGATCCACAAGATTGAACTAAGAAAATAACATTTGTTCATGCCTAATTACAATTCTGGTTAAGCATAGAAAATATGCTCACTCTTCACACTTTACTTTTTCCTTCAAATGATTAAAAAATTATTCACACATAGGACTCACACACTTCACACACTCATGATTTCAAATGATAAAAGAATTGCTCTTATATATCTGCAACTAAAAAAACATCATCTCCATGTCAGCTCCAATAAAATATAAAATGAATACAAACTGTCGACCTAAAATAGTAAACAATTTGCAATGTGAACAACCAAAGTCAGCCACAGCATAGTAACGATCCAAAAAAATATCCTTGAACATGAAACACCTTCAATAATTATTCCTCAAAGATCCACAACAAACTATACAATCACCTAGTCAGCCAAGAACATGAAAACCATGAACATGCAAGAGAAAATATCCATTCGTGAGGACACCAATCAATGTGGACATACATCAAAGATAGAGAACGATTTAGAAACATTCACAAGCATCATGAAATACTAAATAAGGATCTGCAACAACTCATATTACTAGAATCACATAATTTTCATTCAGGAACACCAACTAGAACAACAGAAAAACTGTTAGAACACCAAAACTGATAACTCAATCAAATCTTCATGCGAACCTCTGAAACTTAACATGGATAAACTAGATATACTAAACAAGAAACCTTTTAATCCAATTCCTCTGATCATCAACATAATGAGCTATCCAACACATTGAAATTTACTTCACTATCGACAAGGTCTACAACTTACTTCAATACAATTTTCTCAATATCCTCGACATATTCAACTTCGATGCTAATAGTGTTGACATCAATGACAACTACATATTAGCATCATCCAACAGTGCATCATAAATTTTTCAATTTTTTTAATAAGTTTTAGTATTTTTCCTTGGCATGGAAATCAACCAAATATTTTGTGCTAATAGCCTCCTTTTAGTAAAATTAAAAATAAAATATAAACAATGATTAAACTATTAAAACAAATATATTTTTGTAAACTACACTTATGGATCTACAAAAGGGTTTTTTTTTTTTTTAAATGTTATTTTTATTAGTAGGAGTTATTGAAACTTCAATTTTTTCAAATAATTTTATCTTTTTGGTAAATTGGACTCAAAGTGGTTCTCCATATATTTTTAGCCAACAATTTTAGTTAAGAAAGTTCTTGAAGTATCTAACTTAGCTAGAATGAATCTTACTAGATTATATGTTTGACCAAAATTGATTTTTAGTTAGAAATACTTAAATTAAGTTGTGCTGATAAGTTGGATGAAAGTGTGACATAGCTTTGTGATTTTATCCGTACACTCTCCCCTTGTGCTATGTGTGAGCCTGGGGACCAACATAAATGTCTAGTATTTCCTTCCCTTTAGTGAGACCTTCCTAGGACTACATCACCCAGGGGATGATCTTGACCATGTGTTACCGACACGGTATATAAAGGGGGGAGAATGAAAGTTATACCTCAATCCAGTCATGTCATGTTTAGTGAAGCGTCAAAGTTAGGGTGATATGTAGATAAGATGTGCAAGGTTGGCCAGAGTTTCCCATACCTCACTAGGGTTCCTGATCCAAGCTTGTGACGGACTGGTGTTCACATTTGTGCCTCACACACCCTCTTAGTGCATCATGACTCATGAGATAGCCTACTTAGACTAGATAGAGACTTGTGTTCAACCATAGCTTGGGTAGTGCAGGGTATGTAGATCATACCTTGAAGTTACTCACCACATACTCCCTTAGGTTGAGGTAGAAATCCTCGTGGTGAACTATGATAGTTCCTGAGGAGAGAGAGAAGGTGAGCCTGTGGTGTCTATTGATGGCCCTACACCATTGGATCTCTAACTATCTACCTTCGCGAGAAAGGGTGATCTAGAGAACCACCCTGGTATCATGGAGTATTAACTTTGTGTGTCCCCTCAAGGTGGTGGGCCTACATCGAGTTAGCAAACTTTTACTACTAATTTTAGGCTTGTGCTACCTAGAGTGTTTTCTTGTGATATACCAATGCTTGTTCTTAGTCCGAGTCAGTCCAACCCACTACTTCTTGTTGTTTTCCATCTTTTTCCATAGTCTTCCCCTGCCCTCAGTGGTGATTTTTCTTCTCACAGGGGTGAACTTGCATTGTGGACAGGAAATCCTATCCTGGAAGGGGCAATTTCATGTCTTAGTCTAGTCTAGTCATCCTTTAGGTGAACTCGCTCTTATGAGGGGTGAACTTTCTTGTGGGTCTCTTAGATAGGAGACCCCACATCCACTTGTTCCCTGAATTGGAAATCTCATCCCCCATATAGGAAAACCCAAGTTCAAGTCTCCTAGTCCTCTGTTCGTACCTCCCTTAGAATAGGTGAACCTACTATCCACAAGGGAAATCCCACATCTTAGTCTGTATCCTCTCATCCATACATCTTCTTGGTTAGGTTAACCTATTTCTTTCTTGAGTGATCCTACACACTCCTCCATATAGTCATTCTCTATAGGTGTTCCTATCCTTACCAATAGGTGATCTTGATATGTACAGGGGTGATTCTATGATATCAATAGATAAGAAAATTTATGATCTAGAGAGGTGAATGTGCTATACACAGAGGTGGATCTGCTTTCCATACAAAATCTTGAGAGTCAATCCTTTGTGTCATGATTATTCTATATATTCCTCAGTCTGAAACCATAGTCCAATCATTTTTTTCCTTTGCATATCCATCTCCAAATGATCCTTTTCATCTTATCAACCCTCATCAATCTATCCAAACATCATCCCCTTTGAGCAAGGAGTCAACTAAACCTATCCTTCATTCATCCAACAATCGTCTTCATCATTTTAGTTGTATCCTTAAACTTAAGAATCTATCCCATCACATCCTCCAATTATCCTAATTTGAGATTAAATCCCATCTTAATCTGAGCTTCAAATCAAATCCTAACTTGAGCTTAAATCGAATCCCAATCTGAGCTTAATTCACATCCCAATTTGAGCTTTAGTCCATCCACATCCAAGATCTTCTGATATAAAAAAAAATCCTAAGACACCTTCTACCATGTTCTTATAGTCCATTCTATTTATCTTTTCATCATAACTTCTTTTCTTCTAACTATATATTCCCATTATTTTCAATCCACATCCATCCAATACAACATAATTAATCCTTATCCTCCATCAATCAAATCAAAACTAGTAGTCAAGGGAAATCCCAATTACATTGATGATGATATTGAAAGTCTTGTTGATGAATTACGATGTAGATTCCCTTGATGCTATCATTTCTAGTAAGCTTTCCCAAACCATCATCCAAAATCCAATCACTCATCCAAGCTATCCCATCATGCCTTCATCCACACCCACTAGGAATCCCTATGCTACCTCCAATAAGGGATATCTATTTTCTTCCCCATAGACACCTCCATCTTATTTGTCATCCACATATCCCTATTATCTATTACCTACATATACCTCTCATCCAACATTCATATCTCCATGTTCTCCTCTATCCATATCTCACCCTTCATCTTCACACAACACTATCACCTTCACCCCTAGTCCAAATCCTCCATCTCATTATCCTCCAATCCTATTCCACCCTCCCAATCTTCCCACCTTAATCCACCATCTCAATATTCTTACCTTAATTCCCTATCCACTTTCTCCAATGCCAATCCTTCATCCACATATCGTTGTACTAATTTACCATCCATATCATCCTATCCTAATCCACCATCCATATCATCCTATTTCAGCCCATCTTCCACTCCATCATATTCTAATCCTTCCTCCAATCCATCATACATTTTTCCTCCATATAGTCCCAATCCATCATCTCATTTTTCTCCAAACCCATCCATGTCCTTCTATCCTACTCCACCATCCATGTCCTACTATCCTAATCCTCCATCAATATCCTCCTATTTCACTCCATCTTGCACTCCATCATATTCTAATCCTTCCTCCAATCCATCATACCTTTGTCCTCCATATAGTTCCAATCCATCATCTCATTGTTATCCAAACCCATCCATGTCCTTCTGGCCTACTCCACCATCCATATCCTCCTATGTTACTCCATATTTCACTCCATCATATCCTAATCCTTCTTTCAATCCATCATGAAATTTTCCTCCATCTAATCCCAATACATCATCTTATTCTTCCACAAACCCTCTCCCAATCCATAATCCTAATCCACTAGTCCATAATCCGCATCATCCACCCATCCATAATCCTCCACCTACTCCTAGTACTCCACCCCATCCCATTCCTCCATCTAATCTTAATCCACTAGTCCATAATCATCATCCTCCAACCATCCATAATCCTTCATCTATTCCCACCACCTCATATAAGCCTCTAATACACAATCATCTCATTCTAGGTGGCATCCAAAGACTCGTGACAAAGAAGACATCCCCAAATCCATATCTTGATGTTGTGGAGCCATGCCACCCCAATCCACCATGTACATTCACTAGTGATGAGGCCCTTCTCCATCTCATACCTATCATTACTATTACCACTCCTGCCACCATCGAAACTGTTGAAAACATCAAACCCACTGAATCCATTGAATCCCCACCTTCTACTCCTAGAACCACCAAACCCATCAAAGACACCCAAATCTAATCCATTTCTCTTACTCCTAGTATCACCATCATCCACTCCCATGACCTTCATGAATCCTCCATCCTTCCATCTACCCCATTCAAGGATTCCATCCA
>VDFB02000017.1:18490787-18511711 GCA_007258455.2 Sequoia sempervirens
TAGATGAAAATTTCAATTTTTGGGTGATCTCATGAAAAAAAAAGAGGACAAAGCACCCAATAGGTCTGGAAGGGCTTCAGGAGGCTAAAAATGTGTCTAAACATAATAAAACGATGAAAAACAAGCCTCAACTAAATGAAAATAGGTTCGGGGGCCCAAAACCCTAGCAGGTCAGCCAATCAAGGTTAAAAAAAACCCTAATTTTCATGCTTAAATTGGGCCCAAGGGGTCACTTTCAAGTCACTTTCAAACACCTCCAATAGTGACCTCAAGATTTGAGCTCTGACATCCTAACGATATGGCGTAACGACAACTTCCTCTACACATTTTTGATCGAGTTTGGACATACCAGTGGCCACCTGGCATCGGGGCACCAGTAAGTGGTCCTTACGCAAGCTTTGTATTTCATTTATTACTTCAATTAATGCTTTAAAGAGTCGGTATTCCTACAACAGTGCTATATAGCACCGCTCAGGAGTCAAACTGTGTCGCTCAGTGCTAAATAGCACTGTCTTGATGCAATTTGGAGTTTAGAAACTCCGAAGTTGAGCTCAGGGTTGGCGAGGTAGTTTGGAAAGTGTGACGCGGTGGTCTCAATTTATCTCACAGTGCGCCGCTGGGAGGGAAATTGCACCGCGGTGGTGCGATTTTGCAACTTTAAGCCCTAGCGTCAGAGTTTGATTAAAATCAAATTGCGACGCCATCATGGGTTGCACCATTGGGGGAATTTTTTGAACACTCGATAAAAAAAAAAAATTTAAAAAATAACATGATGACCTTCCTAGATGTAGGACACAATGAGGGAGCTCTACTCTCAGGAGCACAGGTCATGAGACCTAGCTGGCTACTTGTGGGGCCTGAGCATCAAGGACCAGGATCAACTCTAGATTTCAGGGTTGTGGCACATTGTGTATGCGGCACCCATTCACACTCATTTAGGGATGTTGTTAGCACTGGCCGAGAGATGGCACAACAAGACATCTTTATTTCATCTTCCCACTGGTGAGGCCACTGTCACTCTACAGGACGTTTGGTAGATTTTATGATTGTTGATACATGGTTGTCGGACGATCTTCGACATGGACAAGGGGTGCGAGGCCTACTTCTGAGTCTTTGCTACTGACGAGATTGTCTTCTGTGAGGGGCAGATAGAGCTTGAGTGACACAGGATCCTAGCACCCTCCTACCACTGGGTGATTGCAACCATCATTTCGGGCCTTATTGCCCCTGACAGGCGAGGGCGATACTTCAGTCTCGGTTGGAGATATTGCTAGGAGTGGATGGTCTAAGATGGGCTAGTTCATTTTGCAAGGGGGCCTGTTCTTCTAGCTTCACTATATAGGGACCTCCATGAATACATTTACATGGACGATAGAGTGTTGGGAGTAGGGGTGACCCTTCTTCACATCTGGGTGTGGGAGCACATTTCTTTGCTACATCCATGTGTCATTTTAGTTCTGATGGGGCTAGACGATCCCCTCATGTGTCGATACAGAGGTGGTGTGTCCTTCACACACACCGGTCAGCATGGGATCCCCTACTGGAGGAGGGTCTTGGGTGAGATGTAGGTTTTTACCTGGCTCCCATACCTTGGTTGGCCTGGATGGGCCGATGATGTTGATCAGATGTTTTACTGCCGCCAAGATCATTTTATGCAGGGGCAGGAGCACACCATTCTTGAGAGGTACCTACCTCGGCACATGCAGCATTAGTTCGGAGATCCGCAGGATCGGCTAGATGACGACTACGTAGCCATCTTCGCCCACACCATGACACAAGTTTCATGGGGGCGATACATTCCTACTTCGAAGGCAGTTGACAGTTTCCAAAAATTCGTGGCTTGACCATCGGCCTATGATCAGGGGTTAGCAAGTCCAGGCACGACTCAAGCCTACAGAGATTGGTTTCAACCTCCACTTCAGTTGATGATTCCAGGTGTAGACCCAGATCTATGGAGAGTTAGAGGCAGAGGGGGAGGACGAGGCTAGAGAGCGGAGATTCGATAGGACCCACCATTTGTGCGGCCAATCCAGCTAGATCAGGTAGATGTGCACATGCAGGACCAGCAGCAGGTGCCACCAGTCCCACCACCACAAGCTGAGGATCCTCCTCGAGTGCAGCCGTAGGTACAACTAGCAGGACAGGCAGATGAATGAGATACTTTGATTACACAGCTGTAAGCCCAGGTCTAGCCTGTGACAACCAAGAGAGATAAGGCAAGGGTCGAGAGAGAGCAGCTCAGGGCTGAGAGGAATCAGGCCGTACAACATAGATAGGCTGCAGAGCTATAGGAAGCCACAGAGCTAGGCAGGAGATAACAACTAGAGAGCATGACAACCTCCTCTTCTGACAGTATAGTGTCAGTTCGGTCCTACAGGGATGTCGTCTGAGAGGCAGAGTATTATCGACAGTTTTATCACGAGGTCGTACCTAGAGCAAAGCGGGTACCAAAGTACTCAGAGCGAGCTAGCCACAGACCAACAAAGGGTCGTGGTGATAGAGGCGAGGGTAGCATTCATAGGGACAAAGCGTGATCGAGGCGTTATGATACTTTTTGTGCCTTATGGGCTCATTTTTGATAGCCCTATTGGCCTTTTGTACTGATTGACACATATGTATAGTGATCCAATTTATTATTGTACTATGATAGTTGCGTTATTGATGATATATATATATATATGAGCCAATGATGATTTTCATGTGATGCAATGTGTTCTCTTTATTTATGCATGTATGATTTTACTTCTATATGTTTTTGATGCATTTATTTCTAATGATGTATGCATTATGATTATGACTAATAGATCTATATTATGTTAACCTATGATATGCAAATGTGATGTGCAATGATGTTGTCTATATGATGGTCTATTTATGATAATGCAAGATGGGATAATCTAATATGTGATATGGATTGAAATATGTAAAATGATATGATCCATGGTGCACATACGAAATGATATGTGAATTGTGCTTATGAAATATTTATGAATGGATGCATATATGCTTTGTTTGTAATGAATTTTGTACATTTATGCGATGAATGATTTATGATGTTATTTATGAGATGATATGGATGATGAAATATGAATGCAATGGTCATGGTATGATGCAAATGAGATGGTGTTAATGCAAATGAGATGGTTTTATGAGATGCTTAGAATAGCAAATGTTATTATCCTAAACGTATTAAATGATGATGTAATGTATGTGATGCATTTAATAGGATGAGATGTTATGTTAATGCAAAGTGATATGATGATGCGTAATGTAATATGAATGTAATGTGATGAGATGATGTCATGATGTTATGCAAGTATGCAAATGAATTAAATGCTTTTATACCTATTGTTTATGATTATGCAAAAATGATTATGAAATTCTTCTGTAAATGTTATACAATGATTTATGTGATAGATGTAATGTGATGCAATGTAATGGATGAAATGAAATAGAAATGAATTCATCTATCTGCTGAAAGAATACTTATGATAACCTGTTTATGACAGTTGAAATGCAATGCGTATGTTTCTGTATGTTTATGCAATGGTAATATTGGTTTTGTGGATGCAGGATCGATGATGATGATGATGATGATGATGATGATGATGATGAACTATCATAGTACCTTGTTAGTGTGGTTAGCAAGAAAAGAAGAAGTCATTTCAACAAGACACAAGATGATGCAAATGCAAATGATGATGATGATGATTTACTTGTGCGAGGGTGGAAGTTTTCAAAGGCAGAATTTTCTTATGTTTGATAACACCATTGAGTACGATGCATTAAGGTATATAGAAACTAGGATGGTGTTGTACCTAGTAGAGATGGACTTTGACTTTGTGAGATGCGAGATAGGGTATCCTTGTTCACATGACATACAAAAACCTTGCTAGGATGCACTTTAGAAGTTCAAAACATCTCAGACCAAAACATGGGAAGGTATAAACAATCAATGCAATAGTCAACAAGCTGTCCAAAACATCCTCTATACATATCTAACAAAGAAAGTATTCACCAAGGTTATTTTACAAGAACGTCCAACAAGCATAGTAGAAAAAAGGATAATGATCGTTGCCCCATTCTTATTTCTCTAAATCCTCTATTTCGGGATATCATCGAGAAGTCCTTGGAATGAGCGCAAAATAAGATAAGTTAGAAGATAAAGACAAAGTAAACAAGCTGATGTTCTTCAATACCGCTAACTGAAGGAGGATGTGTTTCCAAGGATAAGAACCAAAACTATTGCCAAAAGATAATGCTGGTGATGGAAGGATACATCCTAGAGACATGTTGAAATTGGATAGTGACTCATCATTTTGTTTATCCAGTGTTCTTTTGATAAATAGTGCACATTGTAGGAAGGATTCATCCTAGGACACTGACCTTATTGAATGATTGATATGGGACTATTTGGACTATTGATAGGGTATTAACTTGCTAACGTCTTGACTTAAACTTGGAACAGCGTTTTGAATTTTGCACAGCTGCTAGACTTGTTTCTAACTATTTCATCAAGGTTGAGGATGATAGATTAATTTATTATGGATAAGTATTATTGTGGTGCAAGTGAGATGAGGTGGATGGATTTTCTTCAAATATTTGGATTTTTGATGTTTGCAATGTTTGAAATTTATTATTTTCCAAAGAGTTTGAAATGTTTTGATTTTGATTTTCCAAATGTTTTGGGATTTTTTGATATTTTAACAAAGAGAGTGACCTAAAGACCTATCCTAGGGGCCTCGAAGGCTCATCAATAGATTAGCCTTTCCTACGTTATACACGAAGAGACCACTTAGTTCGACTGACGACTTGACCGATTTACAAATGAAGATATACATGATGAGATGTCAGTTTATTATGAAAGACTCCTAAAGGGCCTAAGTGTCTCGGGGATGATCAAGATCAACCTTGCCTACATTCAAGGCTCAGAGATCTATAGTTTGATCGATGACTCTATTTTTGGCTTTTTTGACTAACTTTTTCACATGTTTTGGGATTTTGATAATTTTTTGATATTTTTTGGATTTTCTGATGTTTTGATGTTTGTGGATTTTCTAATTTGAGGACTTTAAGAATACATAGATCCAATCGATGGAACATACTGACATGATACGGTGGTTACACCCGATGATGATAAATGATCTTGAGGATGGGCTGAGTAGTACTAGGAGGGATCATGATACAAAGACAGGACCAAGCTATGGTGCGGATGTGAGTGGATTAGTGATGGATGGAGATCTGGATGTGATGGATGACGAAATGGATGGATGATGCGAAGAAAGGCGTAAAGATCACGGTGGATGGAAAGTGCTTATTTACATGAGCACTATTTGCAGTTTTCTGAATTACTTGTTCAGCTTAATTGATTTCACTAGAAGGGCGATTTTTTTTTCTTTTTGCTATATTTTATCATTTTCTGATTTCTTAGATTTTTGCTTTTTTATTTTTTTTTTTTATTTGCAAGATGCTGTTGCCAAGGATTTTTGCTGAAGTAACCATTTTTTCAAGACATTTTCTAATTTTTTGGAATTTTGGTTCTATACCTTGAAAGATTTAGGCATAAAACTTTTTGAGATGGGAGCTATTCATGGGCTCTTGAAGAGGTTCCCCTTTGGGTGTTGATAACTGATATGCCCCTGACTTGTAACTTGCTATGATGGCGTGTTCCTAATCCCAATTAGGTTCAAATTTTCCTTTCTTTGCTTGGGTTTGGCACATTCTTACAGTTGCTTTTAAAGAACCCGGTTCTCACGACTTGGAGCGATCACATACGATTTTCTTATTGTGGCTCCTTTTGAGTCTATTACGATAGACTTGCAAATGGTTCAAATCATCTATGTCACTAATCTAATAGCTCAGCTCATTCAATCTTGACACTCATTAGTCTTCATCGGTGATAAGGTTTTTGCAATGATATCACGATTGATGGGATCTTGATCTCAATGGGAATCTTGATCCATAAACTAGGGAAAGGGTGGCCCTAGTGGGTGTGTGAATCTTTGGTTAAGTGGGCGGTGAGGATTAAACTGCAAATGCAGATTCATAGGCATGTTGACTATTTTCTTAGCATTTTCAGAATGGTTTGTTTGTAACTTCTGTGGCCCATTACCTTGGGGATAGTATGGGGTGGAGAAGCGATGTTTGATTTTGAATTTCTCGCATTAGTCACAGACCTCCTAATTTTTGAATGGTGTCCCATTATCTGAGATAATGGCTTTTGGAACACCATATTGGCAAATGAGATAGTTCAAGATGAACTTTGAAATCTGCTTCCCATTTATGTATGTCATGGGTATGGCTTCCACCCACTTAGTAAAGTACTCTATTGTGGTTATGATGATTTTATGGCCGTTAGATGAAGTGGGAGTGATTTTTCCAATGAGATCGAGTCCCCATTGTGAAAAGGGCCATGGTGTGACGATAGGATGAAGCTCTTGAGCTGGAGCATGGATGAGGTCCCCATGCTACTAACATTGTAGACACTTTTTGGCATGATCATGTGCTTCTATTTCCATTGTGGGCCAATAATACCCCATCCTCAGCAATTTCTTAGCTATGGTCATTCCACTCGAGTGTGAACCACAGATACCATTGTGTACTTCAGTTAGAGTGGTTAATGCCTCCTCAGTGTTTAAGCAACGTAGTAGGGTTCCTTCTATGCTCCTACAATATAGGGTATCACCTAGGATGACAAATCTGGATGCCTTTTTAATAAAGGTTCATTTTAAGTTTGAAGGTAGGTCGGCGGGTATGACTCCTATACGAAGGTATGTGTAAATTTCATGATACCAAGGATCACCAGGACCAATGATTTCACACACATATTCTGATTCTGGTACCTCGAATGCTGGTATGAGAAGTTGCTCAATAAGGAATTCATATTTTGGAACATTGTTGGGAATGTCCAGTAAGGATCCAATTGTTGCCATGGCATTTGCTACTTTGTTGTTGGTTCTAGGAATTTTCTCAAATATTATTTCTATGAAAGATTCTTTGAGAGTCTCCACCAATTTCTTTTATGGAGGGAGCTTGTCATCCTTGGTCTGGTATTCATTGTTTACTTGATTTATGATCAATTGAGAATCTTCATATACTTTGACAGATATGATGTTCCATTGCACTGCTATTATGAGACCTATGGTTAAAGCCTCGTATTCCACAATGTTATTAGTGCAAGGAAATGCTAGTTTGTATGACCTTGGTATGCAATCCCCTTATGGGGTGATAAAGAAAACACCAGCTCCTGATCCATGCTGTGTGTATGAGCCATCGAATTATAGTTTCCAATGGTTAGCTACGTTGACATTGAAAATGGATTCATCTGGAAACTCTGAGATGAGAGAGTTCTCTGCATAGATTGGTGCTTCTACTAGTTGGTCTATGATGACTTGGCCCTTAATTGATTTCCTCTCCACATATTCGATGTCATATTCTAATAATATCATCACCCATTTTTCCATTCTTCCCGTGAGCATTGCCTTTGATAGTAAATATTTGAGGGGGTTGATTTTGGCGACGAGCTTTATCTTGTGTGCCAACATGTAATGTCTGAATTTTTGAGATGCAAAGACTACTGTGAGACATGCTTTCTCGATGAATGAATAGTTTAGCTCATGACCAACCATTGTCCTGCTGATGTAATAAATAGCCCTTTCCGTTCCATTTTCGTCATGCTGAGCTAGAAGGGCTCCAAGGGCTGCTGTTGTTGCTAACACGTATAAGATCAATGGTTTCTTTGGGATGGGTGGCATTAAGACTGGTGGTGTTAGTAGATATTCTTTTATTTTCTTGAATGCCTCTTCACACTTGGTATCCCATTTGTACGCTACTCCCTTGTCGAGTAGGTGATAATATGGGTTTTGTTTGTCTGCCAGTTGCGCTATGAACCTTCTAATGGATTGTATTCTGACTTGGAGACCTCTTAGTTGCTTTAATGTTTTCGGTGCCTCCATCTCGAGGATTTCTTTTAATTTTGCTTGATCCACCTCGATACCCCTCATTGATACTATATATCCTAGGAGCTTTCTTGATTGTACGCCGAATACACACTTCTTTGGGTTTAGTCTGACCTTGTACTCCCCCAGTCTATCAAAGATGACACTTAGGGTTGCTATGCGATCTTTTCTCTTCCTGGAATTAGCTAGAATGTCATCAACATCGTCTTTGATCATCTTATGAATCATGTCATGGAATATCAATGTCATGGCCCTTTAATATGTTGCTCCTACATTCTTTAGGCCGAATGGCATCATGTTCCAGTAGTAAGTCCCCCATGGACAAGTGAAAGCTATTTTATGTTGGTCCTCTTTAGCTATCATGATCTGATTGTATCCTAAAAATCTGTCCATTAGTGATAACATCTCATGTCCTACTGTCATGTCTACTATCATGTCAATGTTGGGAAGTGGGAAGTCATCTTTTGTACATGCCTTGTTCAAATCTATGAAGTCTATGCAGATTCTAATGGCTCCATCAGGTTTTGAAATAGGTACCAAGTTTGATACCCATTCTGGATAATCTATTGGTCAGATGAATCCTGCATCCAATAGCTTTTTTAGCTCGATTTTGACTAACAAAGCGATTTGAGGATGTATCTTTCAAAGCTTTTGTTTAACCAACTTTTCTTCTATCTACAATGCTAAGTGATGAACCACAGTCTCTAGATCAAGCCATGGCATGTCAGCATAACTCCATGCGAAGTTTATTTGTCTTTCTCTTAGGAATGATGCTAGGAGCTCTTGCTCTTCTGATAGTAGTGATTCTGGGTAAAATGTGATATGTGGGGTCTCCTCTGTTCCTAGGTTGACAGGATTGCATTTTTCTACCAAGAGTACTGACTTCTCCTGATGGATAGCTCTTAAAGGAAGATTGAATCCCCCATCCTCGGGCACTTCGGAGAGGTTTTCACTGTCGGATGCATTGTTTCTTTCTACTTTTTTCTTGTCAGAGAGTGCCATAGTGTGGTTTTCACTCAAGGACTTGGATATTATTCTTAATTGCTCACTTTTGCGACTAAAGGATTCAATTGTTTCCCCATAATAGGCATGTGTGTCCAACTCGATTATAAACCCTACATTGTGATCCCCATCTAGAATGTTATCCCGTAGTCCCATGAATTATGAGAGTGCCTCATCGTTTTTGAATGTAACAAGAACTGGTGGTCCTCGTTGGTCATAGTCAAATATGAGTTGGGGATATACTAAACAGATCTCATGATTTTGGTGGTCAAATTCAAAATATATGGTGCTAATCATGCAAAGAGTGGTATCCTCGAATAGCCTAGGTAAGTTAGTTAGGTGATCCTCATCATCGCTACTACTACAGACATCAGTTATATCAAATGTAAAGTTATCTGTGACTCTACCTGTAGACATTGGTAATCGTAGTTCTGTTGGGGTTGGCTAAGGAGGATTGTTAACCATTCTAACTGGAGGACTTCGGCCTCATATGGTGATACTTAGAGGGGTACATCCAAGGCCAAGATTTGTTATTGGTCACGTCTCTGGCATGATAGGTATTATGAGCCCATTGGCATCTTGTCCTAGTCTTTGATTTCTGTCGTAGCCCATTGCGAGCATCATTTGCAAACCCTTGCTTCGGTCATCCATTGGTAAGTTTGCTACTAGTCTTTCTTCTTGATATAGCATGTGAGATGGATCTACCTCAATAATTTCTCACCCAAGATCTCCCTAGCTTGTGAATTTGGGATAGTTTTCAGGAGGTGTTTGAGATGTGGAAGCCTCATTTATTTGCGGTTATCCCGATGATCTAGGAAATTGTGGTAACTCTCCTACCACAAAAGGATTATTAGGTATTTTTTAATTTCCACAGCCATTATCTTGGATAATGAGTTTGATGTCAGAGATGGTGGGAATGGTGGGAGTGGCAGGTGTCTCTATCGCAGAAGTGGATGCGAGAGTGGCGGGATCGATGTATGGTGTGGATGGGCCTTCATCATTTTTTGGTACTTGGGGGATTTTGTAGTACTTTGCTTCAAGATTTTTGCAGTAGGCGAAGGGTTCAGGATATCCATGGATAGTGAATTATTTTCCCTTGTGTGTGAATTTCACACATTGGTGGAAGGTTGATGCTACTGCCTTCATTGCATGAATCCATGGGTATCCTAGGAGGATATTATATGGTAAGTCCAGGTCCAAGACCTGACAAGTAGTTTTGATGAGAGTTGGCCCTACTTGAATAGGGAGTTTGATCATTCCTTGGGACACTCTTTCTTAATCATCATATGCTCTTATTGTGATACCCTTTCCTTTTTCAATGGAATCCTCTTATATTTTCAATTACTTGATGAGACTGAGAGAACATATGTTCAAGCCCGCACCTCCATCCACCAAGACCCTTTTGACTTTGCTCTTATGTATTATGGCTTCCAAGTGAACTGCACAGTTGTGTGATGGTTGAGTGGGGAAATCCTGGTCAAAGAATGTAAGAAGATTAGGCATAATGATATTTTCGACCATAGCTTGGAATTGCTCTGCATTGAGATCTACGAGGATAGTGAATGAGGCCAATGCTTCTTCACGGATTTTCCTATGGGAAAATGAGATTTTTAGCAACTCCATGATGGATATTTGCGCTGGTGTTCTCTTAAATTGATCTAGGACATTATAGCCATTAGGAACAGATCTAGATGCAGGGACTCTGTTTGGCTGGGATGATCCTACAATGGTTACTTTTTCGCCTCTTGTGGTGAGTCCACAATCTTCGGCATAGGCACCCTTGATAGTAATGACCATGAAATTTTCATCTAGGGAGGCGATGACTGTTTCATACACATGGTCACATTTGTGTGGGTGTCTTTCCTTTTATCATTTTTATTCCCTTTGTTACCAAGATTCAACATCGGATTCGTATATATCTTAAGATCCTGATTTCCTGTAGGTTGTTCCACATTTATGATTCTTTTATCGATAAGATCTTGGATGATGTTTTTCGATCTCATGCAAATTTTTGTGGTATGCCCTTTGATTTTATGGAACTCGAAGAGTTGATTCTCATTATACCAAGGAGGTTTCACATCCTGTTCTTGGTAATTCTCAAATGTAGGAGGCTTGATGAGTTTTTCATCTATTAGCCTTTTCATTATGCCTTCAAGTGGTTCCCCCAAAGTGGTGTATTTTCACTTGGGATAACTCTTACATTGGGGTGGTCCTCTTTGATCATTGAGGTTATTGATTCTTGGATTATTTTTTGGTTGGTGTGTTATGTGATGATTGTTTGGGTGTTGAATTTGGATTTTTGATGTGGGTGTATTTTGGCGAGGAGCACTAATGACCACCTTGGCATTGATGACACCATCATTAGTAATGTTTTTGTTTCTTTCCCACGTGCGAGGTTTATCATTATAATTGGATAGTGGGCAGTTGCTTTGTTGTTCGTGATATGATGTTGATTCCGTGGGTTGAGTTATAAGGGCTCTTTCAATGCTAAGCACCTTGGGGATCAATTGATCATATGCCTGAACCTTGAGATGAAATGCTAAGTGGCCTTCAAGGTTGGCTATGATGGTGTAAACTTTTTTTTCTTCTGGCATGGTCCACTTGCTCTGATTGGCCTTGGATTGCCATTGTTGTAGGAATGAGGTGAATGATTCACCCTTTCCTTGTTTCAAAGTTGAGAGTTCTTCTAGACTAACATCCATTGCAATGTTGCATGCATAATTTTTAATGAATGCATCCATAATTTCTTGGAATGTTCTAATGCCTGAAGGTAAGCGAGAGAACCATTCCATAGCGTGGCCTGCCAAACTCCTGGGAAATAGCTGCATTAGATAAGTATCGTTGTATGTGACTTCCATGCAATGTACCTAGAATTCCCTGATGTGATCTTCAAGGTTTCTTGTCCCTTGATATTTGTAAAATTTTGGGACTTGGCTCCTATCAAATGGATAGGGACACAAGTTGCCTTGGTGTTTTCATTGTTCACCTTGATTGAAGATCGAGCACTTGTTGCGAGAGCAACCTGATTTGTGTCGTCACATCATTTTGCAGATCATGGGGTGGGATGAAAGTGTTTTGGGGTGTTTCAATCATGAGTTGGGTGGGTGGGTTGGTCGGTGTGTTGTTCGATGGTATATGTATGTTCTTTTCGGTGGGGATAGGCTTCCACACGTTGTTGTTAATAATGAAAATGCTTGTTGTTGATCTTGTTGTTGTTGTGCTAAGATTTGTGCTTCCTATTACACTTTTTGCTATTCCAACAACGCTTGTTGTTGTGCTTGTTGTCATTCCAACAATGCTAGTTTTTGGGCAGCCAATTTGGCTGCTTCTTGTTGCTCTTGATATTGCTTTATTGCTTGCTAATATGCTTGCAATTGCACTACTTGTATTTGTGCAAGAAGTTGTGCTTTTGCTTGCACTTGTTGTGCTTGATATTGGGTGTTTTCCTAAGCTTGTGCTTGGGCTTGTGTCACTTTTTTTTGTAATAGAGCTTGTGCTTGAGCAATCTTTTGTACTTGTAATGCTTGCAATTCTTGAGCAGCTTGGGTGGCTTTTTGTTGTTGTTGTTGCAATAAAGCTTGGGCTTTTTGCACTTGTAAGGTAGCTTGGGCTGCTTGGGCGGCTTGTTGAGTGGCTAATTGTGTAGCTTTTTGTTTCTGCACTTGTTGGAATCCCCTTTGGAAAGTAGCTTGCAATGTCGCATTGTATTGACTTGATGGGGTGGAAGTTGGTGGTGGTGGATTCAGAATGGTGTTTGTGAAGGTTGTGTTAGTGTTTTGCATGATGGATGGTGCTGTTGATGTGGTTGGTCCTTGAGAGACCATGCTTTGTGATGTTAAGGGGGTGTTTGCTGATGTTACAATTGCTTGTGCATTTGTTGTCTGTTGTTGCGATATCAACGAAAAAATTTGAGGTTTTGGCATAATGCTTTGATTGATATTTGGGATAGTGGTTTGATTGATACTTGGTAGAGGGGGAATCCCTAAACCAAGGAGTGATGTGGATGATGATGGCAGTGATGGAAAAGGTGGGATTGTGAGGGGTGCAAGTTCTTGTGAAAATTTTGTGGTGTCAAAGATGCCCCCTGGTCCGAACATGTCTCCTTCCTCTTGCAAATTTGTGAGGAGAGGAGTTTGAGGCGTTGCACAGAAAAATGATGATGATGGATCATGATGGAAAGTGAGAGGAACATTCTTATGTAATGGGTTTTCAAGTATGTTTTGTTCCAAGGTGGTATTTGCTTCCAAGTTTTTACTATTAACAAGGGGGTGTGCTTGAATAGCATTGAGAAATGCATTTCCCTTATTAACATTGGGTTGGGTTGGACCAAAAGATGTCGTGATTTGCGGAATTTTTTGGGTGATGTTTTGGGATGGGGGTGTAGATGAGATGGGAATGGTAGATGAGATGGGAGGAAAATATTTCTCCACTATGGTACTCACGTCAAAATCTGAAGGTAATTTGGCCCCTTGTTTTGCTAGCTCAAGCATGTATAACAAAGGGTTAAGCCTCATCATGATGTTGATGATTCTATGGTTGTCCAGATTTTGGAGCATTTCATTTATTTCTTCGTGAGACATCCCAAAGGTGAGATCTTCTCCTTGGGTTTCTTCTTGCAGATTTTGCGATGATGAGATGGTCAACGAATTGCTTGATTCGATGGGATTTATTTCAACGTTTGTTTGGCTAAGATCACTTGAAGTAGGTGTTTCTTTGTTGGCTTCCATGTTCTTCTTGTATTGAGATCTAGTTTGAACCATAAAAAAAGGATCAATTTTCAAGAATGGGAGATGAATCTCTTGATTCCTTTGGATTGATCTTTACTTTATGTCCAAAATAGAAAAAATTTAGGATATCTTAAGGATCAAGAGATGATATGGTGATGATGTAAGGGATGGATGATGTGGGTTTTTTTGGTCCTTTGATCAATTCTTGAAGGAGATGCTAAGCTTTTAGGACTTTCAGATATGTTGCGTATTTTGATTTTGATTTGATTTTGAATTTTTCCTTGATCTTGATTGGTTTTGATTGGTTTGATTTTGAACAAAAAGACCCTAGGATGTTGGATGATGATCTAAGGGATAAATTTGTTCAAAGCATGATAATTTGAATATGTGCGGGGAGAAGGATACATCTATCCACACCTATCCAAACAAGATGATAGTTTCACTAAGCATATGAAGAAGGATTCATCTACATATACTAAGTTACACAAGATGATTTTGATAACTTTGACTAAGCACATGAGAAAGGATACATCTACACATACCTAGCCAAAGGTGATTTGGATAATGTTTTCAAGGATTTAGTCTTAAGAAATTTTGATGATTTTGATTTTTCCAAAAAGCCTAGCATTAAGGATGATTTCAAGATTTTCCAAAAGGTGATGATGAGATGATGTTTTGCTCTGATATTTGAAGAATGGATGAAAAAAGATTTTGATTTTCTTTCGATCCTAAGATGAACCTAAAAACAGACACTTTTTTTGCCTAGACCTAGGTATTGAAGAACATGTAAATGCTTCCTAGAGACCTTTATAACCAAAGAATAACTCAATTTGGACATACATTTTCGGATTCCCAACTAATGACCTTCATTTTGAACTTTTTCAAGAATCATGAGGCTTCATCACACATGAATGTTCATTTTTCTTAGCTTTTCTTAATGGATTCATTTTACCAAAAACACTTTCTTTGATTAAGTTTTCAAACTAATATGCCCAACGTCTTAATTTCTTCAAACCCCACAATATATGTTATGTGGAAATTCGATGAATTTAAGGCAAGGGTTTTCATATTGTTTACTTAAGTAGACAAACCAAGATGTAATCCAATGTTTAGAAACCTCTAAGGATCTAAGTCCCAAGGGCAAGCAATAACATATGGATTGAGTCAATTGCATTTGTCTCCAAAAAGGCTTGAAATTTGGATGATGTTAAGTATTTGTTTTCAATACGTTTTCAATCAAGCAAAGCATTTTGTAACCCAAGAATAAGTACAATCCTATGGATGTATAAGACAATATTTGTTGGATTCCCACTTGGAAAAGTCTAGCTATGCTTATCTTTAGTGAATAGTTAGATGCTTGACCCCACTGGCTCCCCTCCACGACACTCACTTATACGGGGCAGCCAAGCATCAACACCCATGAAACTCCCATGGCATGTTTTCCATTTCTACTAAAAGACCGTAAAAGTGTGGGGTGGCTTCAAAATGACCGTTCTTGCACCAAAAAATAGATTAAAGGATTTTGGAAAATTCTAGCACATGGGTTTTAGTAAGGACTTTCTGTTCATGGAGATTGACCCATATGGCAAGAGTCCCCTTTTAGATCCATCTTGTTAGAATCAACCACGTGATATTGGCATTTACTCCAATACCCACATTTATATCCTAGTTGGAAATACTCTTAGCTTTAGAGTGTTACCGGTTGAGTCATTTCCTTGGGTGAGTACTTTTTCCCCAAGGCAGACCCTCTAGGATAAACAAAAGCAAATAAGGAACAATATTCGTAACCAAACCAATCTTTGTTGGTAACAAAGAGATAGAATATACACAATAATTCCCCCACTCACACTCGCACAAGATGTTGTTCAATTTTAAACCCAAATCGAAGTGTGGAGGTGATTGCTTTGTCTCAACCTAAAATAATGAAAAAGGTCTTTTGATTCTCAAGATTGCTATAAAGCGTGAGAGAAGTGCATACGTCCTTTTTCAATGAGGTTAGTTCAAGTAAGCCTTCACAAAACAAAGTTGCACTTGTTCTTTTTTAAAAACAATCCTCAAAGAAAAATGTGAGTTCTTTTTAAGCACCAAAAGAAAAATGATAGACACTTTGTTCAATTTGTTAACCAAAGAAACAAGATCTAGTAAGTTGCATTCCTAATGTTCATTTTAGCCTTTTGCAAGAAATGGAAAGATTCCTTTTAAACCCAAATGAAAACTAGTGTCCTAAGAAAGAAGTGATAACAATTCCTTAAAAGTGTTAACCAAACAATAAAGTGTTTAAAAACACTTTGATTTGATGAAAAATCCCCCTCATGTTTTTCCTTTCTTCGTTTTCGATTTCCAACCTACAAGAAATATACCAGTCAGATTCTAGAAAATATAGAAATTCAAAGGCATAAAATAGAAGAAAAATTAATCATCAATCAAAAAGCACATGCTAAAATTAAATTTTCCCTTTTTACTCCCCTGTAGCATCGCAATTCGTAAATGCGTCGTAGTTTGATTTTCAAGCGGTGCTCTCATAGCACCGCTTGCCATTCAGTGTCACTCTGTGTCAAGACAGAGAGCTCAACTGCATCGCACTTTTCACCCAGCGTTGCAATTTTCTTCCAGCGTTGTAGTTTGATATTTTTGAAATTGTTTGTGAATCAACGAGTCTAGCGGTGGAGTTTATAATTTAAATTTTCTTGGTGGGATGAGTCCAACGTCACACTTTGAGTCTCCTACAGTGCTATATAGTGACGCTAAAGAGATAGCAATGCCAAAACAGCGATGCTGAACTCCCAACATTAGAATTTTCTTTGTATGAGGAAAAACGCAAAAAATTTGGGAAAAAGTGAGAAAGAATGATATCCATCCCTCCCTCTAGCGCCAAATGTGCGAACCCCAATTCTAGTACCTACAAAACAACAAGAATAAACAAGTTAAACAAGAGATTGAAAGCCAAAATAAGGATTCCCCATGAAATCCATTTACAACTTCAAATTAGAAAAGAAAACAACAAAGAACACAATGAAACAAAGAAATATAGATTCAATCCTAATTTAAGTGTGCAAACTCATGATCCCATGGGGGAATTGGTGCCAATTTGATGTGAAAATTGGCCCTTTCCCAATTCCTAAGATGCAAACTTGATGTGTTGATGGAGATTGATCCACTTTAGTGGTGAAGAATGAGAGCTCCAAGCCAAAATCTGCAAAAACCTAGCTAAGAACTTAAGAATGATGGATGAAAATGGCTAAATATTTTAGCATAATAACTTTGCATAATTTGTGGATAATCAAATGAGGATATGAGCACTTTATTTATAGAATGCCAAGATGGATGAATGTCCAAATTTGAGCAATGTGGGACTAACATTCATCCAATGGCATGATGCCACTTGTCAATCTATGAATGGATGAAGGATGTGCAAGATTTGGGGATTATGCCAATAAATGCATATTTTGAATTTCAAATTTGTTGAAATGACTTGCAAGAGGGAAGGAAAATTGCAATAAATGCCACTTGGCTCAAGGAAAAGGACATGTAAGATGAAGTTATTACCTTGTTGGATGTACATGTTGACTTGGAATTTTTGAATTCAAATTGAGAGAATATTCCAAAAGATACCTTGTGAGGAAAATAGAGATTTAATAAATGAATTAAATCTATTTTCATGTGCAACTTGCAAAATCTAGAGGATTGGACATGAGATGAGATTAAATTAATCAAGGGTTACTTAATTTAATGAGAGAGGTTAGATGATGTGACCTATTTGATTCAAATTTAAGGATTTATTTAAATCAAATAAGAGAGGAATATGATAAAATATTAATTAAATAAATATTTTTATTTATTTAATTAAAAGAGATGGTGTTAGATTAAATCAAATAAGGTTTTAATTTATTTAATTTAATGGATAGACTTTAGAGATTTAATCAAATAAATTGATTATTTAATTAAATAGGGATAATTAGATCAGATGAATTGATTTAATTAACAAAAGAGATTGACTTAATTAGACCAAATGATTTATTTAATTAAGGGATGAAAGTTGATGAATTTAATTAGATGGGGAGATTTGATTAAATGGTTAGACTGAGGGATGATTCACGAAGAAACGATGTTAGTAGTCGGGATAAGATGCACAATGTCAATCAATATATTTTACGTGTCTACAGGTTGTTTGATACAAAGTATTTTATGGATATCTTAAAGAGGGTGTTGTTCTCAAATAGGTCGGCAACATCAAGGGGAAAGTCATCTAAGGTTGTATCATGCGATGTAGGTGACCAAGAGGAATCCTTGGCTCATTTAGTGGAAATACCTTTTCCAATAAGTCTAACCTTGCTATTAGTACAACCTAAGTCAAGATTCTTTATTCGTTTATCAGGAATGATGGGTTCTAGTAAACCATTGACATTCTGCCCTAGCTTCTTTTTTTTGTTATATCCCATATTTTGCATTAGCTATATGCCTTTGTTGTCATCTTCCATGGGAAGAATAGGAAGAGTTCGTTAAACTTGATAGAGGAGTTTAGAAATATCTTTGTCATTGACTTTTTCTTGATTCATATCTCCCCACTTGGTGAAGGTAGTAGCCGCCATCTTGATTGTCTCTAGTTCTTTTGTACTAGATGTAGGTTTCCCATGAGATTGAGGAGAAATAGGTAACTCTCCTAAGAAAAAAAAGTTTATCAATATTTTGTAGTTTCCACAACCATCATCTTGGATCACTACTTTGACGTCAGGTATACTCTTTACAATGGGAAATTTTGGTGTTGAGCTAGAGGCTAGGGATGATGGGTCAATAAATGAGCTTGATGGTGTAGGTCCTTCATCATTTTTGGGTATTTTTGGGATCTTATAGAACTTGGCCTCAAGAATTTTGCATTAGTATAAAGGCTTAAGGTCTCCATGGATAGTGATTTATCTACCTTTGAAAGGAAAATTCACATACTAATGATAGGTTGAGGCTACAAATTTTAGAGCATGGATCCATGGTCGGCTAAGCAGTAGGTTATAGGGAAGATCAAGATCAAATGCTTGGCATGTAGTTTCTAAAATAAGAGGTCCCACTTCAATTGGAAGTGCAATGATTCCTTGTGATACCCATTCTTGTTTGCCTATATGCTCGAATGGTGCTACTTTTTGTCTTCTTAATAGTATCTTCTAAATAATCTAGATTCTTGATCAACTATAGGGTACAAATGTTCAAAACAACACCTCCATCTACCAAGACTCTTTTGACCTTATTTTTATGAATGAAAGCCTCAAGATGTAAATCACATTTATGAGATGGTTGAGATGGAAGGTCTTTCTTGGAGAAGGTGAGAAGATGGTTGGTGATATTCCCTACCATAGCTTGAAACTGATAGGTATCAATGTTCTCAGGAAAAGATGAATCAAACAAGGATTTTTCCAATATTTCCCTATGTCCAGGGGATAACCTTAATAGTTCTAAGATGGATATCTGTGTGGGGGTTTTTTTAAGTTGATCTAAAATATTGTACTTGCTAGGATTAGATGTGGGAAAAGCAGGCTATGTCCTAGATTGAAATGGGACTCCTTGAACAGTTATTTTTCCACGTCATGTGGTGACTCAACATTTCGTACTAGCTCCTTTGATGGTGAAAACAGTGATAACACTATTGTGGGAGGCAACTACATTGGAATAGGTATGCTACACATTTGTGTAATCCTTAGCTTTTCCATTGTTGTTTGCTTTTTTATGATTTAGCATAGGGTTCTTGTACATCTTGAGACCCTAATTCCTAGTTGGTACCACAACAAATATGGTATCATTTTCTATGAGATCTTCGATGGTGTTCTTGAGTTTCATGTATTTTGTTGTTTTATGTCCTTTGATTTTATGAAAGTCACAAGGATCACGCTCATTGTACCAGGATGGCTTCTCTTGTGGTTCTTGGTAGTTTTCAAAGTTGGGAAGTGTTATCAGATTTGATTCTACTAATTTCTTCATGATTGTTTCGATGGGTTTCGATAATTGTGTACTTGAATTTGGGATAGTTATTTTTGTTACCAGTTTCCCTTTGTTGCATGTTGGTGTTACTAATCTATTTTTTTTGTGGTGGTGTTGTCTGTTGCATAGTTGGCTAGATGTTAGCAACTTGATTGTTATTGGGTCTAGGAGCACTTAGTATCTACTACACTGTCATTTGTTATAGTTTTGTTCTTAGCCCATACACGAGGTTTCTCATTTGAAATAGTTGAAGGATGATTGTCTTTGTAAGTCTGGGTATTTCCTTGTGAGATTAGGGCTCTTTCAATGTTAAGGACTCGAGGGACCAGTTCGTCATACGATGTGATGCATTGAATTTTCAAGTGGAATGATAGATTTGGATCAAGATTAGCTATGATGATTCCAACTTGTTATTCATTAAGAAGAGGCCACTTTATTTTACTAGCTATTTGACTCCACCATTGCAAGAAATTAGTGAAGGTTTCTCCTTGATTTTGTTTAAGAGTGCATAACTCTTCTAGACTAACATCTATGTCAAGATTGAAGGAGAAGTGATCAATGAATTTATTAGTTATTTCTTGAAAATTTTTGATACCAGGAGGAAAATGAGAAAAACAATCCATAGCATGACCTGTTAGACTTCGAGGGAAGAGGCACATTAGATATGAATCGTTGTAAGAATTCCATGCACATGACATTAAATTCTTTGATGTGTTTCGCAGGACTTCCTCTCCCTTTATATTTGTCAAATTTGGGGATTTCAAAACTAGGAGGGAATGGTATCATTGCTATGTTTCTATCAAATGTGTAAGGACACAAGTTTTGTATATGCAAGGTTTCTTTGTCTTGCCCATGCGAAGGTCTTGCATTTCTTGTGAGAGTGATTTCAATTGTGATGCTAGATCGTCTTGTAGTTTGGGTGGAGGAACATATGGTGGGATCCCAAATGAGTTATATGAGGTGTATGATGGTGTGAGATTCTATGAAAGTGATGGATATGTTCCTGATGTGTTTGGATTGACAATTTTCAAATGAGGATAATAGGAACCTTGTTGCGATTGTTGGGAGTATTGTTGAGCTTGTTGTTGTTGTTGCACCACTAGGGATTACTATTGGGACTACTTTTGTTGGTGTGCTAATAAAGTTGCTTGTTGTACTTGAAGTTGTTGTTGTGTGTCTTGTTCTACTGCTAATGTTTCTTATTGTGCTTGTTTGTTTTGTTATGCTAAGGCTGCTTGTAGAGCTTGAATTTGTTGTTGTTCTAAGGTTGTTG
>VDFB02000017.1:18511811-18541219 GCA_007258455.2 Sequoia sempervirens
ATTAATTGGGTCACTGTCTTATCCATTGAATTTTGGGGACTTTGTGAAAGAATTATCTAGTGTGTGTGATGGCTTCATTCTTGCATCAAACCATCCCATCTGCGAAGCCTGTGGAGAAAAGTGTTATCATAACCTTTACTTCATAGGACATGTCGATGGGCTTTAATAAGGAACCATCTCTCCCTCTATATTCCTGTATGGATGAATGGAAACATTGTAGTTGATGTTCTTGTTGATCCGATGTCACAGGTGAACATAATAACATAGGAGATTATGCTTAAATTTTTTTTACATAAGGATGGATACGATGCTCCTAAAAGTTTCATTTGCACACATGATGATCTTTCCATACCCCCTTTAGGTAACATTTCTCTGTCAGTCTTAATCAGACCTAAGACTGTGAAGCTCTTGTTTGATATCATCCCTAGGTCTGAACTCTTCTATGTAAAGTTGGGTATCCCTTGGTTAGTAGCGATGAATGCGTAACCCTCTATCATGCATAAATGTCTAAAATTTATCCATGAATGTTCCATACATGTGATTCATGACACCGACTATCGACCACTGGTCACACATGGTAGCTACTCCTTGGATCACCCATGGCCTGCACTTGTGGGTCCCCTTCCACCTGGGATAAACCTTTTGTATAAGACATATAAGAATTATAAGAAAGGATGTTTGAGGTTGAAAGTGAGGTACCCTCCCTCGCCTTATGCTATTTCACATAGGGCTTGCTTGAAGACTGACAACGATGTTGTTAAGGATCGAAAGAGGAAAGAAGGGAAATGATCATGTGACCTTCCTTCTTCCTCTACTCGATCTGATGCTTCTTCTCACTCAACCATGGTACTGTTAAGTTTTGCTCCTTGTTTGTAGGAAAATTTTTTGGTGCCCGTTAGAACTTCCTATTCTGCCGATAGAGCCTAGAACTTTCTAGTATGAAAGGAAGAAGATCCTTCAAAGAGAGTCCTCCTTGTCTCGACCACCATGCAATTCTACTGCTCTTGCTCCTAAGGCAGTGAGCAGAAAGAGGCCTGCTGCCAACGCTCTTGAGTCAACTCCTCCTGTTGCTCATCAGCCTATTCCCGCTTCTCTTGCATAGGAACCCATTCCTCCACCTGAAATGGCCATAGTGGAAGTTCCTATGATCGAGCAGGAAACTCCTACCCCTTTGCAAGCTCTGGCTTCTAACTACAAGATCTGCAGAAACTACCTTGCATGAGAGCGTAAGCACCGGTGAAAGGATTTCCTAGCCAAGGAGGTTGCTTCACAAGAGAAGGAGGAAGAAATGACTACCCCCACTTCAAGGCCCTCTACAACATATTCTTCCTCCCCTCTTGTTGTGTCTCTTTTTCCTAATCTACTCTCAACTTCTGTTGTGAGCGCAAAAGCACCTAACCCAAAGCAGGTACAAGTGTTTATCACTCCTTTGGTGGAGCTTCCTTTGTTGATGACTATTCTGGATATTCAACCCTTTCCTAAACCCATGGATATGGTTAACACTTCGGTCATATCCACTACGGTTTTTTCCTCCTCTTTTGTGCCTCTAGCTTTGTCTGTAGGGAGTTCATCTCCTCCTGTGAAGAAAGAAGAGAGCAGTCCTCACGATAAAGGACATAAGAGGAGCCCACCTATGCAGGGTGGCCCTGTGATGACATATTCTATCCTTGTGACAAAATCAGTCCCGACCTCTCCCAAGTTTGTCACTACTCCTGAATCATTAGGCGAGCCTAGTGGTGGATCTCAGGTACAACCCATCTCATCTACTAAGGTAAGACATGGCACCCCCATGGGGTGCATGTTTAACTCTGTGGATGAAGTCTTGAACTTGTCGATGATCTTCATGAAATTGCTAGCTTTGACTTCACAAGAGCTAGGCAGAGAGGACCTCGAGGGGCCCTCTTCCTTGGCCCCTGTTATGGGAGGGACGAATGCCCCTCCTCTTAACATTCCACCCTTCCAGGGTCATCCTCCTTCCCCTTATAAGGATCTAGATTGGGAATCAGATGACCTTTTGGATGATCAGTGTTAGGAGGAGGTCCCCCTTTTTTGATCTTGTGTGCATGTGTGTGTGTTTTGTAATGTGTTCTCCTGTACTCGTGCTATGTGTGCCTGTATGACCCTCGTCATCCCTATTAGTGCATGGATAGAGGCATGGTTTCTGTGTCATAAACCTTCTTATATTTGTACCATCATTCTTCCATGTTTGTGTTTATTTTTGTTAAATTAGGGATGATGCAAAGGGTTGGGGGCATTTAGGCCTCTCTTCCATGTTGACCCAATTTTTTATTTTTACTTTGTTTTATGTGCATTCTTCCTAATCTGGTTGGGGATTGATGATCTTTCACCTTGCATTAAAGTTGTCTACTATTATATGAGCTCTAACAGATCTAACCCCGCTAAACCAAATCCCCCTATGCCCTTTGTTTGTACTTTTCACTTTCTCTTTATCTTTCTCTCTTCTTTTCTTGAGTTTTCCCTCCTATGTGTGACAACGTCCTTTAACACTTCAACTTTTAGAAAATGAATTGACCACCAATGAATCTTTTCTTGAAAGTCCTCACAACACCTTTTCCTTGGAAGTGCATTCTCAACTTGGAACCCTAACGAAGTGTGTTTCATTCATCATGGGTTCGTAAAGAAAGGACGTGAAGACCTTCCTCAATAGAGAGAACTGCTTTGACTTCCCCTCGCATGGGGGAATGACCTTCCTTTCAAATTCATTGATGAAGTGAACATCTTTCAGAAGGATCCCTTGATTAAAAATCACTCTAAGATGGAAACTTTGAATTGTGTGTCCCTTGAGTGGACCCCCTTATACTTCATGGTGGGTTCCTCAAGGACCCTTTCTTTGAAAGCCTTTGTAACAAATGGATTCTTGCACATCTAGCCTGGGGGAAACCCAACTAGACTCTTTCCATTTGTCCTTTTGCATCTAGCTTGGGGGAAGCTTGACTAGACCTTACCCATTTTAAATAGTGTGTCCCTTGAGTGGACCCCTCTCCTTTTGAAGGGTTCCCGAGGGAGCCCTTTGAAAGTCTTTTGGTCTACATGAAAGATCACTTTTTAGACATATCCTATATGCGGTTATGCATGTCGCCACTTTTAGATGTGCCCTATCTGCAGGTAGATATATCAACACTTTAGACATGTCCTATTTGCGGGTAAGCATTTCGTCGCTTTTATATGCATTCTATCTGCGGGTAGACGTATCAAAATTTTCCTAGATATTTTATATCTACGGGTAGATGTATCGACGCTTTAGACATGCTCTATCTATGGGTAGACATGTCACCACTTTTTTAGATGCATTCCATCTATGAGTAGACATATCAACGCTTTGGACATGTTCTATTTGTGGGTAGACATGTCACTGCTTTTAGATGTGTTCTATCTACGGGTACACATATCAACACTTTTTTTAGATGCTTCCTATCTGTGGGTAGATGTATTGATGCTTTAGACATGTTCTATCTACGTGTAGACGTGTCACCACCTCTGACATGTTCTATCTGCGGGTAGACATGTCGCCGCTTCCTGACTCTGTGGAGTCTGTTTCCTTGGGGCTTCCTCCATGTGAGAGATCTTAGGGGTTTCCTCCTTGCAAGTTTGTAGGCCTGTAAGGTGCTTTATTGTTCAAACTTCATAGTTCTGAGTAGCTATGGAGTCCTTTATTTTTCCTCCATCTTCAGGTTTTCCAAATCCTAGTCTGCTTCCTCAATAGTTCAGGTATACTTTTCTAACCCTACTCTCTTCTTGATCTACTTTACTGAGCACTCATCAGTACTTGTGCTCACTAAAGTGGGGGAAAAATGTATAAGAGAAAATTTGCACCCTAGGTGCAATTCCCCTTTTTTCCTTATTTCCCTTTAGAAAACCAAAGTCTGAGGCTTAAACTCACTTAATCCCACTGATGGAGGTCCACTTGGTGCCTGTTTTGTGTTTTGGTGGAGGCGTTTCTATCGGGGACGCCCATGCGGCACACTTATGTGCTTGTCAGATTCTTATCATTGAGCCAGCAAAGATGTTACTCTTCCCATTGGCAATGAGGTTGTAATGCCTCCTTTGGACACCTGACCCAATTATGGTCATTTTATTTCTCATTCCTTGATAATCAACCTTTGAACTTACATTTGGAGGTTGGAAGATTTTTGGATGAAAGATTGGAAGGACTCTACACCACATCAAGCTCTCATATTCTCATTCACAAGCTCATTTCCACTCACTTCCAAGAATTCAAGCATTCCATTGTAGCAACATCAACACTCCACCATGTTGGTAGAGCAAGTTTGGGACCATGCCATTGCAGCAGAGGCTTGAGTTCCTCTCATTTCTCCCCCAAGCATCCTTGAGTGCTCTTGGTGGAGGTGGTAAGCTTCCCTCTCCCCTCCTCTATCATTTGGTTGAGTAATATAGTACTGTTTGTAGTGCTTGTGTTTTTTTTAATTTCTTTATCTCTTTTCCATTGGTTGTCTATGGAGGTAGGAACACCTAAATGGGGGTTTGACTAAGGTAGACCCCTACACAAACACCCCCCAACATTCTTTCTCTTACTGTGTGTAGGTGTGTGAGCTCTTGGAGGATCAGCTAGTGAACAATTTCATTGGTGAGATTCTCCTCATCTTTATCACTTGCTTATTTACTTTACAATATTAGAGAATACTTTGTTTACTTGCCAGTATCATTCTAGCCCTTTAGTTAAACAGCTAGGTTGTTAATCATTTTCACGAGTCTGAACTTGTCTCTATTGTATTATGACTGTACAAACTATAACATGTTTCTGAGATGCTAGCATGCCGCACTGTCATCTGAATTCCATGCTAACATCCTCGAGTAGAGAGTCTCCTCAGGCACAAAGTTGGACCTAAGAACTGACTCGCCTAGCCCCACCTTGAAACTCAGGATTGTAGAGTGATCGTAGGACCCAAAAATCCTCATTATTCTCATCCTCATACCCTAAACAATACATTTAGCTGAAGTAAGTTAGGGCAGCCTCACATCTTGACCCTCTGTGACCTGGGGTCTTGCATGTGGTGGCCCCCCTCTCTTAAACAATGTTTTGATGAAAAGCTTAGAATTGTCATAATTGCCCGAATACATAGAACTAGAAGAATGACACAAAGAGAGTGAAAACAAAAGAAAATTAAAGTCCATTTTCGGTCAACATGGAAGAGACATTGTGGTATTAGGGTAGGTGTAGGATCATCATGGAAAAAATAGGTCCTTAAGTGGGAAAAAAAACTAGAAAAATCAGAGTTAGGCAACTTGACATAAAAATTTGAATAAGTTATCTATATTATTTCAAAAATATGTAAGAATAGAATATGTAGAAAATTGAATTTAGTTTCTAAACTACTAGGTTTGTTTAAAAAAAAAAAACCTATTTGGTGAAAATTTAAAATTTCAATGTAGTGGTACTTAAATTTCAAGGAAAATAAGTAGGTGTCTATCTAACCACCCTAACCACAATAAAATGATAATATTTTTTTAATATTTTAGATATAAGTAGAGAACTCATGCCCTGATGTGATGCATATTTTTTTGTAATTTTTTTCCAAATAAATAATTAATTAATAATTTTTTATTACAACTTTTTAAAAAATATAAAATCTCATATGTCTCACCACCTTAACTTGGTCCAAACTTCATGAAATTCAATTTTTATTTGTTTAATCCTGTAGTATTGGAAGCATAGAATGTGACACATGTTTTGGATTCAAAAAATGTGATATTGTTTGAAAGCTATAGATGTTTTTCAATTAGCCTATCAATCAGTGCTTTAGTCATAATTTGAATAGAAAATGAATATTAATTACTTATTAAATTCAAAGTAAATAATAATTTATATTGGTGGAAAGCTGAGAATATCCTTTAAAAACCCTTTTCATTTCATCAATTTTGGGTAAAAAAATAGTCGCTAGCCACATACCCATCATATTGCCACTTTTTGGCCCATCATGATCCTACACATACCCATCAACGCTTTGCATCATCCCCAAAAGGAGAAACACAAAAAAAAGGAGAAAGAAAGGGAAAAGATTTTGAGTTAACATGAAAGGAATATTTTGGTCTCAATACCTTGTGTCATGCCCAAAAGGAAAAACAAAAGAAAAGACAAAGTAAAAAGTAAAATGGAATGATTAGGTCAACATGGAAGAGACATAGGATGTCTCAACACTTTGCATCATCCCCAAAAGGAAAACAAAAAATAAAAGTGAAAAAGAAAATAGAAACTAGCACATATAGAAGAATAGAGAGACAAATAGAGGAAGTGCACAAAGAGAACGAGAACATCAAACACACATTGTGATGGAACATGATACACACATACAAACTAACAGAAAAAGCAAAGAAAAGAAAAATGGAAAAGGCTAGCAAGGAAAATGCAAATAAACCATCTAACAGGTCATCTGCCTCCCAATCATTTTTAGTGTATTGTGAGGGCGATTTACTGTCCAAGGGAAGAATTGCAAGCACCGAACTAGGGGAATTGCCAGCTTCATCACTTGGTGTGAGAGATTTGTCATTTAAGCTCATAGAAGAGGAAAATAAAGAATTCAGATCATTATGCACCTCTTCATCTATTTTAGAGATCTCCTCATCATCATCATCATCATCAAGATTAATCACGATGGGAGGACGAATAGTAATTTCCAATGAGGGATGTATTAGAGTTGTGGTTATTGTATTGGATCATTTTGTTGTGATGGTTGTATTGTACTATCTTGTGGTGAGTCAGGAGGAGTAGGGTGGTCAGATATTTCTTCTATCAAAGGTAGAGGTTTATTTTCTTTGTTTTCTTTTGTTTGTAACTAACGAGCAAGGATACGATGATGATTCCTACGCACTCTAGCGCCTTGGTTACTTTTAATTCTATTTTAAAATTTTTGAGTAAGAGTGGGTTGATCCATGATATGATCCTTTTCTTCCTGAGGGGGAAGAACAAAAGGAACCGAAGGTGGGTCAATCACTTTCTCTTTGGCTTTATAAACTTGTTAAATGCGAGGTGGCATGACGGGGTTGGTTTTGTTATCTCTTGGGAATTTAGATGATGAGTGAGGTGTTTATGGTTGATTGCTCATGGGGTTGCATTGTTTGGTAAGTTTCATATTCAGGTTGGAGCATGGTCTCATCTAGAATAGCAGTAGCAAAAGTGGATGGGGACATGAGGTGAAGAGACAATTTGGCTATATATTTGGCTTTGAACTTTTTATAGGCAATGAAAAAGAAGTCTTTGCTAGGGGTGATGGGTTCCATAGGTTCAGGCCAAAAGGCTTCCAAGGAAAAATTTCCTATAGAAGACAATGGATTAAAACTGCTATGGTGTACAATAAATATCTCATTGTCAAGTGGAAACTTCAAACATTTGTAAATTATTGAGGGGACAACTTTCATTGAGCAAAGCCAAGGATGACCTAGCTGCAAATGAAATTGATCCAACTATGGAATGATAGAGAATTTTACATCCAAATTTTTAGGTCCTAATTGTAATGGTAGTATAATCAATCCGATTGTAGGGCACACAAAACTAGTATGTGTTTTAATCCATGTTGTTGGGTTGTCATAATCATCTTGATAAAGATCATGTAATACCAAAAACTCTTTCGTGATCACGTTCTCACCACAAGGTGGATCTATTAATATCCCATAGGTGCAACCAACTATGTAAAGAGGACCATTGGGAAGGTGTTTAAGTATATCATGAGAAGAAAAAGTAATATGAAGAGATTTTTTTTTGTGGCCCTTATGGGGGATAACGTCTATCATTCCTACCATTTCATCAGTAAGATTAATATATGTAACAGTTGGAGTAATATCATGTTGTTCATCAGTTGTATCGACATTCATCACATCATTGTTTGAAGGTTCACTAGCTTTGACAAATGAAGCATTGTGTTTAGGCATGGGATTGGTAAAGATTTGAAAATTCTGATTAGGAGGTGCAATGGAATTATTGCCTTGATCATTAACACCTGCAATGGATAGATAATTAGAATCAATGAGGTCTTGTACTATGTGCTTCAAACACTTGCATTGTTCTGTGTCATGTCCATTTTGTTGATGAAAATGACAATAAGCATTTGGTTTAAAGGTGGGGGGTAAAAGTTTGGTTGGATCAAGGGTTTTGACTGTAGGTAAAGAGATCATTTGTTGTTGTAGTAGTTGATTCATTGTGTTATGGAGAGTATCAGGAAAGGGGGTAAATTATCTCTTCGAGTCCCCATAGGTAAAGGGAACCGTTGTTTTAATAGTTGCCACTTGATTATGAATAGGTTGAGTTGGTTGTGGAGGAGGGGATTGAACTATAAGAAGCCTTTGTTTGATTTTCTCAAGTTTTGTGAGTTGTTTTGGTTGCTTTGTTCAGACTTCTCAGCTTGGTTAGAAGTGGATTTTGCATCACAACTAGTAATCAAGTTGTGATAGTCACAAAGGGTTGTGCACAAATGCATAAAAGAAGGAAATTCCATCATCGTCAATTTATCCTGAATGTGAGTTTGCAAGTTTTCAATAAACATCTTTTGGAGATGTGAATCAATAACCTTGACATCTACTTGAGCATACAATGACTGATAGTGTGAAATGAAATCAGTTACTTTTTCATCCATATTTTGTTTACATCTCATTAAATCAGCCATTGTCTTTTTGGGAGTCATATGGACTTGAAAATGACTTATAAAGGAATCAAAAATTTCATTAAATGATCAAATGGAATGATTGGGCAAGTTTGAAAACCACTCCAAGGTAGTGTCATTGAAGGTCCTAGGATATAGTTTGTCTAATAGTTTATCGTCAAGGAAAAAATCACTGTACAAGGTTGTTATAAGCATTGACATGATTAGTAGGGTCTCCTTTGCCTCCGTACTTCTCAAACCTAGGAATCTCAATTCCTTGTGGCATCAGTGTTCTTAAGATCTCCAAAGATAATGGGCTACTACAGACATAGTATGTGGGTGGTGCAGTTTGATTTTGGTTAATGGTGGATATTTGTTGTTGCATGGAATAAATAGTCTGAAAGAGTTGTGTAATGAGAGGGTTAGTGTAAGTGGTATGAGGTGGAAGAGAGAATGGTGATGGAGTATATGTGATGTAAGGAGAAGTGAAGGGGACACTAAGGGAGGTGAAGGTGGTGGAGAATGGAACATTTGATGCCACAAAAGAGCTAGGAATTTTTGTTACAATAATGAAAGAAGGAGTCACATGACTAACTTGTTGTATGGTTGTTGTAACTTGAGGAGTGGTATAGGTAGGTATGGATACTATGGTTGAAGGAGGAGGAATGTGAGATCCTCCTTGGCTAACCACTGTGTTTGTTGGTTGAGATGTGTTAGAGGTGGAAGAATCATGTTTTTGGTATATCCCAACAATTTGTTTCATGACATCTAAACCATCATCACTTTCAAGAATTCGATGAATTTTGTTGATAGAAGGAATTGCAGGGGTGGAAATGTTTTCAAGTCACAAGTTTTGTTGCAAATGTGCTAACTCCTCATGAATGTTAATGACTTTATCTTGCATAATAGGATCATTTTGTGTGTCAACATGCATTGTATGTGAAGGTAAAGGTTTACTAGTGGTAGTATTCATGCCTAATGCACCATTGTCCATACCAAGAGTAGGAGCTCAAGATAACCCAAGGTCGACAACGAGTGTTTTATCGTAGGATGCCATGAGTCGGGAACTTCTTCTCACTAAAGTATTATCAATAGGGCACCAAACACTCATACAAGTACCACAAGAGGTGGGGTGGATGCAAATGAAATGCAATCTAAGAATAGTAAAATGAAAATAACATAAATTTTGTAGACTGAAACAAGAATGCAATACCAAAAAATATAAATGCAGAAACTATTGTGAAAATGACAAAAAATGTTGTGCAAAAAGTGCAACTGGACTGATTCGCCCAGGGTGATGAATGAGTCTAGGGGTGGATGTTTTTGTGCTTTTTTTGAAAATTTAAAGTGATTTTTATGGTTTTTCATATGCAAATGCAAAATTGTAATTTTTGTAATGTTTTGAAGTACAAAAATGAAATCTATATGAGATATTCACTAATGCAAATTTGTAAATCCTAGGATGAAAAAAAAATGCAAAAAGATAATGGAAAACCTAATGTTATGAGTCCTAGGATGTAAATGCAATCCAAATCAGAAAGATGATGTTCAATATGCAGGTTCACCAAAATGAACAATCAATTTTTGGGTTGGCTATGTACATCTCTTGCACTCTTAGGGTTTTCCACTTAAAAGAAGAGAGATAGGCCCAAAAACTATGGTGGTTCACTCAAAATAATATATGCAAGATGGAATTATGCATAAATGCAATGTCCTAAAATGTAGCAAACTGATAAAATTGATTAATTATTTATGTAAAACTAATGAAATATGAAGTGTTTGAAAACAAAGTGTGATATGCAAAAATGAACTAGAAACATAAACGAATGAAATCAAAATTGAATGAGACTGAACAGAGTGCACTTGGAGATTGAATGTTGATACTGGAAGATTCCAGAATTTGACAGAAATCACTATTGATGACTAGTGGGGCTCATTCGCCATTGATGGCGAATCAATCCTTCTTCTAGTAAACTTTGTCAGAAGCAATTTTTGACTGTCGAGAACTCAATTATGATGAAATAAAAATTCCAACCTGAAGGTGGTACTCATTCACCATTGATGGAAAATTATTCCTCCTACAAAATTTTGCAAATTCAAGGGTCAACTCTATGGGTCTAGATCTACACTTGTCTTCTTGTCAGGTTGACAGAGTCAAATCTATAGAAAATAGACTGAATGTTGTCTAAAAGCCTGAATTAGGGTTTAGTTGACTTGAATCAATTTGATGACTTGTTGACCACTTTTCAACACCTATATCTTTGAAAAATATGCCTACAAGACCATCAAAAAACACATGCAAAGATGGGGAAAATGGTTAAGGGTTAGAGCATAGGGATTTTCGTTGGTCAAATCCCACTAAATGGTAATCAAATCCTTGATAAATAAATGGAATGAAAACAAGAAAATAATGATGAATAAAAAACATGAAAGTGTCCTAAACTCACCAAAACCTTAGGGTATGTGTAGGATCATGATGGGCCAAAAAGTGGCGATATGATGGGTATGTGTAGGGTATGTGTAGGGTATGTGGCTGACGAATTTTTTTAAACCCAAAATTTATAAAATGAAAAGGGTTTTTAAAGGAGATTCTTAGCTTTCCACCAATATAAATTATGCTTTACTTTGAATTTAATAAATAATTATTCATTTTCTAGTTGAATTATGACTAAAGTCTAGATTGATAGGCTGATTGAAAAACATCTATAGCTTTCAAACAGTATCACATTTTTTGAATCCAAAACATGCATTGCATTCTATGCTTTGCATAGTATAGGATTAAAAATGAATTTCATCAAAAGTTTTGACCAAGTTAAGGTGGTCAAACATACAATTTTTATATTTTTAAAAGTTATAATAAAAAAATCATAATTAATTATTTACTTGGAAAAATTACAAAAAAATATGCATCACATCAAGACATGAGTCCTCTAATTATACCTTAAATCTTATAAAAAAATATTATCATTTTATTGTGGTTAGGGTGATCAAACAAACACTTCTTATTTTTTCCCTAAAATTTAAGTACTACTACTGTATTGAAATTTTGAATTTTCACCAAATAGATTTTTTTTTAAAATAAACCTAGTAGTTTAGAAACTACATTCAATCTGTTGCAGATTCTATTCTTAAATCTTTTGAAATAATATAGATAACTTATTCAAAATTTTATGTCAAGTTGCCTAACTCTAATTTTTTTGAATTTTTTGCCACTTAAGGGTTTTTTTTTCCATGATGATCCTGCACATACCCCTTATTGTTGAACTCTAAAGATATCTCAATGGCCGCTCTGAGATGCTTGATAATTGCTTGATCAAATGATGCAATGATGCTTTGAATGCAAGAATTCTAATTGATGATGAATGAGTGAATGAGATGAATGGGGGTTAAAATGGATAGAAAAACACTCTTTTATACACACTTATGCCTAATTAACCAAGAATTCAACATCACAGGCCGACATTTTAGGTCTTAATGAATAAAAACTTGAAGAAAATTTTAATTTATTTTGAGTTTCGTGCCAAGAGGGACTCATTCACAACCCATGGAAAATGGGTCCCACTCTAGGCTTGCAAGTGGTTTTCAGGAATTAATTTTCTTTTAATGTTGTTTGTCAGGTTTGTATTCAAAAACACACTTAATTAAGGCCTAGAAGTGCATAAAGGGGCCAAATAAAGCATAATAAAGGTGTAATTAGTGATGAGAAGCCTAGGAAAGCATGAAATCATGTTACAAGACTTTACAACACTTTGAAATATGACCTGATAAGGGATAAAAGGGAATATTTAGATGAATTATAGTGAGAAGAGTCTAGAAAAGTGTAGAAATGTGCTACAACAGTTCACAACACCTTCATAAGAAATCATAAATTCTTAATAACTTGAATATTCAAGACCTAATGTGAATGTTGAAGTCACATTAAAACATTAAGTCTAAGAAAAATAAGTCAAGCATCATAGGAAAAGGACCTAAATGACCATGAAAAAGTCCAAGATCTATTTTTCTATGATACAATTAAATAATAAGGTAGGGTATGTGCAGGATCATCATGGAAAAAACAAGCCCTTAAGTGGCAAAAAAATTAGAAAAAACAAAATTTGGCAACTTCACGTAAAAATTTGAATAAGTTATCTATATTATTTAAAAAATATGTAATTATAGAATTTGTAGCAAATTGAATGTAGTTTCTAAACTACTAGGTTTGTTCAAAAAAAAAATCTATTTGGTGAAAATTTGAAATTTCAACGCAGAAACTTAAATTTTAGGGAAAAATAAGGGTGCATGACCACCCTAACCACAATAAAATGATAATATTTTTTATAATATTTTAGATATAAGAGAATCATGTCGGGTGGATGCATATTTTTGTAATTTTTTTCCAAGTAAATAATTAATTATGAATTTTTTATTACAACTTTTAAAAATAAAAATAAAAAAATGTATGTCTGACCACCTTAACTTGGTCAAAACTTCATGAAATTCAATTTTTCATTTTTTAATCCTATAGTATGCGAATCATAGAATATGACGCATGTTTTGGATTCAAAAAATGTGGTACCATTTGAAAGCTATAAATGTTTTTCAATTAGTTTATGAATCAGAACATTATTCGTAATTTGAATAGAAAATGAATAATAATTACTTATTAAATTCAAAGTAAAGAATAATTTATATTGGTGGAAAGCTGAGAATATCCTTTAAAAACCATTTTCATTTCATCAATTTGGGGTAAAAAAAGTCCGTCAGCCACATACCTATCATATTGCCACTTTTTGGCCCATCATGATCCTGCACATACGCAGTATTATTTAATTAATGCAGAGAATGTGAAGTTAGTTGAATTAGGGGTAAATTGACCAAATTAATGTGGTCAATTTTTTAGTTTCTACACTAACATCAAACAACCCCTAATCAACATGTCCTAGGATCTATCATTCCTATGATGGACATCAGTATCAGATATCACCTTAGTTAAATTAAGTTGGCAAGAGATATGGATAACACTGACTATTTGTCTTTGATCTTTTCTTATGATTTATCTTAATGATCCATTTTGAGGACCTCTTGATGATGTCTATCAAAATGATTTATACAGAAATGAATGGGGTATCGATCATTATCTTTCATTTGCTATGCTTGTGGATACTCTTGAAAAATAATCTTGACGCATACTTGCTTAGTTGTGTGTAGGGAAGTTGTTTGGAGTATATTGTTGACTATTGTGTATTCTTTGGTCCAATGTACTCTAAGCTTCTAACTTACATTTCGATGAGGTTTTCGTATGTCAAGATGTGAAAAATAACTATGCTATCTATTTATAGAGTCAAATTTCATTACATTAGATACTATGTTGTCTTGGTTATCAATACCTTGATGCATCATGTCTATGTGTTATATCAAACAATAAGGAACAATGAAAAATTCCAATCCCAATATATGAGAAAATCATCATGCATCATCATCATCATTATCATGCACTTCTCGTCATCATCATACATTTCTCATTAGCATCTTTAATAAAGTCTTGTGGATCATAGACTTGTTGGATCTTTTGAGGCAATTATTAAAATCAATTATCAAATCATTCAACTTATTTCTTTTATCTTCTCTTCGCGCTAACCTAGTATCATGATAGTAAAAAAAATCCATCAATTCATCCATCCTACATCCACAAATCATTAGCATACATACATCTTGCATCGTCATAGCATAATCACTGCATGCCATAGCATATCATCAAATATGTGCATCCTGCATTATCATTTAAGTCATGATGAATAATATATATTTTCTATTTTAAGCATCTTAAATTCTTCCACACATATCATCCACTTACATTGAATTATTATATCGTAACTATAAAACATTTGCATCCATACATCCATATCCATTGTCGCCATCATAAAACTGCATAAGAAAATACACAAAAAGAAATGCATCCATATCATTTGCATATGCATCACATAAACATATCATATCATCCCATGGAATATCATGAAAAATATATTGAAAAAGAAGTACATCCATCCATTTCATTGCATCCATTGCATGTAACATCATATATTATGTAGACACTAAAAAATGTCCTAATCAATATCATACACTCAAAACACGTTACTAACATCATTTCCTCTTTAATCCATCCTAGTTTCGCTTAATTGATTTAATTATCCTAAATAATTCATTAATTGAAACATTTTCATATATTGGCCTAATTAATTTAATTGGGTTAATTCATCTCTTTTCACACTAACACTTCATCTAATTAAATTAAATAAATCAAAATATTTAATTTAATTCCCTAAGTCATCTTATTTAATTAAATAACCCCAAGTTATTTAATTAAATATCATTTCACCTTTCTCCCATTTATTAAATTATTTAATTTAATAAATATCTCTTCAATTCCTCCAAATCCCCTAATTGCATGATTAAATCTTGTTTAATTAGGAATTAATCCAACTTTCCTCTAAGCAAAGGGAATATTCCCATGAAATATTCCTTATCTCCCTTTTGCACAATTAAAACTTTGTTTTAATTTGTAAATTACCTTTTTTCCTCACCCAAAGGAATATTCTAAGGAATATTAACTCTCCTCCAATCATCTCACTTCGCTTCTTGAACAAGCTAAACCTTTAACCTTTTGAACAAATTACCTTTGACCTATGTGAGTAGGTCAAAAGTGTGTTTGTTTGAGGCAAGTGTGAGCCCTTGATTAAATTTCATCATGCATTCTCATCCATTGATGAGAATCCATAATCCATGCATCCCATCCCCTTCATCTTGGACTTTTGATTAAAATTTTTGATCTCAACCTTTTATTCTTGATTTGCTCTCCTGTAAATAGGTCACTATTTGGAGACAAATGGATCAATCTTTCAATTGAAAACTTATGTTGTTGAATTCGTTTACATCCATACTCTCATGTTTACTCACCTTTAGCTTATTTTAGTTATTTTTAATTGCATAATATCTTAGAGAATCCATTAATGGCTTCCATGCATCCATCTTAGTTTGTACATGAATTAGGGTTTTTATATTTTAGCATATTTTTAGCTTATATTAGCTTAGCAATAGCATAATCAATGCATTTATAGAATAAAATCATGGTAACTTAGCTTGCATCATGTTCATTTTTAGCATAAACTAGGTTTTCATACATCAATCATAATGGTTTCATCAATTCTCTTCCATAGAATCGACTGAAATAGGCTCACTAATCACGGGATTGGGGTCATTGTTCCAAATCAACATGACACTAATTCCACAACAGGATAAGTTTTAGATGGATTAGAGAACATGTTTTTAAAATCTTTCATAATTTAGTATGTTAGGTTTTGATAAATGTTTAGTTTCAATTTCATTTGAATGATCTTGTTGAGATTCAACTATTAGTGGTTCTGTTATGTTTTGATTCTTCATGGATCAACCATAATTCAGCCAATACTGATATTTTTGGTCACATTCTGGTGCTAGAAGGAGGGAAAATCAATAATCTAACCATTTTTTAGCTCAAATTTTATTTTATACTATTTTGCAGGACCTAGCAATGACCAAACTTCAAACAACGACGCTATTTCAATAGCATTTCCATATACTGAAGCCCTAGCAATTTGAAATCCTTACGCTGAATTAATCTATTGATGCCGATTTTAATATGGTGACGCATATTTAATCTGGAGGTATCAAAAATTTTAAACGGCGATGCTCAAATTCACTAGTCTAACACTTTCAAATTCCAAACTATGACACTATTGTTAGTAGTGATTCCAAGAAAAATACTGATGCTATTGTGCTCAATGTTCCTACTGTAGAGCGATGCCCATTTTCACCAAAGTGACACCCACCTTTCAAACAACAATGCTATCATGTTCAATGATGCCCTACTAGGGCTAACAGGGTTTTGTAGGTTTTAAATACATGGAGAAAAATTGAAGAAAGTCTTTTCTATCTTAAATTCTATAATTGTAACAAGTGTTTGACACTTTGAGGCAATTATAACCCAATTTCATGCTTTCTACTTTCTACTTTAGGAAATGCACTAGAGTTCAATTAGGTTTAAAATGAATGTTCAAAGTTGGATAAAATTGAGTTGTCACATCATCATTTTACTTTGGGCTTAAAATTGAACAAGGAAAACTTCATCTTTCAATTGGTGCTTAAAATGAACTCAGTATTTCTTTGAAGGGTTAAAATTTACAACTATTTGCTATGTTTTGTGATTTTCAACATTGTTAGTGGATGCGTATACAATTCTCTCATGCCATTTGGTGACCTTGAGAAACAAAAACATTCTCCAACACTTTTCAAGATCACCCACATCTTTCAATTGGGTTTAAAATTGAACAATCATGCTAGTGTGAGAATGAGACATTGTGTGTGTTCCCTCCTTGTGCTTTATGTGAACTGGGCGGTCAAAATACAAGTGTACTCCCTCTCTTTTGTTATCTTTAGATGGGCCCTACCTAAGACAATTTTTTAGGTGAGTCCAACCATTTTTCACTTGGGGTGGTATATAAATGGATAAGACTAAACTATCAAGTCCTCATGGTATGTAGGCCTTAGCTGTATAGTGTCTTTCAGAATGGGGTACTACTATAAAAAGTATAAGAGCCCCTAGTAGGATTGATTAAAGAATTTAGTGGCTTTATGGATGCTCGCAAGGTTCCATGTCCCCGATTACCCTTACCACAACCCATTTGTTTAGCAAGCTAAACACCTAAAATATTTGTTGGTGCAAGAACAATCATTCTGAAGTTGCCCCACATTTATACTATTCAATTGTAGAAATAGAAAAATTCCTTTTAATCTATGGATTTTAAGGATTTTGTCATTTGGTGGTCCCAAGAAGTGTGTGCCATGGAGGGGAGCCAGTGTCGCCAAATATCTAACTATTTGCATTGTCTAGTGTTTGAAAAAATTCTAGTGGGGACTCAACAAATTATTAGAGTTAAAATGACACTAAGAGGGGGGGGGTGAATCAGTGTCTTAACTATTTTACTAATTTTTAAAATATTTGAACACACAGCTCAGATTTGATCTCAATATCATTCTGATTAAAGCATTCATGAGTTGAATGTAATCATTCATAAACAGAATTGAGAAAAATAATGACTTAACAGTGAATAGAAACAACAACAAAAAAGTAAACCAGAGAGAACACAGAAGAAAAAAGAGGCACAATATTTTGCCCAGTGGAAAACCCTTCTGGGGTTTAAAAACCACTCCCTAAATGCCTTCTAGGCTTAATCTTTTAATCAACTGTTCACAATGCCTTATAGGTTGTTTTGAGAACCCACTCAAGGAGCACCAACCCCTCATTTAGAGATAACTATCTCAAGGAGTACCAACCCCTTAGTTTACTTTTTGAACAATAGTGATGATTCAGAGGATTTCTCTGTTTTCAGTTAAGCACATATCTCTCTATTTTCTCATCTACAGAGTACCTTGAAGATTCAATAACTGAATCCCCAAAATACTACATAGAGAAGAAATTTACAAAGTCTCTGCCTCTTTTATTGTAGAGTTTATCCATACAATTTCATACAGTCAAAGAATGATATTCTTTTGAATTACAATAACAGTCGAATAGAAAACTAAGTTTTCTACTTCTATAAATAAATGCTAGAAAAGTAACAGACTTCTAAAGTAACGGTAGAACAACCAACCAATACAAGAGTCGTTTCACCTAGGTTCTGAATCTGTTGAGATCATTTCTCAGAAAAAACTGTAACTCCCATGGCTCCATCAACCACTGTCGAGCATCCAGCCAAAGAGGCGCATCAAACAAACCTTCCATAAACTTCTGTAGAAACCATTACAGTCAACAACAATAGAAACATAAACATTCATGATGGCGACCAAGCTAGGGTTCGATACCCAGCCAAAAGAATACACTCAAAATGTTTTCCCTAAGTGACTTTCTTTTGAATCAAAGACATGTTATGCCGTAGGCAACTTTAACATTGCCAGACAACCTTATGGTTGTCGCTTTTGCCAAGATTCACCAGAGCTGGGAAGTACACATGGCAAATACATCATGTCTCATTGATAGGATTCCTTAGAGTATTATTCATTCACTGAGACAGTATATAGTCGAGGAGACACTATATAGATTGCTCTATGTTTCACTGATACTCCACATGATACACATTGGTCATGGTGACAAATGGTTTTTCTTACCGACGAGCCTTCTATCTTGTTTTAACACTATCGCTGTAACCTAATGCTGTCAGGAAGATGTTTCATAGAATACATTAAGTTTCACTGAAAGACTTTATTCACTCTGAGTCGCTAATACTTTACCAACCTTTCGCTGAAATCCTTTCATTCGCCTTCACCATGACTTTCCACAGTCGGAGAGATATTATATCGAACACAATATGTTTCACTAAGAGCCCTTAATATTTTCCATCGGCAAGACCCACAAGGTTCGTTATGACATTATACTAAAGAAAAACTTTTGCCGATAAGACCTTTTTGAACACGGTCGGTAAGACAATATGTCTTTGGAGAGACCATATGCTGAATACAACACTCCTGCTGAAAGACATCCACATGCATTAGTCAGAGAGACATAACCTTTTCGCTATGACCTTAGCCCGACGGCCAAGCTCATACTGATAGAGAACACTTTTTCTATCACCAAAAGCCAAAGAGAATTCCTGCCGAAATTCCAATGGCAGTCGATGTGACTTTGCTCACTTGTTATGACATCATGCCGAAAGCAAAAAGTCTAGCTGAAGTGAATCCCAGATGTGATGTCGGCGAGACAAAACCACTTCACCAAGACCTATTCTGAGAACCCTGACATTTTCTGATATGCATCCATTCACCATCAGTCAGTGTAACATTGCAATCTCACTGTGACTTCATACCGATGGGATAACTCATGCCGATATGATTCTTTCCTATGCCAGTCGGTGTGACAAACCAATATCACTAAGACCACATACCGACAGATTTAACGTATGCCGATATAACTACTGTCGCTGAGACAATGAATAATGTCACGCCGAAAGCTACCATAATGTTAAATTCAATTGACATAACATCAGAAATGTCTTGCCGATAGGCAACTCAGACATTTCAAAGTGGATCGGGGAGACCCTGCCATACTCATGCCTATATGTGAAAGCCTGTGAAATGCAAAGAGAACCATCTTGACAAGGAAACCAACTTACAAGCTTTTTCAGTCACATAAATAGCATTGATAGCTTGAATTAAAATTCTTATCATCATCATTAAATTGAAACATAACAAATAACTTTCTGTAAAGCCAAGAGACATCAAAGAAGTGCCATTGTAAAACATAAGGATCAGAGATTTTGTCATCAAGGACAAACCATAAACACAACTAAGATCCAACACAAATATGGCCATTTCTATCCTAGGGTTGTAAATTATTGTGAGTCAGTTTAACACTTTGCTTGGTTTCAAAACGATCGAATAATGAAGTTTCATTATCATCCTCAAAATTTCAAACACTTTGGCTCAAGTATGGAATTGTTGAGTTAGCCTTGATATTACTGCTTGTCCTAAGGATTTATACCTAGTGGTTTCTAAATATCTTGACATTAATCTCAAACCCATATTTTCCCAAAGAAAACATAGGAAATTATGGCTTTGACCTCATGATTTTCACAAAATGGACATTGTGAAAGTTATGATGTTTTTGACATAAACATCTAGTTTGGAAACATAATCAATACAAGTGTTTGTGGTAAAATCAATTTACTTAAGCAAGGATAAATTGACAAATGAACCCCACATGACTATTTGGAGACCAGTTGCTCCCATTGAACAATCTGATCTTCTAGGTGCTATAATTTAGCCAAATTTTGAACTCAAAAATGGTGAAGAAATTGATCTCATTAGTAGCCTGAGAAGTTTCACTTTTGAAAAGGAGGAAACAAACACATAGTGGAGAAATGCAACAACCACTTTAGACGATGAAGAGGAACAAGCTAATATTGAGGCTAGAAGGCCCACATTACCACCTCCTGCATGGCAATAAATATCTTCCTTTCTTCCATAAACTTGAACTTTTTTCACTTGATCTCACGAAAAAATCAAGATCCCTAAGCCAAGGTCTACAAGGCATCATTTTAGACTTAGGAATCTCACTCCAAAATCTCTTAAGAAACACCTTTTAGTGCTTCATAGAAATAGAGACAGGTTGGTAGCAAACTTTTATAGACACACTTCAAGGTATAGTCCAAAATTATATGAATTTTTTGGAATCAACATCTTGATCTTTTTACATGACATCAAACTCATATAAATGATTCATCAAACAATCAAAATCCATAGGGTAAAATATCCAGCACTTCATTTTAGACATAGGAATCATAGAAAAAGGTATGGTCAAAAGTGGGCTTCAATATTTTACCACAATTACATTACACCTTGATGAGAAACTTTTATGCCTGAGCTAGGAGAGCCTGAACAACTTTGAACATTCCCATCCATCCTCTCATTTAAATCAGCATTATGTCTTTAGGATTTGAACATTTTAGAGGTCTAGCATCATTATCACTACCTTGGTCTTGTCAAAACAAAGGTTTACTTTAGGTCAATACTGGGTCGAACACTTCATCCACCCCTTCATCAAATTTCATCCTTCACTTCATCTAAACTTTGAAAATTTTCAAAAACTCCCACACTTTGTGACTTAAACATCAAACCAACTACTAACTTAGCTATTTTGTATGTGAAATGTATCATTTTCCATGCACTTAGTTAAGTTAGTTATAATTTTTGAGCTAGCTCATCTTGAAGGTCACAACTCTACCCTAAATATTTCTAGGTTCATTAGCATCCTTTATCCCAACACCAAAACATCAAACTCAAGTCAAAAGTGTTATCCTAAATTTTTTACAAAGATTACTTCCCACATCACTCATCTTTCCATCCCGCATTATCATCATTGCTCCCAAAATACTTAGAGAATCTCTTTTACCTATATTTGTGTCAACTAGAGAGTTCAAACATTACAAAACTCAACACAACTCTCCCATAGGTGACAGAAAATTAATGGTGAAGACAAGATCACAACACAAGATAATCATGGAGAAAACCAAAGTCACATTTACCTCAAGTGATCCAAATCCTTTAAAAGTCAATCCTATGTCACAACAACCATTATCTCCGTTAGGACCATATGAAATTGAAGATCTAAAAATTAATCCATTTGAGCTTACTAGGGAAGAAATTTTGGAACACCAAGCCTTTGAAAGTGTATCTCCTATCTCCCAAACATTTCTAGCACATAATTTAACACAAGATTTCACAACTCCATCACTAGGGCTAAATCAAACTTACATACCTAGTCTTTCAACCAGCCTTGCTAATGATTTTGGTCACACATGACCATTTGAAAGTAGTACACTTGTGGGTACCCTTGACACTAATCCTCCACCTCCCACCACCACTTGGACACCTACTTTTTGTACTCCTATTCTTGAAGCTCCAAAACAGTTACACACACCACTTGAACTTCATTATTCCACCACCACTTCAACATTTTTTGGACACCCTTTTTCATCCACACCTATGAGTACAACAAGTGTGCCTACCATCACACAAACCAATATAGAACAAGTATCTCAAGACAACATACAAGGGCATGCCAATACCATATCACAAAACCAACTCTTGATGCAAATAGGGACATAGTTATCCAACCCTCTGGTGGGTTCATCCATCCCATATACCATTAATCCACCTCAGAACAATCCCTTGGTTACAGATTTTATCAATCCTAGAAGTAGCTTGGCCACAAACTATTTATTTACATCTTTTACACAAGGAAATACTCAAAAAATATGATAAGGTAATCTTTTCAATCAATGGACTCAAGGTCCTAGTGTGTCATTTCCATTGAAAAATTTAATATCATCTTTTCCCACAATCCCCTTTACTACACCAAATGAATTAGGACCTCAAACATACATTCCTGCACCTCATTTTACCATATTACAAGGAATGTTGAACCAATGGAACCCTCCACCTCTCACCAACAATCCAATACCCACTCAAAACATCAATATCCATAATCATTCATAGATGTCTCAATAACCACCTAATCCTACATTGCAAGAACATGCCTTAGCTCTACATCAAGCACAACAAGCCTATCAACAAGCCATACAACAACAACAAAAACAAAAACAAGAAGCCTTAGGAAGTCAACAAGAAGCTTTAGCACAACAACAACATCAAGCACAACCAACAACCTTAGCACAACAATAACATCAAGCACAACCAACAACCTTAGAACAACAACAACATCAAGCTCTACAAGCAGCCTTAGCATAACAAAACAAACAAGCACAACAAGAAACATTAGCAGTAGAACAAGACACACAACAATAACATCAAGTACAACAAGCAACTTTATTAGCACACCAACAAAAGTAGTCCCAACAGTAATCCCTAGTGGCGCAACAACAACAACAAGCTCAACAGTACTCCCAACAATCACAACATGGTTCCTATTATCCTCATTTGAAAATTGTCAATCCAAACACATCAGGAACATATCCATCACTTTCATAGAATCTCACACCATCATACACCTCATATAACTCATTTGGGATCCCACCATATGTTCCTCCACCTAAACTGCAAGACGATCTAGCATCACAATTGAAATCACTCTCACAAGAAATGCAGGACCTTCGCATGGGCAAGACAAATAAACCTTGCATATACAGAACTTGTGTCCTTACCCATTTGATAGAAACATAGCAATGATACCATTCCCTCCTAGTTTTGAAATCCCCAAATTTGACAAATATAAAGGGAGAGGAAGTCCTGCGAAACACATCAAAGAATTTAATGTCATGTGCATGGATTTCTTACAATGATTCATATCTAATGTGCCTCTTCCCTCAAAGTCTAATAGGTCATTCTATGGATTGGTTTTCTCATTTTCCTCCTGGTATCAAATTTTTTCAAGAAATAACTAATAAATTCATTGATCACTTCTCCTTCAATCTTGACATGGATGTTAGTCTAGAAGAGTTATGCACTCTTAAACAAAATCAAGGAGAAACCTTCACTAATTTCTTGCAATGGTGGAGACAAATAGCTAGTAAAATAAAGTGGCCTCTTCTTAATGAATAACAAGTTGGAATCATCATAGCTAATCTTGATCCAAATCTATCATTCCACTTGAAAATGCAATGCATCACATCGTATGATGAACTGGTCCCTCAAGCCCTTAACATTGAAAGAGCCCCAATCTCACAAGGAAATACCCAAACTTACAAAGACAATCATCCTTCAACTAGTTCAAATGAGAAACCTCGTGTATGGGCTAAGAACAAAACTATAACAAATGACAGTGTAGTAGATACTAAGTGCTCCTAGACCCAATAACAATCAAGTTGCTAACATCCAGCCAACTATGCAACAGACAACACCACCACATAAAAATTAGATTAGTAACACCAACATGCAACAAAGGGAAACTGGTAACAAAAATAACTATCCCAAATGCAAGTACACAATTATCGAAACCCATCGAAACAATCATGAAGAAATTAGTAGAAACAAATCTGATAACACTTCCCAACTTTGAAAACTACCAAGAACAACAAGAGAAGCCATCTTGGTACAATGAGCGTGATCCCTGTGACTTTCATAAAATCAAAGGACATAAAACAACAAAATACATGAAACTCAAGAACACCATCCAAGATCTCATAGAAAATGATACCATATCTGTTGTGGTACCAACTAGGAATTAGGATCTCAAGATGTACAAGAACCCTATGCTAAATCATAACAAAGCAAACAACAATGGAAAAGCTAAGGATTACACAAATGTGTAGCATACCTATTCCAATGTAGTTGCCTCCTACAATAGTGTTATCACTGTTTTCACCATCAAAGGAGCTAGTATGAAATGTTGAGTCACCACATGACATGGAAAAATAACTGTTCAAGGAGTCCCATTTCAATCTAGGACATAGCCTACTTTTCCCACATATAATCCTAGCAAGTACAATATTTTAGATCAACTTAAAAAAACCCCCACACAGATATCCATCTTAGAACTATTAAGGTTATCCCCTGCACATAGGGAAATACTGGAAAAATCCTTGTCTGAGTCATCTTTTCCTGAGAACATTGATACCGATCAGTTTCAAGCTATGGTAGGGCATATCACCAACCATCTTCTCACCTTCTCCAAGAAAGACCTTCCATCTCAACCATCTCATAAATTTGCTTTACATCTTGAGGTTGTCATTCATAAAAACAAGGTCAAAAGAGTCTTGATAGATGGAGGTGTTGTTCTAAACATTTGTACCCTATAGTTGATCAAGAATCTAGGTTATTTAGAAGATACTATTAAGAAGACAAAAAGTACCACCATTCGAGCATATGGGTGAACAAGAATGGGTATCACAAGGAATCATTGCACTTCCAATTGAAGTGGGACCTCTTATTTCAGAAACTACATTCCAAGTATTTGATCTTGATCTTCCCTATAACCTACTGCTTAGCTGACCATGGATCCATGCTCTAAAATTTGTAGACTCAACCTATCATTAGTGTGTGAATTTTCCTTTCAAAGGTAGATAAATCACTATCCATGGAGACCTTAGGCCTTTATACTACTGCAAAATTCTTGAGGCCAAGTTCTATAAGATTCCAAAAATACCCAAAAATGATGAAGGACCTACACCATCAAGCTCATTTATTGACCCATCATCCCTAGCCTCTAGCTCAACACCAAAAATTCCCATTGTAAAGAGTATACCTGACGTCAAAGTAGTGATCCAAGATGATGGTTGTGGAAACTACAAACTATTGATAAACATTTTTGTCTTAGGAGAGTTACCTATTTCTCCTCAATCTCATGGAAAACCTACATCTAGTACAAAAGAACTAGAGACAATCAAGATGGCGGCTACTAGCTTCAGCAAGTGGGGAGATATGAATCAAGAAAAAGTCAATGACGAAGATATTTCTAAACTCCTCTATCAAGTTTAATGAACTCTTCCTATTCTTCCCATGGAAGATGACAACAAAGGCATATGGCTAATGCAAAATATGGGCTATAACAAAAAAAAGAAGTTAGGGCAGAATGACAATGGTTTACTAGAACCCATCATCCCTGAGAAACGAATAAAGAATCTTGACTTAGGTTGTACTAATAGCAAGGTTAGACTTATTGGAAAAGGTATTTCCACTAAATGAGCCAAGGATTCCTCTTGGTCACCTACATCACATGATACAACCTTAGATGACTTTCCCCTTGATGTTGCCGACCTATTTGAGAACAACACCCTCTTTAAGATATCCATAAAATACTTTGTATCAAACAACCTGTAGACACGTAAAATATATTGATTGACATTGTGCATCTTATCCCGACTACTAACATCGTTTCTTCATGAATCATCCCTCAGTCTAACCATTTAATCAAATCTCCCCATCTAATTAAATTCATCAACTTTCATCCCTTAATTAAATAAATCATTTTGTCTAATTAAGTCAATCTCTTTTGTTAATTAAATCAATTCATCTGATCTAATTATCCCTATTTAATTAAATAAGATTCAATTTATTTGATTAAATCTCTAAAGTCTATCCATTAAATTAGATAAATTAAAACGTTTTTTGATTTAATCTAACACCATCTCTTTTAATTAAATAAATAAAAATATTTATTTAATTAATCTCTTATCATATTCCTCTCTTATTTGATTTAAATAAATCCTTAAATTTGAATCAAATAGGTCACATCATCTAACCTCTCTCATTAAATTAAGTAACCCTTGATTAATTTAATCTCATCTCATGTCCCATCCTCTAGATTTTGCAAGTTGCACATGAAAATAGATTTAATTCATTTATTAAATCTCTATTTTCCTCACAAGGCATCTTTTGGAATATTCTCTCAATTTGAATTGCACCAAGTCAACATGTACATCCAACAAGGCACAATCTCATCTTTACATGTCCTTTTCCTTGAGCCAAGTATTTATTGCAATTTTCCTTCCTCTTAAAGTCATTTCAACAAATTTGAAATCTGGGGCTTATGTATTTCTATTAGTATTTCAATCCCTAAATTCTCAGTAATATCCTTCATCTATTCATAGATTGACAAGTGGCATCATGCCATTGGATGAATGTTAGTCCCACATTGCTCAAACTTGGACATTCATCCATCTTGGCATTCTATAAATAAAGTGCTCATATCCTCATTTGATCATCCACAAATTATGCAAAGTTATTATGCTAAAATATTTAGCCATTTTCATCCATCATTCTTAAGTTCTTAGCTAGGTTTTTGCAGATTTTGGCTTGGAGCTCTCATTCTTCACCACTAAAGTGGATCAATCTCCATCAACACATCAAGTTTGCATCTTAGGAATTGGGAAAGGGCCAATTTTCACATCAAATTGGCACCAATTCCCATGGGATCATGAGTTTGCACACTTAAATTAGGATTGAATCTATATTTCTTTGTTTCATTGTGTTCTTTGTTGTTTTCTTTTCTAATTTGAAGTTGTAAATGGATTTCATGGGGAATCCTTGTTTTGGCTTGCAATCTCTTGTTTAAATTGTTTATTCTTATTGTTTTGTAGGTACTAGAATTGGGGTTCGCACATTTGGCGCTAGAGGGAGGGCTGGATATCATTCTTTCTCACTTTTTCCCAAATTTTTTGCATTTTTCCTCATACAAAGAAAATTCTAACGTTGGGAGTTCAGCATTGTTGTTTTGGCACTGCTATCTCTTTAGCGTCACTATATAGCACTGTAGGAGACTCAAAGTGTGACGTTGGACTCATCCTGCCAAGAAAATTTAAATTATAAACTCCACCACTAGACTCGTTGATTCACAAAAAAATTCAAAAATATCAAACTACAATGCTGGAAGAAAACTGCAATGCTGGGCGAAAAGTGCGACGCAGTTGAGCTCTCTGTCTTGACACAGAGCGATGTTGAATGGCAAGCAGTGCTATGAGAGCACCGCTTGAAAATCAAACTGCGACGCATTTACGAGTTGCGACGCTACAGGGGAGAAAAAGGGAAAATTTAATTTTAGCATGTGTTTTTGGATTGATGATTAATTTGTCTTCTATTTTATGCCTTTTAATTTCTATATTTTCTAGAATCTGACTGGTATTTTTCTTGTAGGTTGTAAATCGACAATGAAGAAAGGAAAAGCATGAGGGGGATTTTTCATCAAATCAAAGTGTTTTTAAACACTTTATTGTTTGGTTAACACTTTTAAGGAATTGTTATCACTTCTTTCTTAGGACACTAGTTTTCATTTGGGTTTAAAAGGAATCTTTCCATTTCTTGCAAAAGGCTAAAATGAACATTAGGAATGCAACTTACTAGATCTTGTTTCTTTGGTTAACAAATTGAACAAAGTGTCTATCATTTTTCTTTAGGTGCTTAAAAAGAACTCACATTTTTATTTGAGGATTGTTTTTAAAAAAGAACAAGTGTAACTTTGTTTTGTGAAGGATTACTTGAACTAACCTCATTGAAAAAGGACGTATGCGCTTCTCTCACACTTTATAGCAATCTTGAGAATCAAAAGACCTTTTTCATTATTTTAGGTTGAGACAAAGCAATCACCTGCACACTTCGATTTGGGTTTAAAATTGAACATCTTGTACGAGTGTGAGTGGGGGAATTATTGTGTATATTCTATCTCTTTGTTGCCAACAAAGATTGGTCGAGTTACGAATATTGTTCCTTATTTGCTTTTGTTTATCCTAGAGGGTCTGTCTTGGGGAAAAAGTACTCACCCAAGGGAATGACTCAACCGCTAACACTCTAAAGCCAAGAGTATTTCCAACCAGGATATAAATGTGGGTATTGGAGTAAACACCAATATCACGTGGTTGATTCTAACAAGATGGATCTGAAAGGGGACTCTTGCCATATGGGTCAATCTCCATGAACATAAAGTCCTTACTAAAACCCATGTGCTAGAATTTTCCAAAATCCTTTAATCTATTTGTTGGTGCAAGAACGGTCATTTTGAAGCCACCCCACACTTTTACGGTCTTTTAGTAGAAATGGAAAACATGCCATGGGAGTTTCATGGGTGTTGATGCTTGGCTGCCCTGTATAAGTGAGTGTTGTGGAGGGGAGCTAGTGGGGTCAAGCATCTAACTATTCACTAAAGATAAGAATAGCTAGACTTTTCCAAGTGGGAATCCAACAAATATTGTCTTATACATCCATAGGATTGTACTTATTCTTGGGTTACAAAATTCTTTGCTTGATTGAAAACATCTTGAAAACAAATACTTAACATCATCCAAATTTCAAACCTTTTTGGAGACAAATGCAATTGACTCAATCCATATGTTATTGCTTGCCCTTGGGACTTAGATCCTTAGAGGTTTCTAAACATTGGATTACATCTTGGTTTGTCTACTTAAGTAAACAATAGGAAAACCCTTGCCTTAAATTCATCAAATTTCCACATAACATATATTGTGGGGTTTGAAGAAATTAAGACGTTGGGCATATTAGTTTGAAAACTTAATCAAAGAAAGTGTTTTTGGTAAAATGAAGCCATTAAGAAAAGCTAAGAAAAATGAACATTCATGTGTGATGAAGCCTCATGATTCTTGAAAAAGTTCAAAATGAAGGTCATTAGTTGGGAATCCGAAAATGTATGTCCAAATTGAGTTATTCTTTGGTTATAAAGGTCTCTAGGAAGCATTTACATGTTCTTCAATACCTAGGTCTAGGCAAAAAAAGTGTATGTTTTTAGGTTCATCTTAGGATCAAAAGAAAATCAAAATCTTT
>VDFB02000017.1:18541319-18647627 GCA_007258455.2 Sequoia sempervirens
TAATAGTCTTTCAAAGAGGGGAAAAATGTAGACGTCTAATTTTGATCACTTCCATATGATCAAATGTGTCTCCCTGTTCATCCAGTTGCTCATCCCCTTTGTCAATATTAATTAAACCAGGTGTTTAATTAATACCCTGCATCTTGCACAAAGGTCCTAAAGTATTCAATTTAATACTTTGCCCCTCTTCCTCCTCTAAATTAAATAAATATGCCCTTTTATTTAATTTAGTCATATTCCTCTTTTGAATTAAAATTCATTTTTTAATTCACCTTTTCTCTCTCATGGTCACATCCTCCAACTTTTGCAAGTTGGTCCTTAATCCATTTTAATTACTTCATCTTCTTCTAATTAACCAGGGTTAGCATGTGCACACCCTTAATCATCATTAAGGTCACATCCTCCATAATTTCCCACTTGCCTCTAATCAGTCATTAGCCTATCTAACTGGGTACTTGCACAACCTTAATCATTTGATTAGCCTAACCTAATCCTCATCCTATTTATGGCACATGTCCTTGAGTCAACCTTATAAAGGCTTTCTCCTTTTGGACAAGGCATCCCCCTTCCCCATGTGAATTTTTAATTCACCTTTTAATCCCCCAAGGCACCTAAAAGGAATTTTTAATTCCTTCACTTCTCCCCACATGTCCTCTATTCATTCTTTGTTCTTTCTCTCATCCCTCCCCATGAGAATATTTCTCTGGAGAATTTTAATTCCTCACATATCCTCACATTCATTACGGGGACAAGGACCTCCTTTTATGAGGAGATCTTGTCCAATCCCAAGGTACTTTGTACCCCCTCTCCATGTCATGTCCTTGTCCTTCCACCCTCATGTCCACTTCACCTTTAGGGCTATCTCACATGCCACACATGTCAATATGTGAGGGCTTTGTGCCTTTCAACTCACCTTAGCCCTACATCTTTGATATTTGGTGGATCAATCTTGACCGTCCATTTCCACTAGGATTTCCCAAAAATCCTATAAATACCCCCTCTTTTCTCTCATTTTAGGGAGATCATTTGTGCTAGCCAAACTCTTGCAGTTTTTTTTTTCAACCTCTACTTAGCCATTTTCACATTTTCATCCACTTGCATCCATCTTCACACCCTCATCTAGCTTGCATCTTGCCATCCAAGGAGCATACACGTCAAAGATCGAAGGGCCAACCAAAGAATCGACTCAACGCAAGGTATAAAGTTCCATTTTGTGGCTTTGTCTTGTTTTGTTTCTAACTTAGGCTAATCTTGAAGTGTAGGTTGTTTAAGTTGTTTATTTGCACTCTTTTGGCCTGTTGCTTGCTTTCTAACCACCTAATTCGACCTATCACACTATGAAACATCTTCCTAACAGCATTAGGTTACAGTGACAGTGTTAAAACAAGATAGAATGCTCGTCGGTAAGAAAAACCATTTGTCACCATGACCAATGTGTATCATGTGGAGTATCAGTGAAACATAGAGCAATCTATATAGTGTCTCCTCGACTATGTACTGTCTCAGTGAATGAATAATACTCTAAGGAAGCCTATCAATGAGACATGATGTATTCGCCATGTGTTCTTCCCGACTCTGGTGAATCTTGGCAAAAGAGACAACCATAAGGTTGTCTGGCAATGTTAAAGTTGCCTATGGCATAACATGTCTTCGATTGAAAAGAAAGTCACTTAGGGCAAACATTTTGAGCGTATTCTTTTGGCTAGGTATCGAACCCTAGCTTGGCCGCCATCATGAATGTTTATGTTTCTATTGCTACTGACTTTAATGGTTTCTACAGAAGTTTATGGAAGGTTTGTTTGATGCGCCTCTTTGCCTGGATGCTCGACAGTGGTTGATGGAGCCATGGGAGTTACAATTTTGTCTAGGAAATGATCTCAGACGTTTCAGAAGCTGGGTGAAACGACTCTTGTTTTGGTTGGTTGTTCTACCGTTACTTTTGAAGTTTGTTACTTTTCTGGCATTTATTTATAGAAGTAGAAAACTTAGTTTTCTATTCGGTTGTTATTGTAATTCAAAAGAATATCATTCTTTGACTGTATGAAATTATATGGATAAACTCTGCAATAAAAGAGTCAAAAACTTTGAAAATTTCTTCTCTATGTAGTATTTTGGGGATTTAGTTATTGAATCTTTAAGGTACTCTGTAGATGAGAAAATAGAGAGATATGTGCTTAACTGAAAATAGAGAAATCCTTTGAATCATCACTATTGTTCAAAAAGTAAATTGAGGGGTTGGTACTCCTTGAGATAGTTATCTCTAAACGAGGGGTTGGTGCTCCTTGAGTGGGTGCTCAAAACAACCTATAAGGCATTGTGAACAGTTGATTAAAAGATTAAGCCTGGAAAGCATTTAGGGAGTGGTTTTTAAACCCCAGGAGGGTTTTCCACTCAGCAAAATATTGTGCCTCTTTTTTCTTCTGTGTTCTCTCTGGTTTACTTTTTTGTTGTTGTTTCTATTCACTATTAAGTCATTATTTTTCTCAATTTTGTTTATGAATGATTACATTCAACTCATGAATGCTTTAATCAGAATGATATTGAGATCAAATCTGAGCTGTGTATTCAAATATTTTAAAAATCAGTAAAATAGTTAAGACACTAATTCACCCCCCCTCTCAGTGTCATTTTAACTCCAACAATTTGTTGAGTCCCCACTAGAATTTTTTCAAACACTAGACAATGCGAATAGTTAGATATTTGGCAACGCTGGCTCCCCTCCATGGCACACACTTCTTGGGACCACCAAATGACAAAATCCTTAAAATCTAAAGATTAAAAGGAATTTTTCTATTTCTACAATTGAATAGTACAAATGTGGGGCAACTTCAGAATGATCTTTCTTGCACCAACAAATATTTTAGGTGTTTAGCTTGCTAAACAAATGGGTTGTGGTAAGGGTAATCGGGGACATGGCACCTTCCGAGCATCCATAAATCCACTAAATGCTTTAATCAATCCTACTAGGGGCTCTTATACTTTTTACAGTAGTACCCCATTCTGAAAGACACTATACAGCTAAGGCCTACATACCATGAGGACTTAATAGTTTAGTCTTATCCATTTATATACCACCCCAAGTGAAAAATGGTTGGACTCACCTAAAAATTTGTCTTAGGTAGGCCCATCTAAAGATAACAAAAGAGAGGGAGTACACTTGTATTTTGACCGCCCAGTTCACATAAAGCACAAGGAGGGAACACACACAATGTCTCATTCTCACACTAGCATGATTGTTCAATTTTAAACCCAATTGAAAGATGTGGGTGATCTTGAAAAGTGTTGGAGAATGTTTTTGTTTCTCAAGGTCACCAAATGGCATGAGAGAATTGTATACACATCCACTAACAATGTTGAAAATCACAAAACATAGCAAATAGTTGTAAATTTTAACCCTTCAAAGAAATAATGAGTTCATTTTAAGCACCAATTGAAAGATGAAGTTTTCCTTGTTCAATTTTAAGCCCAAAGTAAAATGATGATGTGACAGCTCAATTTTATCCAACTTTGAACGTTCATTTTAAACCTAATTGAACTCTAGTGCATTTCCTAAAGTAGAAAGTAGAAAGCATGAAATTGGGTTATAATTGCCTCAAAGTGTCAAACACTTGTTACAATTATAGAATTTAAGATAGAAAAGACTTTCTTCAATTTTTCTCCATGTCTTTAAAACCTACAAAACCATGTTAGCCCTAGTAGGGCATCATTGAACATGATAGCATTGTTGTTTGAAAGGTGGGCATCACTTTGGTGAAAATGGGCATCGCTCTACAGTAGGAACAATGAGCACAATAGCATCGGTATTTTCCTTGGAATCACTACTAACAATAGCATCATAGTTTGGAATTTGAAAGTGTTAGACTAGTGAATTTGAGCATCGCCATTTAAAATTTTTGATACCTCTAGATTAAATATGTGTCACCATATTAAAATCAGCATCAATAGATTAATTCAGGGTAAGGATTTCAAATTGCTAGGGCATCAGTATATGGAAATGCTATTGAAATAGCATCATTGTTTGAAGTTTGGGCGTCGCTAGGTCCTACAAAATAGTATAAAATAAAATTTGAGCTAAAAAACAGTTAGATTATTGATTTTCCCTCCTTCTAGCACCAGAATGTGACCAAAAATATCAGTATTAGTTGAATTATGCTTGATCCATGAAGAATCGAAACATAACAGAACCACTAATACTCGAATCTCAACAAGATCATTCAAATGAAATTGAAACTAAACATTTATCAAAACCTAACATACTAAATTATGAAAGCTTTTAAAAACATGTTCTCTAATCCATCTAAAACTTATCCCATTGTGGAATTAGTGTCATGTTGATTTGGAACAATGACCCTTTCCCAATCCCATGATTAGTGAGCCTATTTTAGTTGATTCTATGGAAGAGAATTGATGAAACCATTATGATTGATGTATGAAAACATAGTTTATGCTAAAAATGAACATTATGCAAGCTAAGTTACCATGATTTTATTCTATAAATGCATTGATTATGCTATTGCTAAGCTAATATAAGCTAAAAATATGCTAAAATATAAAAACCCTAATTCATGTACAAACTAAGATGGATGCATGGAAGCCATTAATGGATGCTCTAAGCTATTATGAAATTAAAAATAACTAAAATAAGCTAAAGGTGAGTAAACATGAGAGTATGGATGTAAACGAATTCAACAACATAAGTTTGCAATTGAAAGATGGATCCATTTGTCTCCAAATAGTGACCTATTTATAGGAGAGCAAATCAGGAATAAAAGGTTGAGATCAAAAATTTTAATCAAAAGTCCAAGATGAAGGGGATGGGATGCATGGATTATGGATTCTCATCAATGGATGAGAATGCATGATGAAATTTAATCAAGGGCTCACACTTGCCTCAAACAAACACACTTTTGACCTGCTCACATAGGTCAAAGGTAATTTGTTCAAAAGGTTAAAGGTTTAGCTTGTTCAAGAAGCCAAGTGAGATGATTGGAGGAGAGTTAATATTCCTTTGGGTGAGGAAAAAAGGTAATTTACAAATTAAAACAAAGTTTTAATTGTGCAAAAGGGAGATAAGGAATATTTCATGGGAATATTCCCTTTGCTTAGAGGAAAGTTGGATTAATTCCTAATTAAACAAGATTTAATCATGCAATTAGGGGATTTGGAGGAATTGAAGAGATATTTATTAAATTAAATGATTTAATAAATGGGAGAAAGGTGAAATGATATTTAATTAAATAACTTGGGGTTATTTAATTAAATAAGATGACTTAGGGAATTAAATTAAATATTTTGATTTATTTAATTTAATTAGATGAAGTGTTAGTGTGAAAAGAGATGAATTAACCCAATTAAATTAATTAGGTCAATATATGAAAATGTTGCAATTAATGAATTATTTAGGACAATTAAATCAATTAAGCGAAACTAGGATGGATTAAAGAGGAAATGATGTTAGTAACATGTTTTGAGTGTATGATATTGATTAGGACATTTTTTAGTGTCTACACAATATATGATGTTACATGCAATGGATGCAATGAAATGGATGGATGTACTTCTTTTTCAATATAATTTTCATGATATTCCATGGGATGATATGATATGTTAATGTGATGCATATGCAAATGATATGGATGCATTTCTTTTTGTGTATTTTCTTATGCAGTTTTATGATGACGACAATGGATATGGATGCATGGATGCAATTTTTTTATAGTTATGATATGATAATTCAATGTAAGTGGATGATATGTGTGGAAGAATTTAAGATGGTTAAAATAGAAAATATATATTATTCATCATGACTTAAATGATAATGCAGGATGCACATATTTGATGATATGCTATGGCATGCAGTGATTATGCTATGACGATGCAAGATGTATGTATGCTAATGATTTGTGGATGTAGGATGGATGCATTGATGGATTTTTTTTACTATCATGATACTAGGTTAGCGCGAAGAGAAGATAAAATAAATAAGCTGAATGATTTGACAATTGATTTTAATGATTGCCTCAAAAGATCCAACAAGTCTATGATCCACAAGACTTTATTAAAGATGCTGATGAGAAATGTATGATGATGATGAGAAGTGCATGATGATGATGATGATGATGCATGATTATTTTCTCATATATTGGGATTGGAATTTTTCATTGTTCCTTATTGTTTGATATAACACATAGACATGATGCATCAAGGTATTGATAACCAAAACAACATAGTATCTAATGTAATGAAATTTGACTCTATAAATAGATAGGATAGTTCTTGTTCACATCTTGACATACGAAAACCTCATTGAAATGTAAGTTAGAAGCTTAGAGTACATTGGACCAAAGAATACACAATAGTCAACAATATACTCCAAACAACTTCCCTACACACAACTAAGCAAGTATGCATCAAGATTATTTTTCAAGAGTATCCACAAGCACAGCAAATGAAAGATAATGATCGATGCCCCATTCATTTCTGTATAAATCATTTTGATATACATCATCAAGAGGTCCTCAAAATGGATCATTAAGATAAATCATAAGAAAAGATCAAAGACAAATAGTCAGTGTTATCCATATCTCTTGCCAACTTAATTTAACTAAGGTGATATCTGATACTGATGTCCATCATAGGAATGATAGATCCTAGGACATGTTGATTAGGGGTTGTTTGATGTTAGTGTAGAAACTAAAAAATTGACAACATTAATTTGGTCAATTTACCCCTAATTCAACTAACTTCACATTCTCTGCATTAATTAAATAATATTGGGTATGTGCAGGATCATGATGGGCCAAAAAGTGGCAATATGATGGGTATGTGGCTGACGAACTTTTTTTACCCCAAATTGATGAAACAAAAATGGTTTTTAAAGGATATTCTCAGCTTTCCACCAATATAAATTATTCTTTACTTTGAATTTAATAAGTAATTATTATTCATTTTCTATTCAAATTACTTAATAATGTTCGATTCATAAACTAATTGAAAAACATCTATAGCTTTCAAATGGTACCACATTTTTTGAATCCAAAACATGCGCCATATTCTATGATTCGCATACTATAGGATTAAAAAAATGAAAAAATTGAATTTCATGAAGTTTTGACCAAGTTAAGGTGGTTAGACATACATTTTTTTTATATTTTTAAAAGTTGTAATAAAAATTCATAATTAATTATTTACTTGGAAAAAATTACAAAAAATATGCATCACATCCGGACATGATTCCTCTACTTATATCTAAAATCTTATAAAAAAATATTATCATTTTATTGTGGTTAGGGTGGTCACACAGGCACCTACTTATTTTTTCCCTAAAATTTAAGTACTACTGCATTGAAATTTCAAATTTTCACCAATTAGATTTTTTATTTTTGAACAAACCTAGTAGTTTAGAAACTACATTCAATTTTCTACAAATTCTATTATTACATATTTTTAAAATAATATAGATAACTTATTCAAATGTTTACATGAAGTTGCCAAATTTTGTTTTTTCTAATTTTTTTGCCACTTAAGGGCCTATTTTTTCCATGATGATCCTGCACATACCCTACCTTATTATTTAATTTTATCGTAGAAAAATAGATCTTGGACTTTTTCATGGTCATTTAGGTCCTTTTCCTATGATGCTTGACTTATTTTTCTTAGACTTAATGTTTTAATGTGACTTCAACATTCACATTAGGTCTTGAATATTCAAATTATTAAGACTTTATGATTTCTTGTGAAGGTGTTGTGAAGTGTTGTAGCACATTTCTACACTTTTCTAGACTCTTCTCACTATAATTCATCTAAATATTCCCTTTTATCCCCTTATCAGGTCATATTTCAAAGTGTTGTAAAGTCTTGTAACATGATTTCATGCTTTCCTAGGCTTCTCATCACTAATTACACCTTTATTATGCTTTATTTGGCCCCTTTATGCACTTCTAGGCCTTAATTAAGTGTGTTTTTGAATACAAACCCGACAAACAACATTAAAAGAAAATTAATTCTTGAAAACCACTTGCAAGCCTAGAGTGGGACCCATTTTCCATGGGTGGTGAATGAGTCCCTCTTGGCACGAAACTCAAAATAAATTAGAATTTTCTTCAAGTTTTTATTCATTAAGACCTTATATGTTGGCCTGTGATGTTGAATTCTTGGTTAATTAGGCATAAGTGTGTATAAAAGAGTGTTTTTCCATCCATTTTAACCCCCATTCATCTCATTCACTCATTCATCATCAATTAGAATTCTTGCATTCAAAGCATCATTGCATCATTTGATCAAGCAATTATCAAGCATCTCAGAGTATTGAGATATCTTTAGAGTTCAACAATAAGGGGTATGTGCAGGATCATCATGGAAAAAAAAAACCCTTAAGTGGCAAAAAATTCAAAAAAATCAGAGTTAGGCAACTTGACGTAAAATTTTGAATAAGTTATCTATATTATTTCAAAAGATTTAAGAATAGAATCTGCAACAGATTGAATGTAGTTTCTAAACTACTAGGTTTATTTTTTTTAAAAATCTATTTGGTGAAAATTCAAAATTTCAATATAGTAGTACTTAAATTTTAGGGAAAAAATAAGAAGTGTTTGTTTGACCACCCTAACCACAATAAAATGATAATATTTTTTTATAAGATTTAAGGTATAAGTAGATGACTCATGTCTTGATGTGATGCATATTTTTTTGTAATTTTTTTCCAAGTAAATAATTAATTATGATTTTTTTATTATAACTTTTAAAAAATATAAAAAATTGTATGTTTGACCACCTTAACTTGGTCAAAACTTGATGAAATTCATTTTTTTTAATCCTATACTATGCAAAGCATAGAATGTGACGCATGTTTTGGATTCAAAAAATGTGATACTATTTGAAAGCTATAGATGTTTTTCAATCAGCCTATCAATCTAGACTTTAGTCATAATTCAACTAGAAAATGAATAATTATTTATTAAATTAAAAGTAAAGCATAATTTATATTGGTGGAAAGCTGAGAATCTCCTTTAAAAACCCTTTTCATTTTATTAGTTTTGGGTTTAAAAAAATTCGTCAGCCACATACCCTACATATACCCTACACATACCCATCATATCGCCACTTTTTGGCCCATCATGATCCTACACATACCCTAAGGTTTTGGTGAGTTTAGGACACTTTCATGTTTTTTATTCATCATTGTTTTCTTGTTTTCATTCCATTTATTTATCAAGGATTTGATTACCATTTAGTGGGATTTGACCAACGAAAATCCCTATGCTCTAACCCTTAACCATTTTCCCCATCTTTGCATTTGATGGTCTTGTAGGCATATTTTTCAAAGATATAGGTTTTGAAAAGTGGTCAACAAGTCATCAAACTAATTCAAGTCAACTAAACCCTAATTCAGGCTTGGAGACAACATTTAGTCTATTTTCTATAGATTTGACTCTATCAACCCGACAAGAAGACAAGTGCAGATCTGGACCCATAGAGTTGACCCTTGAATTTACAAAATTTTGTAGGAGAAATAATTTTCCATCAATGGCGAATGAGTACCACCTTCAGGTTGGAATTTTTATTTCATCATAATTCAGTTCTCGATAGTCAAAAATTGCTTCTGACAAAGTTTACCAGAAGAAGGATTGATTCGCCATCAGTGGCGAATGAGCCCCACTAGTCATCAATAGTGATTTATGTCAAATTCTGGAATCTTCCAGTATCAGCATTCAATCTCCAAGTGCACTCTATTCAGTCTCATTCAATTTTGATTTCATTCATTTATGTTTCTAGTTCATTTTTGCATATCACATTTTGTTTTCAAACACTTCATATTTCATTAGTTTTACATAAATAATTAATCAATTTTATCAGTTTGCTGCATTTTAGGACATTGCATTTATGCATAATTCCATCTTGCATACATTATTTTGACTGAACCACCATAGTTTTTGGGCCTATCTCTCTTCTTTTAGGTGGAAAACCCTAAGAGTGCAAGAGATGTACATAGCCAACTCAAAAATTGATGGTTCATTTTGGTGAACTTGCATATTGAACATCATCTTTCTGATTTGCATTGCATTTACATCCTAGGACTCATAACATTAGCTTTTCCATTATCTTTTTGCATTTTTTTTTCATCCTAGGATTTACAAATTTGCATTAGTGAATATCTCATATAGATTTCATTTTTGTACTTCAAAACATTACAAAAATTACAATTTTGCATTTGCATCGGAAAAACCATAAAAATCACTTTAAATTTTCAAAAAAAACACAAAAACATCCACCCCTAGACTCATTCATCACCCTAGGCAAATCAGTCTAGTTGCACTTTTTTGTACAACATTTTTTGTCATTTTCACAATAGTTTCTGCATTTCTATTTTTTGGTATTGCATTCTTGTTTTAGTCTACAAAATTTATGTTATTTTCATTTTACTATTCTTAGATTGCGTTTCATTTGCATCCACCCCACCTCTTGTGGTACTTGTATGAGTGTTTGGTGCCCTATTGATAATACTTTAGTGAGAAGTTCCTGACTCATGGCATCCTGCGATAAAACACTCGTTGTTGACCTTGGGTTATCTTGAGCTCCTACTCTTGGTATGGACAATGGTGCATTAGGCATGAATACTACCACTAGTAAACCTTTACCTTCACATACAATGCATGTTGACACACAAAATGATCCTGTTATGCAAGATAAAGTCATTAACATTCATGAGGAGTTAGCACATTTGCAACAAAACTTGTGTCTTGAAAACATTTCCACCGTTGCAATTCCTTCTATCAACAAAATTCATCGAATTCTTGAAAGTGATGATGGTTTAGATGTCATGAAACAAATTGTTAGGATATACCAAAAACATGATTCTTCCACCTCTAACACATCTCAACCAACAAACACAGTGGTTAGCCAAGGAGGATCTCACATTCCTTCTCCTTCAACCATAGCATCCATACCTACCTATACCACTCCTCAAGTTACAACAACCATGCAACAAGTTAGTCATGTGACTCCTTCTTTCATTATTGTAACCAAAATTCCTAGCTCTTTTGTGGCATCAAATGTTCCATTCTCCACCACCTTCACCTCCCTTAGTGTCCCCTTCACTTCTCCTTACATCACATATACTCCATCACCATTCTCTCTTCCACCTCATACCACTTACACTAACCCTCTCATTACACAACTCTTTCAGACTGTTTCTTCCATGCAACAACAAATATCCACCATTAACAAAAATCAAACTGCACCACCCACATACTATGTCTGTAGTAGCCCATTATCTTTGGAGATCTTAAGAACACTGATGCCACAAGGAATTGAGATTCCTAGGTTTGAGAAGTACGGAGGCAAAGGAGACCCTACTAATCATGTCAATGCTTATAACAACCTTGTGCAGTGATTTTTTCCTTGACGATAAACTGTTAGACAAACTACATCCTAGGACCTTCAATGACACTACCTTGGAGTGGTTTTCAAACTTTCCCAATCATTCCATTTGATCATTTAATGAAATTTTTGATTCCTTTATAAGTCATTTTCAAGTCCATATGACTCCCAAAAAGACAATGGTTGATTTAATGAGATGTAAACAAAATATGGATGAAAAAGTAACTGATTTCATTTCACACTATTAGTCATTGTATGCTCAAGTAGATGTCAAGGTTATTGATTCACATCTCCAAAAGATGTTTATTGAAAACTTGCAAACTCACATTCAGGATAAATTGACGATGATGGAATTTCCTTCTTTTATGCATTTGTGCACAACCCTTTGTGACTATCACAACTCGATTACTAGTTGTGGTGCAAAATCCACTTCTAACCGAGCTAAGAAGTCTGAACAAAGCAACCAAAACAACTCACAAAACTTGAGAAAATCAAACAGAGGCTTCTTATAGTTCAATCCCCTCCTCCACAACCAACTCAACCTATTCATAATCAAGTGGCAACTATTAAAACAACGGTTCCCTTTACCTATGGGGACTCGAAGAGATAATTTACCCCCTTTCCTGATACTCTCCATAACACAATGAATCAACTACTACAACAACAAATGATCTCTTTACCTACAGTCAAAACCCTTGATCCAACCAAACCTTTACCACTCACCTTTAAACCAAATGCTTATTGTCATTTTCATCACCAAAATGGACATGACACAGAACAATACAAGTGTCTGAAGCACATAGTACAAGACCTCATTGATTCTAGTCATCTATCCATTGTAGGTGTTAATGATCAAGGCAATGATTCCATTGCACCCCCTAATAGGAATTTTAAAATCTTTACCAATCCCATGCCTAAACACAATGTTTCATTTGTCAAAGCTAGTGAACCTTCAAACAATGATGTGATGAATGTCGATACAACTGATGAACAACATGATTTTACTCCAACTGTTACATATATTAATCTTACTGATCAAATGGTAGGAACGATAGACGTTATCCCCCATAAGGGCCACACAAAAAAATCTCTTGATATTACTTTTTCTTCTCACAATATACTTAAACACCTTCCCAATGGTCCTGTTTACATAGTTGGTTGCACCTATGGGATATTAATAGATCCACCCTATGGCGAGAAGGTGATCACGAAAGAGTTTTTGGTATTACATGATCTTTATCAAGATGATTATGACAACCCAACAACATGGATTAAAACACATACTGGTTTTGTGTGCCCTACAATCAGATTGATTGTACTACCATTACAATTAGGACCTAAAAATTGGATGTAACATTCTCTATCATTCCATAGTTGGATCAATTTCATTTACAGCTAGGACATTCTTGGCTTTGCTCAATGAAAGTTGTCCCTTCAATAATTTACAAATGTTTGAAGTTTCCACTTGACAACGAGATATTTACTGTACACCATAGTAGTTTTAATCCATTTTCTTCTATAGGAAATTTTTCCTTGGAAGCCTTTTTTCCTGAACCTATGGAACCCATCACCCCTAGCAAAGACTTCTTTTTCATTACCTATAAAAAGTTCAAAGCCAAACATATAGCCAAATTGTCTCTTCACCTCATGTCCCCATCCACTTTTGCTACTCCTATTCTAGATGAGACCATGCTCCAACCTGAATATGAAACTTACCAAACAATGCAACCCCATGAGCAATCAACCATAAACACCTCACTCATCATCTAAATGCCCAAGAGATAACAAAACCAACCCCGTCATGCCACCTCGCATTTAACAAGTTTATAAAGCCAAAGAGAAAGTGATTGACCCACCTTCGGTTCCTTTTGTTCTTCCCCCTCAGGAAGAAAAGGATCATATCATGGATCAACCCACTCTTACTCAAAAGTTTAAAAATAGAATTAAAAGTAACCAAGGCGCTAGAGTGCGTAGGCATCATCATCGTATCCTTGCTCATTAGTTACAAATAGAAGAAAACAAAGAAAATAAACCTCTACCTTTGATAGAAGAAATATCTGACCACCCTACTCCTCCTGACCCACCACAAGATAGTACAATACAACCATCACAACAAAACGATCCAATACAATAACCACAACTCTAATACATCCCTCATTGGAAATTACTATTTTTCCTCCCATCGTGATTAATCTTGATGATGATGATGATGATGATGAGATCTCTAAAATAGATGAAGAGGTGCATAATGATCTGAATTCTTTATTTTCCTCTTCTATGAGCTTAAATGACAAATATCTCACACCAAGTGATGAACCTGGCAATTCCCCTAGTTAGGTGCTTGCAATTCTTCCCTTGGATAGTCAACCGCCCTCACAATACACTAAAAATGATTGGGAGGCAGATGACCTGTTAGATGGTTTATTTGCATTTTCCTTGCTAGCCTTTTCCATTTTTCTTTTCTTTGCTTTTTCTGTTAGTTTGTATGTGTGTATCGTGTTCCCTCGCAATGTGTGTTTGATGTTCTCCTTCTCTTTATGCACTTCCTCTATTTGTCTCTCTATTCTTCTATATGTGCTAGTTTCTATTTTCTTTTTCACTTTTATTTTTTGTTTTCCTTTTGGGGATGATGCAAAGTGTTGAGACATCCTATGTCTCTTCCATGTTGACCCAATCATTCCCTTTTACTTTTTACTTTGTCTTTTCTTTTGTTTTTCCTTTTGGGTATGACACAAGGTATTGAGACCAAAATATTCCTTTCATGTTAACCCAAAATATTTTCCCTTTCTTTCTCCTTTTTTTTGTGTTTCTCCTTTTGGGGATAATGCAAAGCGTTGGTGGGTATGTGTAGGATCATGATGGGCCAAAAAGTGGCAATATGATGGGTATGTGGTTGGTGACTATTTTTTTACCCAAAATTCATGAAATGAAAAGGGTTTTTAAAGGATATTCTTAGCTTTCCACCAATATAAATTATTATTTACTTTGAATTTAATAAGTAATTATTATTCATTTTCTATTCAAATTATGACTAAAGTACTGATTGATAGGCTAATTGAAAAACATCTATAGCTTTCAACGATATCACATTTTTTGAATCCAAAACATGTGTCACATTCTATGCTTCCAATACTATAGGATTAAACAAATAAAAATTGAATTTCATGAAGTTTGGACCAAGTTAAGGTGGTGAGACATACGATTTTTTATATTTTTAAAAAGTTGTAATAAAAATTCATAATTAATTATTTATTTGGAAAAAAATTACAAAAAAATATGCATCACATCGGGGCATGAGTTCTCTACTTATATCTAAAATATTAAAAATAATTATCATTTTATTGTGGTTAGGGTGGTTAGATAGACACCTACTTCTTAATTTTTCCTTGAAATTTAAGTGCCTTTGCATTGAAATTTCAAATTTTCACCAAATAGGTTTTTTTTTTAAACAAACCTAGTAGTTTAGAAACTACATTCAATTTTCTACATATTCTATTCTTACATATTTTTGAAATAATATAGATAACTTATTCAAATTTTTACGTCAAGTTTCCTAACTCTAATTTTTCTAATTTTTTTCCCACTTAAGGGCCTATTTTTTCCATGATGATCCTACACATACCCTGATACCACAATGTCTCTTCCATGTTGACCCAAAATGGACTTTAATTTTCTTTTGTTTTCACTCTCTTTGTGTCATTCTTCCAGTTCTATGTATTCAGGCAATTATGACAATTCTAATCTTTTCATCAAAACATTGTGTAAGAGAGGGGGGCCACCACATGCAAGACCCCAAGTCACAGAGGGTCAAGATGTGATGCTGCCCTAATTTACTTCATCTAAATGTATTGTTTAGGGTATGAGGATGAGAATAATGAGGATTTTTGGGTCCTACGATCACTCTACAATCTTGAGTTTCAAGGTGGGGATAGGCGAGTCAGTTCTTAGGTCCAACTTTGTGCCTGAGGGGACTCTCTGCCCGAGGATGTTAGCATGGACTTCAGATGACAGTGCGGCATGCTGGCATCTCAGAAACATTCTATAGTTTGTACAGTCATAATACAATAGAGACAAGTTCAAACTCATGAAAATGATTAACAACCTAGCTATTTAACTAAAGGGCTAGAATGATAATGGAAAGTAAACAAAGTATTCTTTAATATTGTAAAGTAAATAAGCAAGTGATAAAGATGAGGAGAATCTCACCAATGAACTTGTTCGCTAGTTGATCCTCCAAGAGCTCACACACCTACACATAGTAAGAGAAAGAATGTTGGGGGGTGTTTGTGCAGGGGTCTACCTTAGTCAAACCCCCGTTTAGGTGTTTCTACCTCCATAGACAACCAATGGAAAAGAGATAAAGAAATTAAAAAAAACACAAGCACTACAAACAGTACAATGTTACTCAACCAAATGATAGAGGAGGGGAGAGGGAAGCTTACCACCTCCACCAAGAGCACTCAAGGATGCTTGGGGGAGAAATGAGAGGAACTCAAGCCTCTGCTGCAATGGCATGGTCCCAAACTTGCTCTACCAACATGGTGGAGTGTTGATGTTGCTACAATGGAATGCTTGAATTCTTGGAAGTGAGTGGAAATGAGCTTGTGAATGAGAATATGAGAGCTTGATGTGGTGTAGAGTCCTTCCAATCTTTCATCCAAAAATCTTCCAACCTCCAAATGTAAGTTCAAAGGTTGATTATCAAGGAATGAGAAATAAAATGACCATAATTGGGTCGGGTGGCCAAAGGAGGCATTACAACCTCATTGCCAATGGGAAGAGTAACATCTTTGCTGGCTCAACGATAAGAATCTGACAAGCACATAAGTGTGTCGCATGGGCATCCCCGATAGAAACGCCTCCACCAAAACACAAAACAGGTGCCAAGTGGACCTCCATCAGTGGGATTAAGTGAATTTAAGCCTCTAACTTTGGTTTTCTAAAAGGGAAATAAGGCAAAAAGGGGAATTGCACCTAGGGTGCAAATTTTATCTTATACATTTTTCCCCCACTTTAGTGAGCACAAGTAAATATGAGTGCTCAGTAAAGTAGATCAAGAAGAGAGTAGGGTTAGAAAAGTATACCTGAACTGTCAAGGAAGCAGACCAGGATTTGGAAAACCTGAAGATGGGGGAAAAATAAAAGAATCCATAGCTACTCAGAACTATGAAGTTGGAACAATAAAGCACCTTACAGGCCTACAAACTTGCAAGGAGGAAACCCCTAAGATCTCTCACATGGAGGAAGCCCCAAGGAAACGGACTCCGCAGAGTCAAGAAGCGGCAACATGTCTACCCGCAGATAGAACATGTCAGAGGCGGTGACATGTCTACCCGTAGATAGAACATGTCTAAAGCATCAATACATCTACCCACAGATAGGAAGCATCTAAAAAAAAGCATTGATATGTGTACCCATAGATAGAACACATCTAAAAGCAATGACATGTCTACCCACAAATAGAACATGTCCAAAGCATTGATACGTCTACTCATAGATAGAATGCATCTAAAAAAGTGGTGACATGTCTACCCATAGATAGAGCATGTCTAAAGCATCGATACGTCTACCCGCAGATAGAACATATCTAGGAAAATGTCAATACGTCTACCCGCAGATAGAACGCATATAAAAGTGACGACATGCTTACCCACAAATAGGACATGTCTAAAGTGTCGATATGTCTACCTGCAGATAGGGCACATCTAAAAGCGGCGACATGCATAACCGCATATAGGATATGTCTAAAAAGTGATCTTTCACATAGACCAAAAGACTTTCAAAGGGCTCCCTCGGGAACCCTTCAAAAGGAGAGGGGTCCACTCAAGGGACACACTATTTGAAATGGGTAAGGTCTAGTCAGGCTACCCCGAAGCTAGATGCAAAAGGACAAATGGAAAGAGTCTAGTTGAGTTTCCCCCAGGCTAGATGTGCAAGAATCCATTTGTTACAAAGGCTTTCAAAGAAAGGGTCCTTGAGGAACCCACCATGAAGTATAAGGGGGTCCACTCAAGGGACACACAATTCAAAGTTGCCATCTTAGAGTGATTTTTAATCAAGGGATCCTTCTAAAATATGTTCACTTCATCAATGAATACAAAAGGAAGGTCATTCCCCCATGCGAGGGGAAGTCAAAGCAGTTCTCTCTTTGGAGGAAGGTCTTCACATCCTTTCTTTACGAACCCATGATGAATGAAACACACTCCGTTAGGGTTCCAAGTTGAGAATGCACTTCCAAGGAAAAGGTGTTGTGAGGACTTTCAAGAAAAGATTCATTGGCGGTCAATTCATTTTCTAAAATTTGAAGTGTTAAAGGATGTTGTCACACATAGGAGGGAAAACTCAAGAAAAGAAGAGAGAAAGATAAAGAGAAAGTGAAAAGTACAAACAAAGGGCATAGGGGGATTTGGTTTAGCGGGGTCAGATAAGTTTGAGCTCATATAATAGTAGACAACTTTAATGCAAGGTGAAAGATCATCAATCCCCAACCAGATCAGGAAGAATGCATAGAAAACAAAGTAAAAATAAAAAATTGGGTCAACAAGGAAGAGAGGCCTAAATGCCCCCAACCCTTTGCATCATCCCTAATTTAACAAAAATAAACACAAACATGGAAGAATGATGGTACAAATATAAGAAGGTTTATGACACACAAACCACACCTCTATCCATGCACTAATAGGGATGACGAGGGTCATATAGGCACAAATAGCACGAGTACAGGAGAACACATTACAAAACACGCACACATGCACACAAGATCAAAAAAGGGGGACCTCCTCCTAACACTGATCATCCAAAAGGTCATCTGATTCCCAATCTAGATCCTTATAAGGGGAAGTAGGATGAGCCTGGAAGGGTGGAATGTTAAGAGGGGGGGCATTCGGCCCTCCCGTAACAAGGGCCAAGGAAGAGGGCCCCTCGAGGTCCTCTCTACCTAGCTCTTGTGAAGTCAAAGTTAGCAATTTCATGAAGATCATTGACAAGCTCAAGACTTCATCCATAGAGTTAAACATGCACCCCATGGGGGTGCCATGTCTTACCTTAGTAGATGAGATGGGTTGTACCTGAGATCCACTGCTAGGCTCGCCTAATGATTCAGGAGCGGTGACAAACTTGGGAGAGGTCGGGACTGATTTTGTCACAAGGATAGAATATGTCATCACAGGGACACCTTGCATAGGTGGGCTCCTCCTATGTCCTTTATCGTAAGGACTACTCTCTTCTTTCTTCACAGGAGGAGATGAACTCCCTACAGACAAAGCTAGAGGCACAAAAGAGGAGGACAGAACCGTAGTGGATATGACTGAAGTGTTAACCATATCCATGGGTTTAGGAAAGGGTTGAATATCTAGAACAGTCATCAACAAAGGAAGCTCCACCAAAGGGGTGATAAACACTTGTACCTGCTTTGGGTTAGGTGCTTTTGCACTCACAACGGAAGTCGAGAGAAGATCAGGAAAAAGAGACACAACAAGAGGGGAGGAAGAAGACGTTGTAGAGGGCCTTGAAGTGGGGGTAGTCATTTCTTCCTCCTCTTGTGAAGCAGCCTGCTCGGCTAGGAAAGCCTTTCACTGGTGCTTGTGCTCTCATGCTTGCAGGTAGTTTCTATAGATCTTGCAGTTAGAAGCCAGAGCTTGCAAAGGGGTAGGAGTTTCCTACTCAATCATAGGAACTTCCACTATGGCCATTTCAGGTGGAGGAATGGGTTCTTGTGCAAGAGAAGTGGGAATAGGCTGAGGAGCATCAGGAGGAGTTGACTCAAGAGCCTTGGTAGTAGGCCTCTTTCTGCTCACTACCTTAGGAGCAAGAGCAGTAGGATTGCATGGTGGTCGAGATAAGGAGGACTCTCCTTGAAGGATCTTCTTCCTTTCATAGTAGAAAGTTCTAGGCTCTATCAGTAGAATAGGAAGTTCGAACGGGCATCGACAAGTTTTCCTACAAACAAGGAGCAAAACTTAACAGTACCATGGTTGAGTGAGAAGAAGCATCAGATCGAGTAGAGGAAGAAGGAGGGTCACATGATCATTTCCCTTCTTTCCTCTTTCGATGCTTAACAACATTGTTGTCAGTCTTCAAGCAAGCCCTATGTGAAATAGCATAAGGTGAGGGAGGGTACCTCACTTTCAACCTCAAACATCCTTTCTTATAATTCTTATATGTCTTATACAAAAGGTTTGTCCCAGGTGGAAGGGGACCCACAGGTGCAGGCCATGGGTGATCCAAGGAGTAGCTACCATGTGTGACTAGTGGTCGATAGTTGGTGTCATGAATCACATGTATGGAACATTCATGGATAAATTTTAGACATTTATGCATGATAGAGGGTTACGCGTTCATCGCTACTAACCAAGGGATACCCAACTTTACACAAAAGAGTTCAGACCTAGGGATGATATCAAACAAGAGCTTCACGGTCTTAGGTCTGACTAAGACTGACAGAGAAATGTTACCTAAAGGGGGTATGGAAAGATCATCATGTGTGCAAATGAAACTTTTAGGAGCATCGTATCCATCCTTATGTAAAAAAAATTTAAGCATAATCTCCTCTGTTATTATGTTCACCTGTGACATCGGATCAACAAGAACATTGGCTACAATGTTTCCATTCATCCATACAGGAATACAGAGGGAGAGATGGTTCCTTATTAAAGCCCATCGACATGTCCTGTGAAGTAAAGGTTATGATAACACTTTTCTCCACAGGCTACGCAGATGGGATGGTTTGATGCAGGAATGAAGCCATCACGCACACTAGATAATGCTTTCACAAAGTCCCCAAAATTCAATGGATAAGACAATGACCCAATTAATCTTTCATCATGCAATACCTTTGGAACCTTCCAACTATGTCACCTAGGGGTCACAAGTCAAGTTGCAAGGCGGTAACCTTACAACACTCACACCTACAACACTCCTAGAGTATGAGGAAAGGGATTGTTAGTATCACAAGAATGGAACCAAAATGGTTCATGTCAGATTCACCAAAAATGTAAGAGAGAGGGACCACTGCATCTAGTACCCCAGGTCATGGAGGGTAAAGACGCAAGAGGCTAGCCTAACTTACCTCAGCTAAATGTATTGTTTAGGGTATGAGGATGAGAATGATGAAGATTTTTGGGTCCTATGATCACTCTGCAATCTCAAGCTTCAAGATGGGGCTAGGAGAGCAGTTCTTAGGTCCAACTTTGTGCCTCAGGGGACTCTCTGTCTGAGGACGTCAGCGTGGACTTCAGACAACAACGTGACTCGCTGGTGTCTCAAAAACGTGTTGTAGTCTGTACGGTTATAATACAACAGAGACAAGGTCAAACTCATAAAAACTATTAACAACCTAGTTGTTTAACTAAAGGGCTAGAATGATACTAGCAAGTAAACAAAGTATTCTCTAATATTGTAAAGTAAATAAGCAAGAGTGATAAAGATGAGAATTTCACCAATGAACTCATTCACCAACTGATCCTCCAAGAGCTCACACACCTACACACAACAAGAGAGAGAATGTTGGGGGTGGCTGTATAATGGTTTTCCTCAGTTAGACCCCCATTTAGGTGTTCCCACCTCCACAGACAGCCAATGGAAAAGAGATAAATAAATAACAAAAAACACAAGCACTACAAATAATACTATTTTACTCAACCAAATGATAGAGGAGAGGAGAGGGAAGCTTACCACCTCCACCAAGAGCACTCAAGGATGCTTGGGGGAGAAATGAGAGGAACTCAAGCCTCTGCTACAATGGCGTGGTCCCAAACTTTCTCTACTGACGTGGTGGAGTGTTGATGTTGCTGCAATGGAATGCTTGAATGCTTGGAAGTGAGTGGAAATGAACTTGTGAATGATAATATGAGAGCTTGATGTGGTGTAGAGTCCTTTTGATATTTCATCCAACAATCTTCCAACCTCCAAATGCAAGTTCAAAGGCTGATTATCAAGGAATGAGAAAGAAAATGGCCATATTCAAGTTGGGTGGCTGAAGGAGGCATTACAACTTCACTTCCAATGGGAAGAGTAACGTCTCTGTTGGTTTAGTCATAGGAATCTGCCAGGGATGTAAGTGTGTTGTGTGGATGTTTGTGTGCCTTATAGGCATCCCTGGCAAAAATACCTCCACCGACACGCAAAAAAGGTGCCAAGTGGACTGCCATCAACAAGCTTAAGTGAATTTAAGCCTCTGACCTAGGTTTTCTAAAGTGCAATAAGGAAAAAAGGGGAATGGAGCCTAGGGTGAAAATTCACTCTTATACACATTGCAACAATGAAGATACTGACCCCAAATTCATAGATCCCTTATGTGTTTGGTGTGTTCCTTTTTGGGGGAAACCCCTCTTTCTTTTGTTCCTTTTCTTTCACATGAAGTAGCCTTACTCAGAAATGTATAACTTGGCATAGGGGCTTTCCAAGTTGGCTGTCATGTCTTATTTTCTTTTTGCATTTTTCATTTTTCTAATTTAAAGTAATTTCTCATAGAATGGTGTGTAGAAATTCCTTTAAAGTGGGGGCATACATTGGAATTATTCATTTGCATTCTTTCTTGGTTCTTAGTGCATCCTTGTTACTTTATACAATGTATTTGTTTCTTTGTGGATTACATTGGGTGTAATGTCCTTCATAAGCATGATCTATCTTAGCATATTACATTCCTCTTGGTGGCCTAATGTGATACACTACATCCCCTAAGTTGTGAATAATATATTATTTGATTGGTCCTCTCTTGTAGACATTAGACACAATGTTCCCTAAGTTATAGACCTCGCATGAACTAAACAAGAATCATTTGAACATTTCTTTTGCATTTTACATTTTTGCATTCACATGGCCACCTTACATAACATAACTTGCATGCCTATGGTTCCATTGCATTTGTTCACGAGTTCTAAGCATACAAAATTTTCTTGTCTCATGAAGCACGAACTGACCATTTTCCTTTGTGGCACCTTATAAAAGTTATCAGGATGCGTAAATTTGATATGGTTGAGGGGGAAGCCTATTTCACGGCATGGCTTTCCCCATAGCCACTTGTGTGTTTGTGAGTACATACAACCCAAGTGTACATTTATCACCTTTTGGGCCTTCTCACCTGGTGGAAAACCATGAGTTCCATCACCCCAGAGTGAGTATTCATTTTCTTTTTTGGACAAACAACCTAGATTTGATCCACAACTAGCTGGGCAAATGATCAAAGCTTGATCTGACTTTTCCTTTTCCTTTTCCTTTTCCTTTTCCTCTCCCCTTTATTTTTCTCTTTCACATGTTTGTTCCTTTGTTCTTATGTTTAGTTTGTCATGGGATCTTCATCTTGGGGGATTGATCATCCTTCTTGATTGTTATCATTCCATCTTGCTATCATAAGTGCATTTGGATCCCTCTCGTTGTGCATGGCTACTTTAGTATAAGTTTGAAGCAAGTTCATCCTCTCACTAAAGTGGGGGCTAAATGTACCATAGAAAAATGGATCTTGGAAATTTTGATGCTCATTTAGGTCTTTTTTCTATGATGCTTGGCTTATTTTTCTTTGATTTAATGTTGTAATGTGACTTAAACATTCACATTAGATCTTGAATATTCAAATTATTAATATTTTATGATGTCTTGGGAAGGTTTTGTGAAGTGTTGTAACACATTTCTACACTTTTCTAGAATCTCCTCACTATAATTCATCTAAATACTCCCATTTTATCCCTTATCAAGTCATATTTCAAAGTTTTGTAAAGTACTGTAACAATATTTCACTCTTTCCTAGGCTTCTCATCACTAATTACACCTTTCTTATGCTTTATTTTGCCCCTTTATGTACTTATAGGCCTTAATTAAGTTTTTTTTTTAATACAAACCTTACAAACAACATTAAAACCAACTTAATTCCTCACACCCACTTGCAAGCCTAGAGTGGGACCCATTCACCATGGGTGGCGAATGAGTCCCTCTTTGCACAAAATTCAAAATAAATTCAAATTTCATTTGGGATTTTGTTCATTAAGACCTTATGTCAGCCTATGATGTTGTATTCTTGGGTAATTAGGGAATAAGTGTGTATAAATAAGTGTTTTTCCATCCATTTTAACCCCGATTCATCTCATTCACTCATTCATCATCAATTAGAATTCTTGCATTTAAAGAATCATCGCATCATTTGATCAAGCAATTATCAAGTATCTTAGAGCAACCATTGACATATCTTCAGACTTCAACAATAAGGTTTTGGTGAGTTTAGGACACTTGCGTTTTTTTTATTCATCATTCCTTTCTTGTTTTCATTTCATTTCTTTATCAAGGGCTTGATTACCAAAGTGGGATTTGACCAAGGAAAATCCCTATACTCTAACCCTTAACCATTTTCCCCCTCTTTGCATGTGTGTTTGAAGGTCTTGTAGGAAATTTTTTCAAAGATATAGGTGTTGAAAAGTGGTCATCAATTCATCAAAGTTACTCAAGTCGACTAAACCCTAATTCAAGCTTGGAGACAACATTCAACCTGTTTTCTACATATTTGACTCCATCAACCCGACAAGAAGACAAGTGCAAATTTGGACCCACAGAGTTGACCCATAAATTTGTCAAATTTTGGAGGAGGAATAATTTTCCATGAGTGGAAAATGATTCCCACCTTAGCTAGAAAATTTTATTTCATCATAATTCAGTTCCCAACAGTCAAAAACTAGCTCCGACAAAGTTTACTAGAAGAAGGATTGATTCACCATTAGTGGTGAATGAGTCCGACTAGTCATCAACAGTGATTTGTGTTAGATTCTATAACATTCCAGCATTAGCATTCCATCTCGAGGTGTAATCTGTTCAGTCTCATTCAATTCTGGTTTCATTTGTTTATGTTTCTAGTTCATTTCTGCATATCACATTGTGTTTTCAAACACTTCATATTTCATTAGTTTTGCATAAATAATTAATCAATTTTATTAGTTTGCTGAATTTTAGGACATTGTATTTAGGAATAATTCCATATTTCATACATTAGTTTGAGTGAACCATCACAATTTTTGGGCCTATCTCTCTCCTTTTACGTGAAAAACCCTAAGAGTGCAAGAGAAGTACATAGCCAACCTAAAAATTGATGGTTCATTAATTAATAATCATTATCACCCTTCATCCTAATCTCTTTCTTCTATCATCTTTAAATCCTAGCGTAAAGTAAATAATTACCTTTAATTATTTACTCCCATCACTTATCCCTTTCCTCCAAAAATTAAATAAATAATCTATTTATTTAATTCCTCACATGTCCCATCCTATATAAAATTCCTCTAATCCTAATTAATTTTCATAATCCTAGATTAAGGATGTGCACATTCCTAATCCTTGATTAAGGAGGCATCACATCCTCAATAATATGAAAGTGGATCATTAACCCTCATTACCCACCTAATAATTTGCCTAATCCCTCACTTGTACATTGCAATAATTAATTAACTATCCTAACCTACTTCTTGGTCAACTCTCCCCTTTCCCCAAGGAATATTAAATTCTTTTTTAATCTCCCCACATCCCCAAATGAAAATTTAAATTCCATTTATTTATCAAATGTCTCTAAAGGAATTTTTGGTCAAACACATTGTCTCATACATCCACATGATGACAAGTGTCAACATCTTGTGGGTTGAGATGCCTCAAGGCATCTCAACCCTTGATATTTTTCTCCCTTTCAGTCTCTACCATCCATTCTAATCTCCCTTGCTAAATGGCTAACACTTAGCCATTTTTTTCATTCTCAACCATCTCATGCACACTCAATATCTCACACTATCACCATAATCAAATCCTTTCAACCATAGCCATCTTGCATCCATTTTGTGACCAAATCAAGCAAAATCAAGCCGTTATGTTGGAAAAATTGATGTAAGAGTACACATATCAAGCCATCAACAAGGGAAAACAACTCAATCAATCTCAAACAAGGTAAAATTGGTTTCATTGTCATTTTAAGTTTGAGTTTCATCTTAAGCCCAATCTTCAGTGTTGGCTTTAGTTTTTCTATTTTGCATTTAGTTTTACTTGCATTTTAGAATAGGGAATTTCACTTCCACAATTTTTTGGCACTCTCGATGGGACCCACATCATGGGTAAACTTTCATGTTTCTTGTTTTTTAAGATTTTGCATATTCAGATTTTAGACACAAAGGAGAATTTTCCCTCGATGGGAAATCCCGCCTAACACAGGGGCGGCCCTATAGTAAACACAGGTGAACGTGCTCTCACCCTTCTTAAGAATAGGTGAACTTGTGTCTAGTGATCTAGATCAGTACTTTCAGAGGTGGATGCATTTGAGTGACTTGAATGGGAAAAAATGTTGAAGGAAGTGGGGACCCCGCTTTGACTGTAGAGGCAAATACATTCTCGCCCCACCACTCAATAGGTGATCACGATCTCACCTATTTATTGAACAAGAAAACTTGCATCCAGGAAAAGGGTGAATTTATTTCACGTAGAGGAAAATTTGAGGTAATCCAGAAAGTTAATTTTTTTTATTTGAGCTTTCATTTGATTTCAGATTTGGGTACTAATCAACTAACTTGTTTGTTTGTTCCTGTGAGATTATACTAACATTTGTGTAACAAATCATAGAGCCAATATCGAAGATCAAACCTACTAACACGTGTGTTGCACAACGAGTGGTTGAATCCCTTAGTTAGCTCTATCTATTGTCTTTTCCATGCTAGCTAGGCACACGTAGACTTAATTAAAGGGTTAATTAACTTGTTTGTTGTGTTTGGGAGCGTGTTGTTGACGTATGCTCTCCCCTTGCACCATTCGGTTATCTTGGGTGACTGGAAATCACAACTCATTCCAGTCTAGTGTAGTCTACCTAGGGAGTGCTAGTATGCGTATAGGTAAAAGCACAAAACTATGCCATATTTTATAAAGGAAACAGCTAACATTGATCTAACTTTTAAACTTGAATCACTAAAAAGTAGCATATATGTTTTTAATTTTGAAATGATGTAAACTAGTAAAATATGTCTTTTTTAGTATATTTTATGTTTGCATTTTAATAATATATATATATATATATATATATATATATATAACTACTTTTTAATAAATTAACACTATAATTTAGGTTTTGATAAAATGCTGAAAAATGAAGTTGCATGAGACATCAAATTTTTTGTGTGTATCTATAACTTGAAACTTTAGAGCATGGATATATTTTTTCCAATTTTGATAAATATATATTTTTAAATAAATATTAAAATGTGTGTGAATAAAAAAAAGTTGTTTCCATTGAACATCAACTTTCATATTAAATATTTATCTAAAATGGAAAAAAAATTATACCATCTTGAAATAGATTCTTTTTTCTAGTGCATGTTGGCAACACAAGGGAAAACAACTGAGAGGGTGGGTGAATCATTTTTCACATAAATTAAACTTATTTAAAAACTTATTCTTAACCTTATTCTCAGATCTGATAAGTAAGCATGAAAGCATAAATCATCACCACATCAGAAACACACATAACACCAAGATTTTTACATGGAAACCTTGTTAGGGGAAAAACCACAGTGGAGGTTAGTCCACAAGATTATACCCTGTTAAAATTATAAGAAAGATAAATGGGAATGCACATGCATTCAGCGCACTGCCTAGAGCTCACTAGTTAATTACAACAAGGCTTACTATACAAGGGAAGACACACTATCTTATAGAAAGATTCAGATTGGATCCACAAGATTGAACTAAGAAAATAGCATTTGTTCATGCCTGATTACAATTCTGGTTAAGCATAGAAAATATGCTCACTCTTCACACTTTACTTTTTCCTTCAAATGATTAAAAATTTATTCACACATAGGACTCACACACTTCACACACTCATGATTTCAAATGATAAAAGAATTGCTCTTATATATCCACAACAAAAAAAAACATCATCTCCATGTCAGCTCCAATAAAATATAAAATGAATACAAATTGTCGACCTAAAATAGTAAACAATTTGCAATGTGAACAACCAAAGTCAGCCACAGCATAGTAACGATCCAAAAAAAATCCTTGAACATGAAACACCTTCAATAATTATTCCTCAAAGATCCACAACAAACTATACAATCACCTAGTCAGCCAAGAACATGAAAAACATGAACATGCAAGAGAAAATATCCATTCGTGAGGACACCAATCAATGTGGACATACATCAAAGATAGAGAACGATCTAGAAACATTCACAAGCATCATGAAATACTAAAGAAGGATCCACAACAACTCATATTACTAGAATCACATAATTGTCATTCAGGAACACCAACTAGAACAACAGAAAAACTGTCAGAACACCAAAACTCATAACTCAATCAAATCTTCATGCGAACCTCTGAAACTTAACATGGATAAACTAGATATACTAAACAAGAAACCTTTTAATCCAATTCCTCTGATCATCAACATAATGAGCTATCCAACACATTGAAATTTACTTCACTATCGACAAGGTCTACAACTTACTTCAATACAATTTTCTCAATATCCTCGACATATTCAACTTCAATGCTAATAGTGTTGACATCAATGACAACTACATATCAGCATCATCCAACAGTGCATCATAAATTTTTCAATTTTTTTAATAAGTTTTAGTATTTTTCCTTGGCATGGAAATCAACCAAATATTTTGTGCTAATAGCCTCCTTTTAGTAAAATTAAAAATAAAATATAAACAATGATTAAACTATTAAAACAAATATATTTTTGTAAACTACACTTATGGATCTACAAAAAAGTTTTTTTTTTTAAATGTTATTTATATTAGTAGGAGTTATTGAAACTTCAATTTTTTCAAATAATTTTATCTTTTTGGTAAATTGGACTCAAAGTGGTTCTCCATATATTTTTAGCCAACAATTTTAGTTAAGAAAGTTCTTGAAGTACCTAATTTAGCTAGAATGAATCTTACTAGATTATATGTTTGACCAAAATTGTTTTTTAGTTAGAAATACTTAAATTAAGTTGTGCTGATAAGTTGGATGAAAGTGTGACATAGCTTTGTGCTTTTATCCATACACTCTCCCCTTGTGCTATGTGTGAGTCTGGGGACCAACATAAATGTCTAGTATTTCCTTCCCTTTAGTGAGACCTTCCTAGGACTACATCACCCAGGGGATGATCTTGACCATGTGTTACCGACATGGTATATAAAGGGGGGAGAATGAAAGTTATACCTCAATCCAGTCATGTCATGTTTAGTGAAGCGTCAAAGTTAGGGTGATACGTAGATAAGATGTGCAAGGTTGGTTTGAGTTTCCCATACCTCACTAGGGTTCCTGATCCAAGCTTGGGATAGACTGGTGTTCACATTTGTGCCTCACACACCCTCTTAGTGCATCATGACTCATGAGATAGCCTACTTAGACTAGATAGAGACTTGTGTTCAACCATAGCTTGGGTAGTGCAAGGGATGTAGATCATACCTTGAAGTTACTCACCATGTACTCCCTTAGGTTGAGGTAGAAATCCTCGTGGTGAACTATGATAGTTCCTAAGGAGAGAGAGAGAAGGTGAGCCTATGGTGTCTATTGATGGACCTACACCATTGGATCTCTAACTATCTACCTTCGTGAGAAAGGGTGATCCAGAGAACCACCCTGGTATCATGGAGTATTAACTTTGTGTGTCCCCTCAAGGTGGTGGGCCTACATCGAGTTAGCAAACTTTTACTACTAATTTTAGGCTTGTGCTACCTAGAGTGTTTTCTTGTGATATACCAGTGCTTGTCCTTAGTCTGAGTCAGTCCAACCCACTACTTCTTGTTGTTTTCCATCTTTTTCCATAGTCTTCCCCTGCCCTCAGTGGTGAGTTTTCTTCTCACAGGGGTGAACTTGCATTGTGGACAGGAAATCCTATCTTGGAAGGGGCGATTTCATGTCTTAGTCTAGTCTAGTCATCCTTTAGGTGAACTCGCTCTTATGAGGGGTGAATTTTCTTGTGGGTCTCTTAGATAGGAGACCCCACATCCACTTGTTCCCTAAATTGGAAATCTCATCCCCCATATAGGAAAACCCAAGTTCAAGTCTCCCAGTCCTCTGTTCGTACCTCCCTTAGAATAGGTGAACCTACTATCCACAAGGGAAATCCCACATCTCGGTCCGCATCCTCTCATCCATACATCTTCTTGGTTAGGTTAACCTATTTCTTTCTTGAGTGATCCTGCACACTCCTCCATATAGTCATTCTCTATAGGTGTTCCTATCCTTACCAATAGGTGATCTTGATATGTACAGGGGTGATTCTATGATATCCATAGATAAGAAAATTTATGATCTAGAGAGGTGAATGTGCTATACACAGAGGTGGATCTGCTTTCCATACAAAATCCTGAGAGTCAATCCTTCGTGTCATGATTATTCTATATATTCCTCAGTCTGAAACCATAGTCCAATCATTTTTTTCCTTTGCATATCCATCTCCAAATGATCCTTTTCATCTTATCAACCCTCATCAATCTATCCAAACATCATCCCCTTTGAGCAAGGAGTCAACTAAACCTATCCTTCATTCATCCAACAATCGTCTTCATCATTTTAGTTGTATCCTTAAACTTAAGAATCTATCCCATCACATCCTCCAATTATCCTAATTTGAGATTAAATCCCATCTTAATCTGAGCTTCAAATCAAATCCTAACTTGAGCTTAAATCGAATCCCAATCTGAACTTAATTCACATCCCAATTTGAGCTTTAGTCCATCCACATCCAAGATCTTCTGATATCAAAAAAAATCCTAAGACACCTTCTACCATGTTCTTATAATCCATTCTATTTATCTTTTCATCATAACTTCTTTTCTTCTAACTATATATTCCCATTATTTTCAATCCACATCCATCCAATACAACATAATTAATCCTTATCCTCCATCAATCAAATCAAAACTAGTAGTCAAGGGAAATCCCAATTACATTGATGATGATATTGAAAGTCTTGTTGATGAATTACGATGTAGATTCCCTTGATGCTATCATTTCTAGTAAGCTTTCCCAAACCATCATCCAAAATCCAATCACTCATCCAAGCTATCCCATCATGCCTTCATCCACACCCACTAGGAATCCCTATGCTACCTCCAACAAGGGATATCTATTTTCTTCCCCATAGACACCTCCATCTTATTTGTCATCCACATATCCCTATTATCTATTACCTACATATCCCTCTCATCCAACATTCATATCTCCATGTTCTCCTCTATCCATATCTCACCCTTCATCTTCACACAACACTGTCACCTTCACCCCTAGTCCAAATCCTCCATCTCATTATCCTCCAATCCTATTCCACCCTCCCAATCTTCCCACCTTAATCCACCATCCCAATATTCTTACCTTAATTCCCTATCCACTTTCTCCAATGCCAATCCTTCATCCACATATCGTTGTACTAATTTACCATCCATATCATCCTATCCTAATCCACCATCCATATCTTCCTATTTCACCCCATCTTCCACTCCATCATATTCTAATCCTTCCTCCAATCCATCATACATTTTTCCTCCATATAGTCCCAATCCATCATCTCATTTTTCTCCAAACCCATCCATGTCCTTCTATCCTACTCCACCATCCATGTCCTACTATCCTAATCCTCCATCAATATCCTCCTATTTCACTCCATCTTGCACTCCATCATATTCTAATCCTTCCTCCAATCCATCATACCTTTGTCCTCCATATAGTTCCAATCCATCATCTCATTGTTATCCAAACCCATCCATGTCCTTCTGGCCTACTCCACCATCCATATCCTCCTATGTTACTCCATATTTCACTCCATCATATCCTAATCCTTCTTTCAATCCATCATGAAATTTTCCTCCATCTAATCCCAATACATCATCTTATTCTTCCACAAACCCTCTCCCAATCCATAATCCTAATCCACTAGTCCATAATCCGCATCATCCACCCATCCATAATCCTCCACCTACTCCTAGTACTCCACCCCATCCCATTCCTCCATCTAATCTTAATCCACTAGTCCATAATCATCATCCTCCAACCATCCATAATCCTTCATCTATTCCCACCACCTCATATAAGCCTCTAATACACAATCATCTCATTCTAGGTGGCATCCAAAGACTCGTGACAAAGAAGACATCCCCAAATCCATATCTTGATGTTGTGGAGCCATGCCACCCCAATCCACCATGTACATTCACTAGTGATGAGGCCCTTCTCCATCTCATACCTATCATTACTATTACCACTCCTGCCACCATCGAAACTGTTGAAAACATCAAACCCACTGAATCCATTGAATCCCCACCTTCTACTCCTAGAACCACCAAACCCATCAAAGACACCCAAATCTAATCCATTTCTCTTACTCCTAGTATCACCATCATCCACTCCCATGACCTTCATGAATCCTCCATCCTTCCATCTACCCCATTCAAGGATTCCATCCAAAATTACTCTTCCACCACACTATCTGCACCCATTGAAACTTTCCAAGAGCTTGTTCCAAATAATACTAACACACCCCTTTATTTAGAGGAATATATTACCATCCCATCTAGTCCACCTCAAGATGATATTCCCTCATCCACTCCATCCCATGATCCCCTTGTCACTCAAGATCCAATCACTACATCTCATGATCACTTATCACCCACTACCACAAATTAAGATCCTATCATACCACTTAATCCCTCTCCTAATCCCTTATCACCTCCTCCTCCACTTCAAGATCATATTCCCTCATCCACTTCATCCCATGATCCCCTTATCACTCAAGATCCAATCACTCCTCATGATCCCTTATCACCCACTACCACAAATCAAGATCTTATCATACCACCTAATCCCTCTCTTGATCCCTTATCACTCACTCCACCCAATCAAGATGCTACCATCCCATCATCTCCATCTCATGATCCTTTATCACCACCTACCCAAGCTATCCCAACACCAATTCCATATCCACTTGGTCCTCTTATATTCATCCATGGTGGTTTTCTTCCAGAAGAAAAAAACATATACACCACCCATCCTCCCCCACCTAATAATGAACTCACATCATGTTTCTAGAATAACAAGTCATACAATATATCAAATTCTCAAGATCATGAACTATCAAGGAAAAGGTTTAGGCCTTCATGAGCAAGGTATTTTAGATCCCATCCATGTCAAATAAAATCCACGTGCACAAGGTCTTGGATATGTATGTCAAGACACAATAAAAATATTTTGTTACAACCTCCATACATCCTTAATGAGCCTCTTCCAAAAGAATAATAGGATCTTCCCATCACTCCACCAAACCATTTGTCACCATCCCCCTCTATCATACCATCTCAAAACAACTATCCATATTCCATGTTCATCCTCCAAATCCATTTTGGGTTCTTATGTCCCTCCATCCACCATCACCTATCCTGCATATACTAAGTCCATTTTAGGACCTTATATCCCAAAACCAACTCCTCCATTCCATCCTTCTCATCCCCTCATCCATCAATCCCCTATCCCTATCACCCATCATAGAAACCCCACTCTCATAATACCGAATCAGGATCAACAAAGGCACATAACTATACCTCCTCCATCCACACATTTTCACCAAAATCATACCTCTATCACGCCATTCATGTTTCCCTCATCTCATCCATCTCCTCACATCCATCCCATTGCTATTGAAATCACTTTGGATGCTAAAGTAAAAATACATAAATCCAAACATCTACATGAATTTGAAGCACTCCATGTCCTCTTAAAGAGACATGTTGAAGAAAATAAAGATCCCATCCAAAAGTGTAATCAACCACAAAGACTACACAGGCTTATTAAAGAAAAAATCAAAACCATGTGGATCCCAAAGAAAATGGATGCAATTCCTTCAAATGAAACATCCATCACAACATCCAAAGTTTCTAATCTAAAAGCTAATCATAAACATCCTCCATCTCCTAAATCTATTTTGGGTTCTTATACATCCAAAATTTGACTACCCCAACTCCTCCATTATCCCCACACCCTCCATCCAATAATCCTCCTATCATTTCACATCCACCACCATATGTGCCAATGTTGGTCCTGAAAACATTCCCCCATCACACATCTACTCTATCATTCCATCCATACACTTTCCAACATCTAATCCATTATTCCACACATCTCCCCCATCCAATCCCTTTAATCCATTCCCTTGCATAATCCATTTATCCTAATAAGGTTATACCAATATCCGATAGTCATTTCACACATGGGCTCATATTATCTCATATGCAACTTGATGTTGGATTTCTTCATCCATCACCTTATCACATATCATGCAAATCCATCCCTATCTTCATCCATCTCCATCCACACCTTTTCCAAACAATCTAAAAAATCCAAAAACTCCATAAAACACAAAAAAAAGGGAAAAAAAAAGAGAGAAAAAATGTCCAATGATGAAAACTTTGCAAACAAGCACCTTGGATAAGTACAATGATTAAAACCTGGAAAACAAGCGTCATGTGTAAATTACCCATCTCATTTAATTCCACAGTTGGAGGCAACTTTATCCCCTTCCTCAACATCCTCCATCCAACCTATGCACCTCTCCTACCGATCATATCCCATTTATCCCAATCCCTCCATCCTCCTTGCAATCTTGATAAAGAAAGGGGCACCTATCTATACATGCTTTGGACATCTCTTGGAATACATCCCCTTCATTCATACATTATCATATTCCTTATCCTCCCCATCTACCTTGCTTATCCATGCATCCTACCCACATCCATCTACCTTCATTGTCCACCCACCATGCTACAATACATCTCCTTTCCTTATCTACACATTCTCCTATTTCCCATCCCTCTTGCCTCATTACACATCACATATCTAGAGTAGGGAATATTAGGGCTTTGTAACCTAGTCCTTGGATACATCCTTCATCCATCCTATTATCCATTCCATCTCCCTATCATTACCACCCCATCCTCCTTCCATTAATCCTTTTGAATCCACCATCCCTTCATACTATGACCTTTCCATATCCCCATCCTTGTCTTTTCATCATGTCATATGTTCATCCTTACATCTTCCCCATTCTTATCTTCCCCTCCATCTTCCAAGTACTTATCTTCCCATACATCCATCCAAATCCCTCTCCCCATCCTTATCTTCCTATCCATCCATCCAGTCATTCTACCATATCCACATACTTATCTCCTAATCTTTCATCCATGCAATCCCTCTTACCATATCATCCTCATATACATCATCCCTTGTCATTGGTATTTAGCTATAGGCTACTCCCCATGCAATCCAATTCCATTCATCTCACTATCACCACTCCTATTTATTGCCCACGTCTTTCAAATATCCCATCACCTTTCACCACTTATCTATCCATCATGCCATCCTCCCAATTCATTTTTGATGATTTTCATAACTATCCCATTTTTGAGCTTCCTGTAATCCACATCCAACATATCAACCATCCTATCCAAAAGGCTCATCATGTCTCATCATATCAGCTCCATCATTGTATCTCCTTATCATGGTCATCACATCATCCATTACCCATTGTATGTCGTTGGTCTTTTCTCAAACTATGTTGCTTCTATACTTTCACGTACGCAAGGCTAATCATTGTATTAGCCCCCGAGGAATTTTTCCATCCAGTCTTCGTCATCCATCAAGGTCTCCATTGTCCTCTTTCCACTTTTATCCATGGTTTCTCATCATTCCTTTAATCAAACTACAAGGTATCTTCACTTTCACATAGGCAAGGCCATCAATTGATGAGCCCCCGAGACCCTAGGTCTATCCTTAGGATGTGTCTTGATTTTGTGTCATGTTGTCAAGTATGTCCCTATCTAGCTGGTTCCTCATGATATAATCCACTAGCCCCATGAGGTTCAATCTATTTCAGGTATCCTGAGTCATGTCAATCAAGCAATCTACCCCCATCCATGGTATTAACTGGATATATCCTTCCTTAAATCAGATTGCATCAATCTGATCCACCTATTGGTCCTATGGTAAAGGATATTTGAAATTTATTGTGATATTTTTGTGCTTTGGCATTTTTTTATCATTTGAGCCTCCTATTATACCTACTCAAGGTCACCACAATCTATCATATCATGGTGTGCTTTGACTAGTAGACATAGGGGTATATCTTGGTTGTCCCACATAGTAACCACCAAGATCCTTATAGCCGTGTGTTATGATGGGACATCCTTTGTGTTTGTGGTTTTCCAACATTGGCCCTACCAAAGCCTCGTGACTTTGGGATGTTGGACAAACCTTTTTTATGTTGTGTCAGTCGTATGCATGTGATATGACATCACCTTGGTTCCTTATACCCTTGTGCATAGTATCTCATGCTATATCAAATTAAGTGCTCATTACATGGAAACATAATGCATAACAATTAACTTGCTTGATTTGGTCACTATCCTTTCATCTCCCCATCTCCCATCTTCTCATCTATCAAAATCCCCAATCCATTCACCCTAAATATTTCTAAGCCATTCATCCTTCATCACTCTCCCTCATATATCTATCTTATCTATTTTCATCACCCACATTCATCCATCTTCAACATATCATCATCTCCTTAATCTCCTTAGGATAATATAGATTTATTATTCTAAGAATATTTTCATCAATCTTCATCATTTCATCATCTCTTCAATCTTCTTAGGATAATATAGATTTTTTATTCTAAGCATCTTTTCCTCCACCATCTTCATTCATTTCAGCAATTGCACATATCAATCCAATTCTAATCCATTCAATCTAGCACAAACCAGCTAATCACATCTTTGGTCTTGTTCCCAGTCGTGTTGCAAGCCTTGATCTAATCATCATCATCATTGGGATGTATCCTTCCCTATCCTTGTGTTGTTCTGGGATATATTGATCCCTCATCAACAACACTCCAATCATCATCATCGGGATGTATCCTTCCCTATCCTTGTGTTGTTTTGTGATATATCAATCCCTCATCAACAACACTCCAATCATCATCATCATCAAGATGTATCCTTCCCTATCCTTGTGTTGTTCTGGGATATATCGATCCCTCATCAACAACACTCTCATCATCATCATTGGGATGTATCCTGCCCTATCCTTGTGTTGTTCTAGGATATATTGATCCCTAATCAACAACACTCTCATCATCATCATCATTGAGGTGTCTCCTTCCCTATCCTTTTGTTTTTTTTGGATATATCGTTCCCTCATCAATAACAGTCCATCCACCATCAACCAATCTTGGCTTGTAGCTTGACTGGGGAAAAATCATATTTGTCCTTTAATTCATTTGTGTTTCCTCTCTCCTCATATTCTCTTCCCAATCTCCTATCACTTATCATCCTCTCTTATTCATCATTTTGTATCATTTTCCCCATGTACCCTTGCATTATATCATCCATTTTGAGAGCACACACGTGTTTGCTTGAACCTACATGTCCTCTCGAGGGGGCATCCTCAATCCCTAATCTTCATCTTCACCCCCATAATATTTCCTCCTAGTCACTCATTTAAATGACTGGGGCATCTTCCCTAATCCAAATATATTCTTATAGGTGTTATGTTTTAATCTTCTTTGAAATGATGCTACTTCATAACACCATCTCAAATAGGGGAAAAATGTAGACATTGAAAACTGACCACATTACTTTGGTCAATTTACCCCTAATTCAACCAATTTCACAATCTCTGCATTAATTAAATAATACCTTATTATTTAATTAATATTCATTATCACCCTTCATCCTAATCTATTTCTTCTATCATCTTTAAATCCTAGCCTAAAGTAAATAATTACCTTTAATTATGTACTCCCATCACTTATCCCTTTCCTCCAAAAATTAAATAAATAATTTATTTATTTAATTCCTCACATGTCCCATCCTCCATAAAATTCCACTAATCTTGATTAATTGCATAATCCTAGATTAAGGATGTGCACATTCCTAATCCTTGATTAGGGAGGTGTCACTTCCTCCATAATATGCAAGTGGATCATTAACCCTCATTACCCACCTAATCATTAATTAACTATCCTAACCTACTTCTTGGTCAACTCTCCCCTTTCCACAAGGAATATTATATTCCTTTTTAATCTACCCACATCCCCAAATGAAATTTAAATTCCATTTATTTATCAAATGTCTCTAAAGGAATTTTTAATTCCTTTGGTATAACATATTGTCTCATGCATCCACATGATGACAAGTGTCAACATCTTGTGGTTTGAGATGCCTCAAGGAATCTCAACCCTTGATCTTTTTCTCCCTTTCAATCTCCACCATCCATTCCCATCTCCCTTGCTAAATGGCTAGAACACAATCATTTTTTGCATTCTCAACCATCTCATGCACACTCAAGCTCTCACACTATCACCATAACCAAAACCTTACAACCATAGCCATCTTGAATCCATTTTGTGACCAAATCAAGAAAAATCAAGTTGTTATGCTATCGAAATTGATCTAAGAGCACACATATCAAGCCATCAACAATAGCAAACAACTCAATCAAGCTCAAACAAGATAAAATTGGTTTCATTGTCATTTTAAGTTTGAGTTTCATCTTAATCCTATTCTTGATTGTTGGATTTAGTTTTACTTGCATTTCTATATGATGATGAGCTTTATGATAAGCCATTTGATATAAACTTCACTAACACATTTACCTATGATTTAGACTTTAGATTTTGACACTTAAGTTCTCACTTTACGACTTGCTATACTTTCTTTCTTTTTTTTTTTTGGAAAAGGTTGAAAGTGATGACTGAGTTATTATGGATGGAGGTTTATTGCAGGTGAAAGTGGGATGGGATGGGTGGTTTTGAATGTTTTGGGTATTTTGAAATGTTTTGATTTTGTTTTTGGTCCTTTTGAAATTTTATGTGAATGTTTATGTTTTCAAATTATTTGAGGTTGTTTATGGTTTTCTCCAGATTTTCCAATGCTTTTTTGTTTTTTCAATTTTCAAATGTTTTGGGATTTTCTAAGATTTTGATTGTTTTAGGGTTTTCCTAAATTTTCAAATGTTACTGTGTTTTTCTAAGTTTTCCAGAAGTTTTTGGGTTTTTCAATATTTGAAAGTTTAGGGATCTTTGAGAGTCTGACCAAGAACCTAACCGAAAAGACCTATCCTATGGGCCTTAGAGGTTGATCAAAGATAAGCCTTGCCTACGTTATACACATAGAGACCATGTAGTTTGACCGAATTGACTTATTGAAAATGAGAATAAGAAGAATTGAGGAAATGTCAGTTTATTATGATAGACTCTGAAAGGAATGACCTAGGGTGTCTCTGTTGGAAACAAGCTAAACTGAGAGCGGGGTGAATTGGTGTTATGCAAAAATTAAATTTATTATTATGATCTTTAATCCACTTAGAACATTCAACCAAAACTAATATGCAGAAACAAAAAGAAAAAAACCACAACACCATAACACAAGGATTTTTACATGGAAACCCTATTAGGGGAAAAACCACAGTGGATGGCCAATCCACAATATGTTATGAGTATACCCAAAAGAAATATTACAATATGGGAATGCACTTGCATTCATACACACTTCCTAGAGCTCACTACTCAAAATAGAAAGGCTCACTTACAAAGATTTGGATTAGATCCAAGAGAATGAACTGAGAGAATAAAATCTACAAATGCTTGATAACAGTTCCAATTAGGCTGAATAGTCGATCTTTGCACTTCAGACTAATTCTGCACTTTTTCTCTGCTCTGCTCTGACTCGCATCACAAAATATTTAATGCGCAAGTAAAACTGTGCATAATCACTTTATCACCCTTCTGATATTCACAACACACATAGACACACCTTCCACACACACCAAAATGATATATTTTATCACTTATATATATATGCGGCTAGGATTTAATCGCTACAAGTCGGCTCCAATAAAATAGAAAAATATTTGCAACTGTCGGCTCAAATCATAAGTAATATTCAATGTGCATCCACAACGATCAGCCATAAGTTAGCTCAGACCAAAAAAAAAAGCACAAACACAAAAAATTTGAATAAACACTCCTTGAATATCTACGACACATTAGATCAACAGGGTAGCCCTCCGAACACAAATGAACAGAAAGATATTCAACTGAATCTCCAAACTTGCACACAAATTCATATGAGGCATTGAGACTTTTAGATAACACAATACATACAATTATCAATATCCCATGAGATCCACAACTCAAAATAACAATGGAAAAATTGTATGTGAATTGATGAACACAAAACTGTAGGATACTCTACTCTATAAGACTGTCACCAAACTGTCTGTCGATATGAGAAATTTATGACATGCGGATCCAATTACCGACTAGGTTCGCCATCAATAACAACACCAAAAAGAATTTTCAATCTCTCTTTCCAACAATCTCCCCCTTTGGCATTGATGGCAACACTTCTAGTGAAAAATGACTAAGTGTTGGATCAGTACCAACATTAATAACAATGCACCTTCAAAAAATTCAAAAGGAATATTCAAGAATAGCTTTGAAATGAAACTCCCCCTAAGATGATTATACATTTTTCACTGCATAACTCTCCCCCTTTGACATCAATGAAAAAATTGGGGAAACCCAAAAATGTCAAAATTTCAAACTATACAAACTTACACAAATTTGAAGATATTTGCAAAATCTCATTTCAACACGCTTAAATTTGTGTTCCATACCCTTTTGAGACTCTCCAAAATTGTTATGTGACCACAAACCAAATAAGATTATTTTTCTACAGAGTCAAAATTTATTGGGTCACTAGCTGCTATAGCATCTTTGGCTTCCTTGAATGCACTCACCATTATTTCAATCTTTGGAGCAATTAGTCCTCTATGTTCACATGCTCTCTCTATAATCCCATAATTTTCATGCTTCAAAATTCTTATCTTGGCAAGTAGAGATATTACTTGACCTTCTTGCTTACCAACATCAACAATAAATGGATCAAAAGCATCAGAAATAGTAGTGAATTGATTTTCAAGATCCTTCACCTGTTTCTCATTGACTTCAATAAATTTGGACAAAACCAAACATGACTTATAAGCTTTTCCACCTTCATTTAGTGAGCCTTGAATATTTTTCATACAGGTGGCTAATAGAGATTTATCATTTTCAATCATCTCTTTCAACCTACTAAACCTTTTTCCATCAAACTCTTTATGCACTTTAAACATGGCTAATTTCTCAAGAGACTTGAAATGAGTACTTCCAGAATTTATAAGCTTCTTCAATTCACCAGAAGAGGAACCTATTGGATCCTTAGCATAAGTAGGCATAATTTTCTCTAGAACTCCAAATGCAAGACCTAAAAGTTCACTGTCCTCAATGTGGGACTTCAACAATTCTTCTTTGGCTTTCGCCTAGGCAAAGGATGCAACTTTCATTTTATGAATTGGGGACAAAGAGGATAGATTGATTAGACCATTAACGAATTTAGGATCAAATTCTTCCTATTGATCCACCAAAAATTTCTTCACTGCCTCAGCAATGTCTCTTGCATCCACTGGAATTTCCTTGACTTGAAATTTTTCTTCTTCAAATTCTTGTTCTTCAACAACTGTTTCTTGATTGCTTTTAGGGGCTTCAACTTCTTCATTTTGTATCTCCTTTTCTTCAACTAAGACAACCTTAGGAGCTTCAGTCTCCATAGGTACTTCTGTATTACCCACATCAGGAGGAATCTAAACATCCTCAACAACTACATTCACCTCCTCATGTACCAGATTAGATACAACATCTTCAACATTCACTTCCTCAACATTGATCTTATTCCTTGACAAAAATGGTTCCAGAATTTTCTTGGTTTCATCAGCAACAACATCAGTTTCACCGATCATCAGTTTGTTTACCCTTATTTTTCTTTTGAATTCCTTCTTGGATTTGTTTAGCAGTGACTTCATCTCCTCGATAGACATTTTAGGACATAAGTCTGCAGGATTTTTTCTTCTCATATGCTCTTCTTCTATCCTAGCAGCTACTCTTCTCATTTCTAGAACATCATACAGACTCTTAGGTAAACCAGACATAATTTCAACAAGAACTTTATTAAAAATATTCAAATGTTTTATTATTGCCTCCTCAACGATTCTTTGTCCTGATTCATCAAAAGTTTCATACCACTTGTAAAGGGGCTTGAGATTCCCATCCTTGACAACAACATTCTGAACTTCTTCAACTGATATACCTGTCTTGTAATTTTTTTCCTTCTTCTTTTCCTTTTCCTCTTCACTAGAGGATTTTCCCTTGGTTGGATTTGTAGCCTGAGTGTCGATAGCCTTCATTTATATCACATATTCATTTGTATCAGTCTCCTCATCTTCTGAGATGGATTCATAGGTTCTTGTTCTCTTCTTCTTCTTCCTCTTTCTGGAATCCTTGTCTTCAGCTTGCACAAGAACTGGCTTGGTTGCAGGAGTGGATGGGGATGAAGAATTATTTGTTGATCTAGTGCGGGTAGAGGATGCTCTCGGACTAGCAAATTGGGTTTTTGTTGGCTTTTCTCCTATTTTAGCTTCATCTCTCTTCTTTCTAGATTCTTTCAAGGATTTTGCAGGTATACCCAAACTTTTTGTGATGAATTCCACTTCTTTCCTTACTCTTCTAATAAGCTTAGGATTTTTTAGCTCATCATGCACCTGCATAGTCTTTTCATCATAGGTGCCAAACCTCTCTTCTTCTAGATCTCAAGGTTTTTCCAAAAAATGTTTTGCATACATTTCCAAGACATTCTCCTCGACTTCATATCATGTAGGCATGATCCATACCATTCTGGGATTAGAAACTTCCATTAGGCATTGGTCAATATCCACCATTAAGAAAATTGTATCTTTGTACTTCTCTACAATCAAGATAGGAATTATTTCCCTAGCATGCATCATACTCTAATTTTTTTTGAAATACCCCGAGAGGGTAGTTGTTCTAGTCTATTTGTCACTAGATCCATACAGTATGTCTCTTATTTGAACAACAACAAGTTAATTTCTTTTTCAATGGACTTTTCCAACACCTGAAACTTCACCCATGAAATAAAAGAACATACATAGTAGCAAATTATGATATTTAAAGGTGTTCTTTTTATTTTTCTTCATCTTACCCAAATTCTCTATCAACTAACTCCTAAGCAATTCACACAAGTCATAATCTACATTTTATTTTACCATCTAATAGGCTGCATAAATGGAAATACCAGATACTGAATTATCCCAGCTGAAGTGGTAAACCTTGTAAACAATGACCATTGATGCAAATTTCACATCCACTTCAGCAATGTCATCGATTTTCATTTACCTTCTATCGAATTGTGTACATGTTGCATAAGTAACTGCCTAATTCTTTACAGATTTCTAGATTGGCAGTCCACCAAAGGAATTTAGACCTGTGACTGCGCTTATAGCTTCTTTCGTAATCTTGAAAGGTATATTCAACCACATGAACTCGGCATGAACTCGTCTTAGAATATATCTCACCCATTCACTTTCCTCAAATATGGGGAATTTCACCATCTGCATGAACTTCTTCACTTCTAGGGTTTTGTATTTTGGCTTAACAATGAAATCTTCTCCAATTATATGGTTGGAATACAGATTCAGTAGTTGTGATCTTGCCAACTCTTCAATGTTAGCATGAATGTAGGCCCTAATTTCTTCAGTATGAAAGACACCATATGGTACAAATGAAAATGCAATGAGTGGATCGGTGTCAACAAAATTATAAGGATTCCATTTAAACTTTGGACGGGGCTTGTCCTTGACTTCTACTACTAATGAAGTGGCCATTTTGCAAATTCTCAGGTTTTTATGATAAATACCTTTTCATCGGATCAAAGTTTGATCGCTGAATCTTCTTCACACTTGAATCTCACCGTAACCTAGCAAAGTTCACTCCAGGGCTCTCAAACTTCTACAATGCAAAGTGACAAATGAAGGATAAAAGTGAGTTTTTATCATCGCAATAAATGCATTAACACTAACTCATCCAATTACTTTGTTTCCATGAACATTGATGGATAATTCTTCTGCGGATCTTCAAAACTGTGAGACACTACCTCCAATTGGTTGAACAACATCTGAAAAGTATCTAAGCACTTACTGAACTCATCCACATTCCGATGGAAATTACCGGTTTGGGGTTAATAGATTTTCTTGACAGCTCCCCCTAGGCCAAAAGCCTAAAACTAATTCCCAGAGGAATCACCAGAAACAGATTCTGGTGCTGGCACATTCTCTTCAACAAAGGGATCCTTCTTCACCCATTTCTTCTGCATTTTCCTCCTAATCACATAAGTGGTGACTTTTTTTTCCCTTAACATCCTGCTATATTTTTTGATTTATCGGACCGCTTCTGCTCCAATAGAATCTAGCAGTTTGGCCAAATTTGTTATAGTTGTAACACACAACATTTCTCTATCCAGACCTAGTGTTCCACTTATTTTGCCTTGTCCTGCATTGGTTAGCAATATTCCCAAGTCCATTGGATGCATAGCATCTGACATCTCTATGAAAGTTGTTGATCACATTTATGCATTCATTTGACTTATGACCAAACTTATTACAATTGAAGCACTGACCTGAGAATGATGGCCCACTTTGATTCATCCTACTTCTACACTGAGAAGCCATATGACCAAACTTGTTGCAAGTAAAATAGTAACCATTGAATCTTTGAGCATTTGGTTGTCTTACCAGATTCATCCTAGCTCCAATCATCTAATTTCCTTACCTGAATCTTCTTTGTTCAAATATGGAACTTTCTCCTTCTTGATAGCCAAGACCTTTCCTGTCACCATCAGTCCTCTGACCTTTAATCAGTTCATCAAGCTTGGTTGAGCTAGCTTTGAATTTCTCCTTGTACTCATTTGTAGCAGTAAGTTCATTTATGAGATCATCAAGTTTTTCTTCAAGCACTTCCTCATTGTTCAATCAACTACATTCTTTAGATTTTTCCTTCAAGGATTGAGCAATCTTTTCTTCATTATTCTTTTTATTTTCAATCTCCTTGGTCATTCTCATCATGATAGATTCCATCCCATGCTTTAGGACAACATTTTCTTTGGAGAAATTTTCACATTCTTCTATTTTCACCTTCAAGGCATGACTCAGTTGTTCATCTTCCATGCTTCTATTCTTCTACTGAAGTTGATCACATAATTCCTTTCTTTTTTCCCTTGATTCATTGATTTTGTCTTTTAATGACTGAATCAATTTCTCTGTATTCTCAAGACTTTCCTATAGATCTTGGTTCTCATATTTTGACTGGTCAAGATCATCAAGGGCCACCACAAGTTGTTGTTGAAGACTGCCTGAATCCATTGAAAAAAATTTCCAAGATATCCCCAAGCTGTTAGACTTCTTTAGAGGAACTAGCTTTGATACCAATTGCTGGAAACAAGCTACATGAAGAGGGGGGGTAAATCAATGTTCTACAAAAATTAACTTTATTATTCTAATCTTTAATCCACTTAGAACATTCAACCAAAAGTAATATGCAAAAAAAAAAACAAACAACCAAAACACCATAACACAAGGATTTTTATGTGGAAACCCTGTTAGGGGGAAAACCACGATGGATGGCCAATCCACAATATGTTATGAGTATACCCAAAAGAAAGATTACAATATGGGAATGCACTTGCATTTAGGCACAATCCCTAGAGCTCACTGGTCAAAATAGAAAGGATCACTACCTTACAAAGATTTGGATGAGATCTAAGAGAATGAACTGAGAGAATAGCATCTACAAATTCTTGATAATAGTTACGGTTAGGCTCAGTAGTCGATCTTCTACACTTCAAATTGATTATGCACTTCTGCATTGCTCTGATTCACATCCCAAAATATTTAATGCACAAGTAAAACTATGCATAATCACTTTATCACCCTTCTAATATTTGTAAAAAATGTCGAAACACCTTCCACACACACCAAAATGATATATTTGATCACTTATATATATCTACAGCTAGGATTTAGTCGCTACAAGTTGGCTGCAATAAAATAGAAAAATATTTGCAACTGTTGGCTCAAATCATAAGTAATATTCAATGTGCATCCACAACGGCGGCCATAAGTTAGCTTGGGCCAAAAAAAAATGCACAAACACAAAAACATTTGAGTAAACACTCCTTGAATATCCATGACACATTATATCAATAGGGTCACCCTCTGAACATAGATGAACAAAAAGATATTCAACCTTATCTCCAAACTTGCACACAACTCCATATGAGGCATTGAGACTTTCAAATAACACAATACATACAATTATCAATCTCCCATGAGATCCACAACTCAAAATAACAATGGAAAAACTGTATGTGAATTGATGAACAAAAAATTGTCAGATACTTTATTCTACAAGACTGTCACCAAACTGATGACATGCGGATCCAATTATCGACTAGGGTTGCCATCAATTCAACAACACCAAAAATTATTTGCAGTGTCTCTTGCCAAAAGTCTCAAGGGAACATATGATGGCCTTTCCTATGTTCAAGCTCAGAGATGACATAGTTTGACAAAGGTTTTGTTTTTGGATTTTTGATGTTTTGACCTTTTTAGGGTTTTTGATATGTTTTGGATGTTTTTGGATTTTTTACTTTACAATTTTGTGAATATTTTTTAATTTTAGTTGTACATGACTTTGCAAAGTTTTTTGGATTTTTTGATAAATGTTTTATGATTTTTTTTCGTATTTTTGATGAGATTTCTAGTAACCTTAAGATATACAAGAACCTGATATGATCCATAACAAATTTCCCCCAGTGTGACACAATAAAATACCTTGATATAGGCATGAAAAATTGACCTTAGGAATATGCCAAGTAGTACTAAAGGGGATACGATACTTCACAACATCAAGCTATCATAAGGATGCAGAAAAGAGATGGAATAAATAGGATGAATGATGCTCTGGATGGATGGTGATGCAAAGAATGATAGGGTAAAGATCCAAATAATAGATGGAGGTGTTTTATTTACATGAGGCACCTGTTTGCCAGATTTTCACCAAGGTACTTTCCCAAAGTTCCATAGAAGTGGTTTTCACTAGAGGATGGTTTCTTCCTTTACTTTTTCAATGGTTTTTCTATTTTTTTTAGATTTTGATCATTTTTTCATTTTTTTTGTATTTTCAATTTACACCCTTCAAGACTAGGCATAAAACTTTTATAAGATGTAAGTTGTTAGTTGGCTCCTACAAGGGTTCACCTTCAGGTGTTGATAATTGATATGCTCTCGATCCATAGCTTGTTGTGATGACTGTTAGTGAATGAAATGGTATAGGAGGATAAATATACTAAAAAATGAATGACTCTCAACCCAGATTTAGCACCAGTGTAAATATGCTACTAGATCTAAAAAGACCACAATTGCATTTGTGCCTTTTCTCTATGTTTTCTCAAGGTACAACTCCCTCACAAGATTTTCAATGAATTTAACTAAGCTAATGAACACGGGTATGCTTTTGAATAGAAATTAGAAAGGTAGAAAACATGAGTTCATAAATATGAAACTAACACGAGAGCATAAATCACAACCATATATGACCAACACAAAGATTGAAAACCGATGACCATCCAATCAAAAGAAAAAGATCATATTGTAATAAATGAACACCATATAGCCCATCTCACAAAGGAGATATAACTATATTGCATGCATGATGCGAACATTAGAGTAATAAGCATATCATTAATTTCATAACAAAAAGGTCACAAATTATTACAATCTAAAAATAAATGCCAAATCCCTCTCAATAACACCAACAGGTGTATATTCAGAGAACACCTATCTTCTTCTCTATTTTCAAATATATAGTGAACCAACCCCACTATACGATCACCAAATCCGTTACTAAATTGGAAGTCTTCTTGGTTCTTCCCATCTTCTTAGAAACTACTACAGATTGATCAAAATAATTAACCTAGAAAATGTAGTGGCATCGGGCAAGAAAACTAATCTTTATCTTGCAAATGGTTTTTGAATGCCCTTTCACATAATCAAATAATTAATGCAACATCAAGGAGACACCATCTGATAGCACATGTATACTTCTTGATGGGAAATGTAATTTTAAAACTAGCTCAAATATTCCATTAATTTGAACTGAAATGCTATCTCATTAAATTCCTTGGGAAAAAAGCACCAATGTTCAACCAATCTTCTATAAATTCAACTAGTATCACTACTCTTTGTCATTCAACAACATCTAACATGGCGAGCTCTCAGAGTGACAATAATTCTACAATGACTTCATTGTTGTGGAGGAGATCGAGTGTAGTGCATTGTTCAGGCACATATGAGATCAGCTGAAGGAGGTCTTCACAATACAAAGTGAGGTGGAAGAAGAGGTGTTTCAGAGCATTCCAGGTGAAGCATTCCTGAGCCAAGCACATGTTCACAACACCACCATGCTGGAGTGTTTCATAAATACCATCATCAAGACTTCCGACCACCGTGACTAGGGTGTGAGAGAACTGGAATGCCTGATAAAACTTGAATTCCATCATCGTGTCAATGTGGTGATCACTGGGCTCAACCACTACCCTTGAAATGGATTGATAGTTGATGCCATCTCCATAGCATCAACCCTTCAAGATGAGACACTGGAGGAAGTTGTGGCTCTTCCATGTGTACGAATCATAAGAAATGATATGGGACTCTTTGTGCAATTCCTTTAGTCGCATGAGAACCTGTTGTGACCTAGTCAAGTTGAATGCCTCCAGACTATGTTCGAGGGAATTCGAGTGCTAATGTTTTCCCTATGTGCTTGAACAAAAGTCTCTTTTTTTTCTTTTTTCTTGGATATGAACTTTTGTAGTTCTAATGCAATGTAAAAACATACTTATATATAAATAAAATATCATTTTGGGTATCCTTTTATTCTCGTATGCATGGATTTATTTGCTTCTATTCATATCATATTTGAAAATGTTGGTTTCTTTTTCTACATAATACATTGGTTATGTAAATTAAACTTTCTATTATTCTATTAATCATTGAAAAGCTTTGGGGCAGTAAAATGGGTAGTGTGCATAACTTATTAAAACACCGCCTAGGTTTCAAACAACTTAATGAATACCACCTACAAACATAACTTGTGGGGGAAGCTATCGGATAAGCTCTGACACATGATAACTCATCCCATGAGTTACTCACATACATACGTACACCTTTTTCAAGGAAAGGCTAGGTTCAAACAAAGTTATAAAACACCACCCAACAAAAGTGTAACAATACAAGCAGTAAAGTCGAAGGTTAGAAGAATATCAGAAAATCCTACCTTAGTTCAAGTAGTACAACAAAACACCACCCAAAAATGAGTTTAAGTAAAATGACTAAGGCAAAAGATAAGACAGTTTAAAGTATGGAGAAGGTCATGCTTATGAGTAACAATAGCTTTGATTAGGGACAAGGACTATAGAGGATGCAAAGAACCCAACATGTAATTCCATTCCTTATCCATTGGGAATGGATTCAAAATGAAAAGCATACCAGCCCAAACAAAAATCCAAAAATGAACACACCAAAATTGCAACTATTTACAAGGTAGGACAAACCTACCGAAGAAGGAAAAGTAAGGGTAACAATCACACAAACCCATTCACCGAATGAGAGAAGAATAATCCTTTCTTGAAAAGGCCCACCTTCATGTACAGTCTTGAAGCAAGTCTAGGAATATTGACACTCCAACATTGATACGGACAAAAATGTGACCACATTCCAACAATTTCCCAAAAAGCCACTCTTCATCAAAAATGTCATCCTGCTGCCATTTTGTCAGCACTAGATCACCCTTTATTAGTCGATTTCCATAGTTGAGACTTGTCAATCCAGGTATATCCAATCCTGACACAAAATTTTGAGTTCTACACTCCTCCCTGATATTACATTTCTCATACACCCCTCCATTTTTTGAAGAGTCACCATAGGAAACAATATTCTCCTTAACTTCATCACACCTTTCTTTGGTCAATTCATTTTCATAAAAGTTAATTACCTTTATAAACTGATACAAAATAGAAATTGATTAAATTCTTACCTATAACTATGCACCAATATCACCTACCTCCAATAGAGGACTATCATTTTTCCCAATGTTTCCTTGATTATGACCATCTTCAACCAATGATAAACAATATTCATTCTCAGAAATAAATTTATTAGCAATTAAATTTTTGAAGAGAGGATTATCATATACTTCAAATTCATCAAAATTGAAAAGAGGGTTATGATAAATTGACCATCTCTCTTCCTCTTGTGAGGTACTATTTGCGAGATCTCCATTTTCTTCTAGATGAAAACATGTACTCTCATCCACCATTTCTTTCAAGGAGAAAACTTTGTAGTTTGGAATAGGAAGGGAATTCGACATCAAGTTCTTTAAATTAGCCTCAAAGGAGAAGGACTTATCTTCAAAAAGAGGAGGAGAAATAATTGCTGACTTCTTCTACAACTCATTGTCTTCATCACCACCAGATGAGCTGAGATCACTTTAAACCTCAAATGAGGTATATAAACTAAAATCCTGATCACTACAATGTTAATCTCCTTCCTCGCTAGGCTACTACATGCTATCAAAAAATGTCAAATTAATGTTTTCAATAGTCGGGTGAGCTAATTATGGTTATTTATGGCTTTTAACCCTGAACTCAGAGTATAACTTACAACTAGCTTTAGGCTTCACATTTGCACCTAGTTTCCATTTTTCCACAGCTATCAAATCATCCTCAACATTCACTTCTTCCAATTGAGCTCTCTCAATCCCTTGAACTTTGTCTCTCTTTTGAGGATTAATTGAATGTCAGGATCCAAAGCGGAAATAAAAATATGAAACTAGATCTCCTCACTGGGTCTTTCTAGAGCAGGAATTCGTTCAAGAGACCAATTGAATCAATATACAAAATCCCTCAGTGTTACAGCCTTTTACTTCATGATCTGAAAGAAAAGATGTAGGGTAGCCACAATGATAATTGGAGTTTTGTAGTGTTGGAGGAAATTTGTTTTGCGAACATTTCATCTGGTAATGCTTCCTTTTCCAAGTCCCTTGTACCATTCTTTCTCTTTCTCAATCAGGTTATCACTGAAAATTCTTACAAAAACATCCTCTTCTTGAATTTCTGAAATTTCACTTACTGTAGTCATAGCTAGGATGTGTTCCTCAGGATCTTGTTCATTTTGACCAAAAAATTTAGGGAACCGTTTGTAGGAACCCTAGGGTAAATCAAGATATTATGACAAGGCAAGTGAGCCAACTTGATTACACCAAAGATTCAGGGCCATAGATGGTCAGAGTCAGCAACTCACACATGAGTAAAAATTGGGAAAGAGAATTATTGGGTTAATTTCTAGGTGGTGGATGAGCTAGAGGAAGATTATGAGATTGAGGAAGCGATGGGTCCCTTGGATGATGAAACAACCAATTAGGTTGACGATCAAGATGACGAGGAGGGTTTTTGTAGTAAATGAATATCAACCTTGGAGGGTGTTCAACTACTAGTGTAGGTGGATGCTAGGCCAACTCTTCCTCTTCTTCCAAGGAAATATTCACTTGCATATAATCTGCTACATTCCTTCTATATATCCAAGTGAGTGTATTTAATTGTGAAATGTTGTCTTCTTGCTCTACTTCCACCCAATCTAAATATGGCTACAAAATAGGAAATATGTTATTATGAGGAAGTACCATCTTGCCACATGATGTGACAAAGATTTTCAGACTTTTTCAATCAATTCGGTTTGTCTCCACAACAGAGTCGCCAAAAATTTGTTAGTGAATGAAATGGTTCAAAGGATAAATATACTAAAAAATGAATGACTCTCGACCCAGATTTAGCACCAATGTAAATTTGCTAATAGCTCTGAAAAGAACACAATTGCATTTGTGGCTTTTATCTGAATTTTTTCAAGGTACAGTTCCCTCAAAAAAAATTCAATGAATTTAACTAAACTAATGAACACGGGTATACTTTTGACCAAAAAGCAGAAAGGCAACAGACGCTACTTCATAAATATGAAATTAATGTGAGAGCGAAATCACAGCCATAGATGACAACCACAAATATTGAAAACCTATGACCATCCAATCAAAAGAAGATCATACTATAATAAATGAGCACCATATAGCCAATCTCACAAAGAAGATATAACTATATTGCACGCATGATGCAAAGATCAAATTACTAAGCATATCATTAAATTCATAACATAATGGTCATAAATTATTATAGTCTAATAATAAATGCCAAATCCCTCTCGATAACACCACCAGGTGTATATTTGGAGAACCCCTATATTCTTCTCTATTTTAAAATATATAGTGAACCAACCCTACTGAACGGTCACCAAAGTCATTACTAAATTGGAGGTCTTCATGTTTCTTCCCATCTTCTTGGAAACTGCTAGAGATTGATCAAAATAATTAACCTGACAAATGAAGTGGCATTGGGAAAGAAAACATATTTTTATCTTATGAACAGTCACTGAATGACCTTTCACATAATCAAATAACTAATGCAGCATCAAGGATACGCCATCTAATAGCACATGTATACTGCTTGATGGGAAATGTAATTTTAAAACTAGCTCAAATCTGTAATTAATTTGAATTGAAATGCTATCTCATTAAATTCCTTGGAAAAAACACCAATGTCAAACCAATCTTCTATAAATTCAGCTAGTGTCACTACTCTTCATCATTCAACAAAATCTAACATGGCAAGCTCTTAGAGTGATGGTAATTATGTGAATGCCTTCATTTTCCTAGAGGAGATCGAGTGTAGTTCGTTGTTCAGGAACATATTAGATCAGTTGAAGGAGGTATTCACGATACAAAGCGAGGTGGAAGAAGAGGTGCTTCACAGCATTCTGGGTGAAGCATTCCTGATCCAAGCACATGTTCACAATACCACCATGCTGGAGCATTTCATATATATCTCATCAGGACTTATGGCCATTGTGACTGGGGTGTGAGAGCACTGGAATGCCTGGTAAAGCCTAAATTCCACCATCATGTCAACATGGTGATCACCGGGCTCAACCACTACCCTCAAAATGGACTAATAGTTGACCCCATCTGCATAGCATTGAACCTTCAAGATGAGACATTGGAGGAAGTCATGACTCTTCCACATGTACGAGTCATAAGAAATGATATGGGGACTCTTCGTGCAATTCCTTCAGTCAAACGAGAACTTGTTGCCACCTGGTCAAGTTGGATGCCTCCAGACTGTGATCGAGGGCTTTCAAGTCCTGATGTTTACCCTATGTGCTTGAATGAAAAGTCTCCTTTTGTTTTTTTTTTTTTTATATGAATTTTTTTAGTCAAATCAGACAATTTTGTAGTGCCAATGCAATGTAAAAATGTACTTATATAAAAATAAAATATTATTTTGGGTATCCTTGTATTCTCGTATGCATGGATTTGTTTTCTTCTATTCATATAATATCTAAAAAAATTGGTTTCTTTTTCTACATAATACACTAGTTATGTGAATTAAACTTGTTTTTATTCCATTAATCATTGAAAATATTTTAGGCAGAAAAATGGGTAGTTCATGTAACTTAGTAAAACACCGCCTAGGTTTCAAACGACTTAAATAATACCACCTACGAACATAATTTGTAGGGGAAGCTATCATATAAGCTCTAACACATGAAAACTCCTCCCATGAGTTACTCACATACATATGTACACCCTTTTCAAGGAAAGGCTAGGTTCAAACAAAGTCATAAAATACCACCTAGCAAAAGTGTAACAATACAAGTGGTAAAGTCAGAGGTTAGAAGAACATAAGAAAACCCTGCCTTAGTTCAAGCAGTACAAAAAAATTCCACCCAAACACAAGTTTAAGTAAAATGACTAAGGAAAAATATAAGACATTTTTAAAGAAAGGAGAAGGTCACGTTTATGAGTTACAACGACAAAGGGACCCAACTAGTTAGTCTCAAAATTTATTTTACTATCCCCATCTAGAAGATTTTTCTGATTCTTTTTTAGAACAAGATCCCCTACCTGGAAAGACCGACATCTGATCTTCTTGTTATATCTCTGTTTCAGTTGATTTTGATATACTTGCAAGTGATTGAGGGTGTCAAGATGATACTCATTCAATGGAGATACTCTATATTCTTCATCAATGATCAGGTTTTGTAGTGACACTCACAATGATGGGAGCTCAACCTCAATAGGAAAGATGGTTTCTGACCCATAGACTAGGGAGAAAGGGGTTGCACCTATTGGCATGTGGATATTGGTTAGATAGGCCCAAAAAGTAGGATTTAACTGCAGATTCTAGTCATGACCAGCTTCATTGACCGTTTTCTTTAGGATTTTCATAATAGTCTTGTTTGTAGCCTTAGCTTGACCATTTCCTTGGGGATAATATAGGGTAGAGTATCGGTGTTAGATGTTGAATCTTTGGCGTAGCTCTTTTGCATCTTGATTCTTGAAGGGTATTTCTTTGTCTAAGATAAGGGTTTGCAAACACCATAATGGCAAATTAGGTAATTCAGGAAAAACTTGACAATTTTCTTCCCCATTATGTAGATCATAGGGATGGCTTTGAACCACTTGGTAAAGTACTCATTAGCTATTATGATAAACTTGTGGCCATTGGATGAGGTTGGAGTGTTCTTTCCTATGAGGTCAAGTCCCCATTGTGAGAAATGCCAGGGTGTGATTATCGGTTGTAATTCCTGAGCTGGAGCATGAATCAAATCTCCATGCTATTGACATTAGACACATTTCTGCACATACTGATGAGCTTCTCTTTCCATGATTGGTCAGTAGTACCTTGTCCTCAACATTTTTTTAGCTAATTTCATACCACTAGAATGGGATCCACATATGCCATTTTTTACTTCTATTAAATCATTCAAGGCTTCCTCTTTGTTAAGACATCGTAGTAATGTTCCTTCAATTCTTTGGTGGTAAAGGGTATCACCTAGGATCACGAATTGGGATTCCTTCTTGACAATGGTATTTTTAGGTTCGAGGTGATATAAGATGGGAGGATTCCTCTGCTAAGGTAGATAAATATTCATGATACCATGGGGATCTAGGACCAACAATGACACACATGAATTCAGATTCAAGGATTTCAAAAGTCGGTACGAGAAGTTGTTCTACCAAGAATTCACATTGGAGGATGTTGTTCGGCATGTCTAACAATGATCTAATTGTTGCCATAACATCCACTACCCTATTGTTCATGTGAGTAATTTGATCAAAATTTATGTCAATGAAAAGTTCCTTGAGACTTTCCACCATCTATTTGTACAAAGTAAGCTTGTTACCCTTAATTTGATAGTCATCATTCACTTGGTTGATAACCATCTGTGAGTCACCATAGACTTTTATCTCTTGTATATACCACTAAACTACTATCCTTAGACCTATGATTAGGGCTTCATACTTAGCAATGTTGTTAGTGCATGGGAATGATAGCCTATATGACTTTGGAATGTAATCACCTTGACTAGTGATGAAAATAATACCAGATCCTGATCCATTTTGGGTGAAGGATCCATCAAAGTACATCTTCCACTAATCTATGAGATTGATAAGGAACACTGATTCATCAGGGAATTCGGATATCAACGGGTTCTCTACATTGATAGGTGCTCCTACTAGTTTTTCTACGATAACTTGTCCTTTGATTTCCTTGTGCTCCACATAATCTATGTCAAACTCAGTTAAGATCATCACCCATTTGTCCATTTTCCCAATGATATTTTATTTGGATAACAAGTATTTTATTAGGTCGATCGTTGCAATAAGTTTGATTTTATATGACAGCATGTAGTGTCTGAAATTTTTTGAAGCAAAAACTATTGCTAAGCATGCTTTCTCAATGGGTGAATAGTTCATTTCATAGCCCACCAAGGTCTTGCTAATGTAATAGATATCCCTTTCTTTTTTGTTTTCATCATGTTGTTCTAGAAGAGCTCCTAGTGTTGCTGATGTTGCTGAGATATATAAGATCAAATGTTTGTTCGATATTAGTGACATGAGTACTAGAGGTGTTAATATATAGTCTTTGATCTGATGGAAAGATTTATCGCACTTCTCATCCCACTTGCAAGATATTCCCTTATGGAGAAGATGTGAAAAGGGTGAATCTTATCTGATAGTTGTGCTATGAACCTTCTGATAGACTACAGTCTTCCTTGTAATCCTCTCATTTGCTTCAGTGTTTGCGGTGTCTCCATGTTGAGGATGGATTTCACCTTTGTTGGATCAATTTATATCCCTCTTTGTGAGGCAATAGAGCCAAGAAGTTTCCCTGACGTAACCCCAAAGACACACTTTTTTGGATTAAGTCGTACCTTGTATTCTTCAACACTGTCGAAGATGGGTCCTAAGACTCCTATGTGCTCACTTCTTTTCTTTGATTTTTCCAAAATATCATCCACATAATCTTCAACTATTTTTTTCGATCATGTCATGAAAGATGAGGGTCATTTCTCTTTGATAGGATGCTCTTGCTTTCTTTAACTCAAACGACATTATGTTCCAACAATATATTCCCCATGGACAAGTGAATGCAATTTTATGTTGATCTTCCTTGGTGATCATGATTTGATCGTAGCCTGAAAATTTTTCCATGAGTGATAGCATTTCATGCCTAGCTGTTAAGTCCATAATGAGGTCAATGTTAGGAAGAAGGAAATAATCCTTCAAACATTCCTTGTTTAAGTCTCTGAAATATGTGTACAGATTTGGATGCCCCCAGTGGGTTTTGAGACTAGTACCAAGTTTGAAACCCACTTGGGATAATCTATCAGTCGAATGAATCCAATGTCAAGAAGCCTTTGTAATTCTAGGTTCACCAAGAGTGTTATCTGAGGGTGCATCTTCCTTAATTTTTGCTTGACTAGCATGGCTTCAGGATAGAATGCTAAGTGATGCACAACCACTTCTGGATCAAGCCCTTGCATATCTATGTATGACCATGCAAAGTTAGGTCTTTTCTCTTTCAAGAACACTGCTAGGATTTTTTTTTCTTCATACAACAAGGATTTAGCATAGAAAGTGATCTTGAGTTCTTTATTTGTTCACACATTGATTGGAGTGGCCTTTTCTGCTAGCACTATTGACTTCTTTGGATTCATTGCACTAAGGGGGAGATTGAATCCCTCATCCTTGGGTGCCTTAGAGAGGTTTTCACCTTTAGATGCATCCTTTTTTTTACTATTTTAGGATCAGAGAGTGCCACAGTGTGGTTTTCAATCAAGGATTTGCATGTTAGTTGCATTTCATCTATTTTTCCCCTATGTCTAGTTCTATTTAAAAACCCACTTTGTGATTTTCCCATGATAGGTTGTCATAGAGTCCCATGAATTCTAACATCACTTCATCATTTTTAAATAAATAAAAAATCGTTGGTCCTTGTTGGTCCATGTCGATGAGTTGTGGATATATTAGGTGTATTTCAGTCGGCTGATTGCTTGGAGGAAAGGAAGTAATGGATATCATGAAGAGGGAGTATTTTTTGAAGAGGTCAGCAACATCAATAGGGAAGTCATCTAAGGTTGTATCGCATGATGGTTGTAACCAAGAGGAATCCTCATTTCATTTAGCATAAGTACCTTTGCTAATAAGGGTGACCTTGATAGTAGTACAACCTAGACCAATATTTTTAGTCATTTCACAAGAACGATGGGTTCTAGTAAACCATTATCATTTTGTTCTAGCTTCTCATTCTTGTTATACCCCATTCCCTTCATTAGTTGCAAGCCTTTTTTTTCATCGTCCATGGGAAGAGCAGAGACATGTCGTTCATCCTAATACAAGATTTTATAGATATCCTCTTCATTGACATATTCTTGGTTCAAATTCCTCCACTTGGTGAAGGTAGTAGCTTCCATCTTGATCATTTCAGGCTCTTTATTGCTAGATGTGGGTTTCCCATGAGATTGAGGAGAAATAGGTAACTCTCCTAAGAAAAAGGTGTTCTTTAGTAGCTCGTAGTTCCCACAACCATCATCTTATATTACTACTTTGATGTTAGGAATCTTTTGCACAATGGGTGTTTTTCGCTATTGGCGTAGATGGTGTAGGCCCTTCATCATTCTTGGGTGTTTGGGGTATCTTATAGAACTTGGCCTCAACATTCTTGCAGTAGTAAAAAGGCTCAGGATCTCCAGGGATAGTAATTTCTCTCCCTTCGAAGGGAAAATTTACAGATTAATGATAGTTCGAGGATATAGCGTTTAAGGAATGGATCCATGGTCGACCAAGTAGGATGTTATAGGGAAGATCAAGGTCTAACACTTGGCATATAGTTTCTACAATGAGAGGTCCTACTTGGATGGGAAGCGTAATGATGCCTTGTGATACCTATTCTTGGTCGTCATTTGGTTTGATGTGGTACTCTTTTCTTTCTTAATAGTGTTGATGATGTTTTCTGCACATCAACAACTCAGACAGAATATAATATCTAATCTCTCTTGAAAGGTAAATCTCTATCAGCAAACCTCAAGAGATAACCCCAAGGTCTCTAAGGTCCGGTCTTGACAATGCATAAACAAATCAGTGATAAATGTGAAAATGTTGGTAATCACAAAGGGACCTTACTACAAGCAAATACTAAATCTTTAACTTATCAAATCTGGCAATATGATGATACTTCAATCCTAAATCTAATCCAAATGATAAAAGAAATAACAAAAATTAGGGTTTCAGAGAGATTCCTAAATTTAACTACTTCTAAGATTAACAATACAAATGATGAAATACTTGAAATGGACTAATCCCTCATAAACTATTTCCTGCTTAACCCAGATGAACCTACAATCTCATAGAAATAGTGCAATCTTCTAAGGTATTAAGATTTTTAGATCATGAAAATTCATCCAAGACAACCCAATTGCAATTTAAATGAATAAATCTCCACAATCGAACTAAGCACAATGAATATAAAGGTCCAGGATAACTTTGCAAAGAAACTACCAATCAACTAGCTACAAAATGTATGGACTAGGGATTGCTGCAAACATTTCAAGCATCAAATCATAAACACCATCGAATCATATCTAAATCTAAATCTATTAACCTTGTGCAATTTTAAAGATAAAATCATAAGAACCATGTAGGATAAGTCAACACAAAAGATATCACTAGAAAATCACAATGCCTTCAATTGTATTGAATCACCAAATTACAACAACAATTCCAATGTTTTGTTACAACACTTGCTCAGAATGAACTAAATTTTGTCTCTGCTCTACCACCTATTTTACTATTGTAGCAAAACTATCTCTATCTGTGTATCTATATAAGTGCACAAAGGCAAAGTTCACGAATTTATGGAGTTTTTTGCCTTAGCAAAAAAATTGAAATCGGCATTGAATAAACGGGATCCCGATTTAATAAACGAGATCCCGATTTCAAAAAATCGGGATCCCGAATTAAAGCTCAAACGGGATCCCGGTTTTAAAAATCAGGATCCCGTTTCTCGTTGGAGGCGAACCAATGGATACGGAACGGGATCTTGATTTATAAGAAATAGGATCCCGATTTATAAAATACGGGATCCCGATTTATAAATAATGAGATCCTGAGTTGTATAAATCGGGATCTCATTTCATAGATTTAACTTCATCTCCTAAGTGCCTCAACAACCTCTTCCCAATCAATCATAAGGGACTGATATTAATCCATAAAGTCAATATAAGTAGCCGCATCATCAAACTGGCACTCAGCAACAAGGTCGTCATCAACTGGAAAGTATATATTTCACCACCATTCCTTCAACTGATCTAACTCTATTTTCTTCTTCCAACCATCACCTCAAGAAGGAGATGTACTCACCATGAATATCAATCAGGAATCCTCAACCTGCCAGCTCTTCTTATATATCTTCATCTAAACCATTTCCTTCTAGCTGCTACCATGCTAGACTCAGCTTAGAAACAAATTTTAACTTTTAAATCTTAAATTAGTTTGATTAAATCAAAATATTAGATTTTGAAAATCCCTAAGTGAAACAAAATCAAAAAATTGTATTTCAAAACCCGAAGAAATCAAATGAAATGAAAAACATGCATTTACAAATCCAAATCAAGCTTTTTGAAACCCTAAATTCAACCATGAAAAAAATTGAATTTGAAAACCCAGGAATTGAAACGAAAAATTTTAAAAACCCAAGACTTAAAACAACTCCCTCCCAAAGGAAAAATTAAAACCCTAAATAAAATCATACAAGGAGCATGCAAAAAATGCTAGCTAGAAAAAATGATATATTTAAACTTTTGGGAATTTAAATTAAAAATTAGAAATCAATAGTTTAAGAATGGTTAAAATCCAAAAATGAAATGTGCAAAAATTCAAATCTAAACATAAATTTTCAATTGAACTAACTTGAATCACTTATGCCAAAGATAAATTTAAGTTTGCTAAACCAATGAAAACTAAAATCAAACCCAAAAACACTAAAGCAAAAGAAAAGAACCCTAGATTCATACCTAAAATTATGTAGGTTCAATGTCAAGAATTTATTTGGTAGATTATGAAAACTATTTTGAATATCTAGAAGCCAAAAATATAATGCAAGATTCCAATTGGAAACAAGGGGTACTTATAGATGAAATTAAATCAGGTGTTTATTTAGAGTTGATAATACAGAAAGAGTTTGTATGGGAGTTTAAGAAAAAGCATACCACATGACCTCATGGATAAGATGTATCCTAATAATATCCACCCTCCTGGATCATAGCTTATTGTCAGCCATTTAACCATAAAATTACCTATAGTTGATCATTGATTTTCAATATTTCTTATCTTTTGTATATTTTATTTTATTAATATTTAAGAAAAATCCCAAGTACTAATGAAGTAAGGGCTTTTTAGTGACAAGACCTCACAAGGACCCTACCACAATGTCAGTATTTTTAAGATGTATAAAAGATATAAGATTTCATAATACTTCAAATTCAAATAAAACCAGTGACCCATCCTCTTTAAATCAGAAATTTAGACTGCATGATGATAAAAAAGACTTCAACCATCCTTTCAAGACACAGGATTAAAGTTCATCAAAAAAATACTCAGAACAATCCCAGACAAAAGAATATTTTCCATGTAGGTGCAACACATCCAAAAGAAAACAAGAAGACCTCCAAAATAAAAGTAGAGAAAAAGCACAAAAAGAAAGAAAAGTTTCATAAGGAAGTTTCAAGAAAAAACACATATCCGAGATTTTCAAACTAAATATGAAGTTTTTAAATTTAGGCCATGGAGTAGAAAACTAGAAGAAATTTAATAGCCAAATAACTTTTGACTACACCAAAAAGTTTTTGATTTATCTCCAGGTGGGAATGTAATATGCCTATTTCTTGAAAACCCAAATATTATTAATAAGTAAAGTGGGAAAACTCACAAAAGCACTAGAAACTAATCTTTGCAAAACTACCCTTGACATATCAAAAAAAGCCAAAGGTCACCATATGTCATACATGTATAGGTTGTATAGTTATATTAGATACCTTATAGTATCTCCTATTGGTTAAATATGTTTGAAGATGACATTAGCGACACATCCCTACATTTATATGAGATATATTATTAACATGTCATGTTACACATATGCTAAGATACTCAAATATGGATAAGGAGAACTAGGGAATATATATTAGAAGAGAAATATATACTAAGCTATCCAATATTATATTTTTGTACTTAGTGTAGAAGAGAAATTCTAGACCAAGAATGCAAGTGCAAACTCAATACTCTACTTCTAATGAAAGGTAAATAAAATAATGAAAGATTAGAGAAGCATAATATGTTCCATAACATTCTTTTATGGCTCTAAATGTATGTGTTGATGTTGCTCTTTGGTTCTCTAATGTGATAACATATACATACAAATTTTATCATATGGAAACATTTGGGGATGTCATTATTTTATAGAGTTGAGGGGAAAGGAATGGAGGACTAGGTTTTTTTGGAATTGAGGACTAGAATTTCATGAGAGAATTTTTGAATTTGAATTTGAGAGGGAAGAGAGAATTAAATGTAGGTGGTTGGGTTGATGGAGGGCTTGTGTTGACTTGATTAGGTAGATGGGAATAATTGAATGCTAATTTTAATTTGGATTGAAGGTAGTTGGAAATGAATGGCTATGATTAGTCTAATTGATTTGATGGCTAGGATAGATTATTAATTTCATTTTAGATTTGATGAAGTGGAAGTAAGTTACATTAGTTTGAGTTTGGATTGGTGATTTAGAATTATTTTAATTTTAGGCTATGGATGTGACATGATTATCCCCTTAATGGTTGATTAAAAGTTAGGATTTGGGGATTTTAGCTAATTAAATAATAAACTCTAAAGTCTAAACCATAAACCCTAAAGCCATCATTTTTTCTTAGGCTCTTAATGAAATTTGGCTGTCTTAGGCAACTCCACCAAATTTCATTACCTTATGCCATGTAATTGTTTCCTAGGATCTTGCAGCATGTAGATCCCCTTAAGCTATCCTATTACCTTAAACCCTAAACTCTAAAGTCTAAACCCTAAACCTTAAAGCCATCATTTTTTCTTGAAAGGCTCTTAATGAAATTTGGTTGCCTTGGGCAACTTCACCAAATTTTATTCATTTGAGTATGCTAATTTTCTCCTAGGACCTGCTAGGCGTAAATCCTTAAGCCATCTGTCACCTAAATCGTAATTCAATTTTCTTAAAGGGGTTCCAATATGACATTTCTTAAGGGGATCAAAGAAGTTCTTAAAATTTGGTGATCAAAGTTGCCCAAGGCCCAACCAAATTTAACAATAATAAGATCTGCCAAGATTATACAATATCAATAGTTAATTGTATTTTCATTCAAATAACATGTGCCTTAGACATATAAATGAGGCTTAGATATAATTTTATCATTTGTATTCAATTATTTAAGGCCATTTATATTGAATGGTTTAACTTGGTATTTCCTAAACATGTATCTTACATCTTGAAATTACAAATCTAATGCAGGTTCACTCATTTCTTAAAGATCACATGGATCCATTCAATAATATTCGCAATCCACCTCCACGCCATCCATCTCCAACACCTTCACCTCCACCTCTGCCCACTCCACCTCGTAACCCCCCACCTCCACCACCTGAAATCAATGAGCATGCTCGTTTGCAAGCACAAATCAATGCTTCTGCTAGAACCATCCAAGATCAAATCAACATTATTCAAAATGAAGAATGTGCCACACCTCCTATGAGGATGTTTGCATCTAAGATGCAAACCCTTGTTGATGTTGTCAGGGCTATGGATGGGATCGTAGATGAGCATCGACAATGGCTAGAGGAGAGGAAAACTCCTAATTTTGAAAAGGAAAACACAAAGAAATGAATATCTATGCAGTAGAGAGCCATAATAGTTTATAAATTAAAACAATGATCTTAAATAGTTATGAATTTATACATTTGGTGAACGATGGATACTTGTGACCTACAGAAGAAGGCAGATTGATGGGACCTATGAAGTCCATCCCCCACTATGCAAAAGGTTTTACCTCAAAGACCAGCTGAAGTGGAAGAGCTACATACTTCTCCCTGGTTGCTACAGTATGGCACACATGGAAATTTCTGACATGACTGTGTGTATTCTTGAACAATGTAGGCCAATAATAACCAGCCCTCAAAATCTGATTTGAAGTAGAATGTGCAAATCTGTGGCCAGTACCATATCTATGGTGAAATTCAACCATGACCCTTTCAACCTCCTGTTATCCTAAGCACCTTAGGTATATGCATTCATGATTTCTTTTATATAAGACAACTCCCTTCAAAATGAAACTATCACTCTTCAAATGTAGGGCCCTTCTTTGTACTACATTCAGATGGTTAGGACACCTTTGAGTCAGGAGATAATGAATGATATCATCATACCATTCACCAGGAGAAACATATTCTAGATTGTAATGCTAGGCTGCAAGATTAGGGCCCATTTCTACCATTGTCTTTGTAAGTCCCTACCCTCCTACCAACTTCATGGGTTGAATCTCAATGTCGTACTCCTGTAACATAGTTACCCACTTAGCTCTGCACTCTCCTAGCTCATTCTGCATCAACAACAAAAATGGGGCTTCAGCAATAACCCTTTTTATCTCTGCAAATGTTTCCTTAGCTTTTGTACTCCATTCAACTTTGGCTTCCTGCTTCAACATTGCATTCAGTGGCTTGACTATTTCAGCAAATCTAGTGATGAACTTCTTCACAAAGTTGATTTTTCCAAAGAATGATTTCATTTCTTTCTTGCTAGCAGGTGGTGAGATCTTGAGTATAGCTTCCACTCATTCTGGATCAATGGAAATTCCTTTCTCAGAGATAACATGCCCCAACAATTTTCCCTCTGTAACTCCAAAGATGCATTTCTTTGGATTAAGAGATATACTAAATTCCCTGCACTTCTAAAACACCTTACACAAATCTGTGATATGATCACCTCTCTTCTTGGAAAATACTATCAAATCATCCATATAAATGATTATTCACTTACCAATTATGTCTTTAAAGGCAATGTCCATGGCCCTCTGGAATGTGGCCCTAGCATTAATCAAACCAAAGGGCATTTTGTTGTATGCAAAAGTTCCCCACTTGGTAGTGAAAGCAGTCTTATGCCTATCTTCATATTGGACCATAACCTGGTTGTATTCTGAATAGCCATCCAAGAAAGACATCATCTGAGATCCATTGACAATCTGAAGTACTTCATCCAGTGAAGGTACTGGATAATTATCCTTTTTTTGATGCTCTATTGAGGTTCCTAAAAGCTACACACAACCTGATTTCACCATTCTTTTTCCTCACATGAACCAAGTTTGCAACCCAGATTGAATGTATAAATGGAAATAGGATCCTTGCAGACAACAACTTTTGCACTTCCTTCTGGATTATGGGTTCCAATAGAGCATTGATTGGCCTTTGCCTCTGCCTAAAAGGTCTTACTCATGGATTGAGAGGGATAGTGTGAGTTATGATTGATGTTTCATAGGTCTCTAAGTCTTCATAACTCTAGGCTATCACATCTTGATATGTATGCAATGCATCAATTATGCCTTTCCTCTCTTCTGGAGTACATACTTTACCAATGAAGACATTCTTGACATCATCCTGAGTCCCCATATTATACTTTTTACATTGTATGCTAATGGACTCTTTCTTGGCATCTTGTTCTTGATCTCTAACCTTATCTAGATCAAAGATCATTTCTAATTGCACCATTCCTCTAGGAATAGTATTGGTCTTTATATTAATTACCCCTTCCAAATCCATTTTTGCTTCTTGGAGTTCAGTTTCATCAATAATTTGTGAAGCAAAGACATCTGAGCTCATGATAAAATCTAAGATATGCTTATCATCTTCAAATATCTGGAAATTGGTAACATTGTCAAGTATTGAAGGTACTGGAGTTAATTCCACTGTAAACTTCCTCAATCTAGAAAGAGACAGAGGTTGCAATATACTAGTTGCCTGAGCAAGGGAGTCAGCTGTCTGGTTTTTACTTCATGGGATCAACTGAATGTTGAAGGCATCAAACCCTTCAATAAGGTCCCATACTCTATGTCTATAATTGGTCATTATTCTATCATGACAAGAGTATTGTCTCCTAGCTTGCTTAAACACTAACTCAAAATCCCTAAAAACTTGCAAGAGCTTGACCTTTTTCTTTAGCGCCATGAACAACCCATGGACCAAAGCTTCATATTCTGCTACATTATTTGTACAATCAAATTGAAGTCTATGAGTAGCAAATAAAGTCTTACCTCTTGGACTGATTAACTCAAATCCTGTCCCAGCTCCTTGCTTTGATTTGGATCCATCAAATCTTAAAGTCTAACAACTAGCAACTACAAAATTTCTTGTTTTATCTCTTGCACTATTACTACTAGAGGGTTCTTCAAAAAGCATCACTTTCCTTCCCTCAAGGTCTTCTTGGACATTTTATATCTTAATTTTGACTCTTGGAGTGGGGTTGATACACTTCTACACCTGTTCTATAGCAGTATGGCATAAGCAACAATCCAGTTCCGAATGAGAGGAATTATAGACCCTACACCAATTTGGTAAGAGAAAATCTCTGAAATTCATTTCCCTACCCAACTGAATCTGATCCTCAATGCATTTTTGAATTAATTTTGGAAATTATCTAACAATCCCAGCTAATTATCTCTAGGATCATTATCATTTTCAACTCGTTCCACCAAGGCTTCAGTACTACTGGATTTTGTTGTAAGGTTGACAAGTGTTGTGTGGAACATAAGGACTTCCTCTGCATCTGACTCCTCAAAAGGGGCTACAAGCACATAATTTCCCATGATTACCTCTATTATTATAATTTCATTGGAAGTGTTCTGATACTCTATAATCATGTATTTCATCCTAGGTTCCCATTCAATTCTAATCTGGTTTGGCACTCCCTTCTAGGGAAGCCACATATGAAAGTTATCAGTTGAGACATATCCATTCAAGGCCCTGGTGAAGTCTCTTCCCAGAATCAGGCCATAAGCATTAGGTATATCAGCCACCTGTATATTAATAACTGGCTGAATCCTAGGATTAGAAGCAACCTGCATATGAATCATGTTTAATTCCCCTACAACATTAACTTCAGTTCTATCCAATTGTGTAACTTTTTTTTGGGAATCAACAAGAATAATACCCAAAGCTCGATAGACACCAAAGGGCATTACATTGGTGGAAGCACCAGAATCTAACAACCAATTGTGCAAGTGCTTACCAAATATATGGACCAAGATCAGGAATGGAGGATTCTCTGTTTTCCCTTGAAAAAGAGTTAAGGGAGTATCTACTTAAGAAACCTGAGTTATATCTTTCTCTTTTCCCTTATCTCCAAGAGGCACATGAACTTGATTATGAGTTTGATTTTTCTTTCCCACTATTTGAGAGCTAGATACCTTGTTGATACTTTCACTAACTAATCTATCTTGTGATATGGAATTTTCATTGTAAGCTCCTAGAACTAGATTCCTAATGGTTGGAAATCTCAATAATTCAAATGCAAAGAGGCTTACCTTTAGCTTCTTCAGTTATTTTGCGACATATATGGCCAATTTTTCTTCACTTAGATCAGCAGGGGCCTCTTTTGGGTATTCCACCACCTTGTCTTTGCTTGCTTTGACACTCCTTCCTTTTGACATGTCCATATGTGCTTTTCCTTCCTTTGATAGATACTACTTAGACACATGACTATACAATGGGTTATTATTGGCATTAGGATCTGGAGGAGTGGTGAAGTTGTTTGGAGGGATAGACGTGTTGAAGGGGCCTCCAACGTGTGGGTGTCTATGTGGTAGGTCTCTCAAATCATACTTCTTGACAGGCCTCTGGAAGGTCTACACCTCTTCAACATAAGCTTCTTCTTCATCCAGGGGCCATTGTCATTCACTGGATTTTCATCAAACAACTAGGTAATTTCATCTCCATTGCACACCTGGTCTGCCTCTTCCTTCAGCTGGTCTAATTCTTCTTTAGGTACATTTTCCTTGGTTTGTGGAAAAGGAGCATGATTCAGTACCAACACTGGTGAATCATAGGGATTAGATGGCACCATTTCCTGACTACCTATATTATTCTCCAGTTCATATTAGAAGATTGAAGCTACTGTCTAGAACTCTTGACAATCTAACTCAGAATGTTGACTTGTTTAATGGAGCATACACCATCCTAATAAAGCAGCTTCAACCAAATATACGCCATTAGGAGGCTTCTCTTGATTGACTGGTTGATCCAATGGAATGGGCAATCCTCCATTGTTATGCCTCGTATTCCAAGTCATGTTTTGTATGGGTGGCTGTCTCTTGTCAAAACCTATTCCACCAGCTTGATCTCTATCATGGTTCTAGCCTGAGGATTGTCCCTTATCATAATTTTGTCCTCTTTCATTATATTCTATGTCATTATTATACCCTCTACCATTATTATATCCTCTTTCAAGATGTTTCCCCCTATCAAAATGTTGTCCTTGTTGATTTTCTCGACTTTCTCTGCTCTGATTGGACTGCATATTTCTCTGAGCAGCTTGCAGCTGACTGTTCTGGTTCCTCAAGTAAGTTACCTCCATATTCAGCTTCTTCACTTGTTCGGTCAAGTCATCTAGTCTCTTTTGGTTAGGATTTCTATATGGAGGCTGGCTCACATTATTTTGGGGATATCCCACTGCAGTGTTGGTATTTAATGACTGGTTCAAAACTTCAAAATTTTGCAGATATGGGGGATAACTAGCATGAGATTGTGGATGAAGAGGACTATTCGCATTTTTTTGGCGATAGCTTACTATAGGTGGCATTTGACTCATTGGAGGCCCTGGGTGAGCGACCATAGGCAACTAAGGAACTAGATTCATGATTGGAGTATGATTAGTGAGAGCCTGATTGAGAGTTGGGACTTGTCCAGGGTGAGCAGCGAGTCCTAATGACAATAAAGGTCCAAACAAATGTTGTCTTAAGGCAATGCTAAACTTTAAAACCTCTGCATATGCATCAAGTAGGGTATTAGGAGGATTGTTTCTCCATTTCATGAAGGTGGTTGTCAGGCTGTCAAGACCTTCATAATAGACTTCTAAAGCAGTGGCTTCATCAACATCATAGGGTGCCTGGAGTCAAGTATAGGCACAATGAAACCTATTGTTAAAGGACCCTATAGGCTCATGGACTTCTCTTTTAACATTAGTGAACTGAAGATAGAGCCCATTGGGACTAATGGGAATCCTAAACTTTTGCAGGAATGCAATCTCTAGTTCAATCCAATGTTGGATAGACCCGATAGGTAAGTGATTATACCAATAGAATGCATCTTCTCCTAAGGAATAAGGAAAGAGCCTACATGCTACATCCTCATGATTGATTCCCCTATCCTTAAGGATAGTCTGAAATATCTTGATGTGTTCCTCAACAGTTCTATTGGGATCATTAACATGGAACTTTGAATAGAAGTGTTCAGGGTTCTTGGGCATGACATTGTAATTGGTGAAAGCCAATGCAGATTGGTTATTAGCTAGGAAATCCATTAGTGGAGGTGGGGGTGGTAATGGATTATTTATGGCTAGCTGAGGTTGTTGGATGGGAATTTCCTCAGATGAAGATGAAGATGAGAATGATGGAGATGATGGAGGTGGTTGGGTGGATGATGATTCTCCCCTTCTGTTGATCCTTCTTGACCTAGTAGGGGCTGGTAATTCTTGAAATTCTTCCTCTCCTAGAGTAGATCTAGTTCTTCTTCTGAATCTTTCAGGAGAGATGGCAGACAGAAATTGATCCAACTTGCTTATCCAGGCCCTCCTTCTAGCACCAATCTGTTGATGATGTTTTTTGCATAGCAACAACTCAGACAAAATATCATATCCTATCTATCTTCAAAGGTAAATCTCTATCATCAAGCCTCAAGAGATAATCCCAAGGTCTCTAATGCTAGGTCTTGACAATGCATAAACAACTTAGTGATAAATGTGAAAATGTTGATAATCACAAAGGGACCTTACTATAAGAAAATATTAAATCTTTAACTTATCAGATCCAATAATATCATGATACTTTAGTCCTAAATCTAATCCAAATGATAAAAGAAATAACAAAATATTAGGGTTTCAGAGAGATTCCTAAATTTAACTACTTCTAAGATTAACAATGTAAATGATGAAATACTTGAAATGGACCAATCCCTCATAAACTAATTCCTGCTTAACCTAGATGAACCTGAAATCTCACAAAAACAGTGCAATCTTCTAAGGTATTAAGATTTTCATATCATGAACATTCACCCAAGACAACCCAATTGCAATTGAAATGAATAAATCTCCACAATCGAACTAAGCACAATGAATATAAAGGTCCAGGCTAACTTTCCAAAGCAACTACCAATCAACTAGCTGTAAAAAGTATGGACTAGGGATTGCTGCAAACATTTCAAGCATCAAATCATAAACACCATTGAATCATATCTAAATCTAAATCTATTAACCTTGAGCAATTTTAAAGATAGAATCATAATAACCATGCAGGATAAGTCAACACAAAAGAGATCACCAGAAAATCACAATTCCTTCAATTGTATTGAATCACCGAATTACAACAATAATTCCAATGTCATGTTACAAAACTTGCTCAGAATGAAATAACTTCTGTCTTTTCTATACCACCTAATTCACTCTTGTAGCAAAACTATCTCTATCTATGTATCTATATATTACAAATGAGGCGAAATGGAAAATTTATAGAGAACCCCCAAAGCATGTCGGCCCAACTAATGTTTACACTAATAAATGGCCATAAAACAGGTCGGCCCAAGGGGAATTCAAAATAAAATGAATTAGCATTAAATTCTTGAACTCAATCCAGGTCGGCTTGGGCTCTTCAATGCAATTAAGACTAAGGCATGGAAAATAATAGGAGAGCACAAATCGATGTACCCTTGCATTAACTGCCTCCCTCCTTATCCTGAGCGTGCCTCTCCAAGTTGGCCAAGGGGAAGCAACCAATACTTGAATTTCTTTCACAGATTTAACTTCATCTCCTAAGCGCCTCAATGACCTCTTCCCAATTAATCATAAGGGACTGATATTAATCCATAAAGGCAATATAAGTAGCTGCATCATCAAACTAGCACTCAACAATAAGGTCGTCATCGACTGGAAAGTATATATTTCACCACCATTCCTTCAACTAATCTAACTCTATTTTCTTCTTCCAACCATCACCTCAAGAAGGAGATGCACCCACCATGAATATCAATCAGGAATCCTCAACCTTCCCGCTCAGCTTATATATCTTCATCTAAACCATCTCCTTCCAATCACTACCATGCCAGACTCATCCTGCACTCAGCAAAAACCAACATCAATATCCATTATAACATGAAGATCAAGATTATCCCATCATCAGTAAGGTATTTATCATCCAAAAAAATCTGAGCAAAGATCGAAATCAACCCAGAAACCTCGTTAAATTACAATCTTCACAATTCAGGATTTCAAGCCCTCCACGGAATCCAGGCCAAAGGGGAAATTTAGAAAAATCTGGTCCAAGTGGATTTTCCCAAAGAAGGCACAAAATCAACCATAGATCATAAAAATGCAAAAAATATGTAGATAAGAATGTAATCTATCAATTTAGAGCATGGAATAATAATAATTTATCATTAAAATCATCCATATCACCCAATTTTCAAGTTTCACCAAGCTTCACAAAGAATCCCATAAAATCGGGCCGGATCAGAATTTCGTGAGAAGGGAAAAGTTCTAGAGTTTTAGTGCATTCTAGGAAAATAGAGAAGGGGAGGAAAACCAGAGAAATCCATCCGCGCAAGAAAATCCTGAGGCTGGAAGAAAACCCAAATATCGGCATCCTCTCACGATTTCACTCAAATTGATCGAATGATCACAAATTTGAGGAGTTGGGCATGGAACCAGTTTAACTTGAACCTCCTATAGATCTTCCTTGAATTCTAGATTCATTTGAAAGAAAATTAAGATGCAATGGGGACGCCCTAGGCATGAAACCCTAAATTTTGACCATGAATGTACAAAACAAGCCACGAAATGCCCAAACATAGAGGAATTCGAACTCCAAGCAAGTCAAAAATGCCAAATCACCACAAGAATAAATACCCCAACTCAAGAGAACGCAAATGATAAAGCAGAATGATAGGAAAATCTCCAAAGATCAACTAAATAAAATGCATACAAGGATCACTGATGAAGCTGACAAGACGGCCAGACAAAATTTGGAAACCTAACAGGACGACAGAATTTCAGAAAAATTTGGCCCAAGCTGATTTCTGTGAAGACCAAAAATTCCCAAACAGCAGCATTGGATCCCATTCACCGGAGTTGGGATGAAATCCCGGAAAATCCAGACAAGGCGGAAAATCCTGAAACAATGCAAAAACCTGAACCTAGCCCAAAACTTAAGATTTTCAATATGCAACTTAGGGGAATCACTTGGGCCAGCAATATAAGCATTTAAGCTCATGCCAAGGCAATGAAAATCCTCAAAATCAAAGGGCGAAAAACACAAAAGTGAAAGCAAAAGAGGGTCCCTACTTTGAGCAGGGCGTGTGTGCAAAAAATATTGCACAACAAATAGTATCCTCTGAATAGCCTAGGTTCTTGATTAACTATAGGGTAAAAATGTTCAAACCAACACCTCCATCTACTAAGACTCTTTTGACCTTATTCTTATGAATAATAACCTCAATATGTAAAGCACGGTTATGAGATGGTTGTGATGGTATGTCTTGCTCTGAGAAGGTGAGAAGATGATTAGAAATATGCCCCACCATAGCTTGAAACTAATCGGTGTCAGTATCCTCGAGGATGAATGAATCAGACAAATATTTCTCTAATATTTCCCTATGTGTGGGGGATAGCCTTAATAGCTCTAAGATTGATATCTATGTGGGGGTCTTCTTGAGCTAGTCTAGGAGATTATACTTGCTAGGATTTGATGTTGGCAAAGTAGGTTGTTCCCTAGATTGAGACGAGACTCCTTGGATGGTAATTTTTCCATGTCATGTGGTGACTCCATACTCCATACTAGATCCTTTGATGGTGACAACAGTGATGACACTATTGTAGGGAGCGATGATGTTGGAATAGGTATACTACACATTGGTGTAATCCTTATCTTTTTTCATATTGTTAGCTTTTTTATGATCTACCATAGGGTTCTTGTATATCTTAAGATCTCGATTCCTAGCTGGTCCTTCAATAGATATGGTGTTGTTCTCTATGAGGTCTTGGATGATATTCTTGAGTGTCATGCAATTTTTTGTTTTGTGTCCTTTGATTTTGTGAAAGTTATAGAGATCGTTCTTGTTGTACCAAGATGGTTTCTCTTGGGGTTCTTGGTAGTTTTCAAAGTTAGGAAGTGTTATTAGATTTGACTTTACCAACTTCTTCATGATAGTTTTGATGGGTTCAGATAACTGTGTGTACTTGCATTTAGGATAATTGTCTTGTTAGGGGTTCGCCTCTATTGCGTTTTAGTGTTGTTGCCCTGATTTTTTTGAGGTGTTGTTTGTTGCGCAGTTGGTTCGATGTTAGAAACATGATTTTTGTTTGGTATAGGAGAACTTAGGACCACCTTAGCATCTACCACACTATCACTTTTTACGTTCTTTATTTTAGCCCAAACACGGGACCTGTCATTTGAACTGGTTGACAGGCAATTTTCTTTGTACGCTTGAGTATTTCCCTGTGAGATTAGAGCTCTCTCAATTTTAAGGGCTCTAGGGAAAAGCTCATCATAAGATGTAATGCACTACATTTTCTTCATTGGGCAGAGACCACTTACTCTTACTAGCTCTTTGTCTCCACTGTTGTAAGAAATTAACAAAATAATCTCCTTTCTTTTGTATTAGAGTGTACAATTCTTCTATACGTACATCCATGTCAAGATTAAATGAGAAGTGATCCATGAATTTATAGATAATTTCTTGGAAAGTCTTGATACCAGGAGGTAGATGAGAAAACCAATCCATGGTAGGACCTGTTAAACTTCAAGGGAAGAGGCACATACATTAAATAAGAATAATTGAAGGCCACCTCCATACACATGATGTTAAATTCCTTGACATGGTCCATAGGACTTCCTCTCCCTTTGTATTTGTCGAATTTGGGGATTTCAAATCCGGGAGGGAGTGGTACCATTGTGATGTTTCTGTCAAATAGATAAGGACATATATTTTGTGTATGGCGCTTCTTTGTCTTGCCCATTCAAAGATCATGCATTTCTTGTGATAGCTCCTTAAGTTACAATGCTAGATCATCTTGCGGGTTTGGTGGAGGAACATATGGTGGGATGATGAATGAGGGTATGTGCAGGATCATCATGGAAGAAATAGGCCCTTAAGTGGCAAAAAATTCAAAAAAATCATAGTTAGGAAACTTGACATAAAAATTTGAGTAAGTTATCTATATTATTTCAAAAATATGTAAGAATAGAATCTATAGAAAATTGAAAATAGTTTCTAAACTACAAGGTTTTTTTTTTTTTTAAATCTATTTGGTGAAAATTTGAAATTTCAATGCAATAGTACTTAAATTTCAGAGAAAAATAAAGTAAATTCTGGACCACCCTAACAACAATAAAATGATAATATTTTTTATAAGATTTTAGATATAATTAGAGGACTCATGTCCCGATGTGATGCATATTTTTTGTAATTTTTTTCCAAGTAAATAATTAATTATGAATTTTTATTACAACTTTTAAAAATATAAAAACTTGTATGAGCCACCTTAACTTGGTAAAAACTTCATGAATTTTTATTTTTTAATCCTATAGTATGTGAAGCATAGAATGTGACACATGTTTGATTCAAAAATGTGATACCGTTGAAACCTATAGATGTTTTTCAATAAGCCTATCAATCAGGACTTTAGTCATAATTCAAATAGAAAATGAATAATAATTATCTATTAAATTCAAATTAAAGCATAATTTATATTGGTGGAAATCTAAGAATATCCTTTAAAATCCTTTTCATTTCATCAATTTTGGGTAAAAAAAGTCGTCAGCCACATACCCTACACATACCCATCATATCGCCACTTTTTGGCCCATCATGATCTTGCACATACCCATGAGTTGTATGTGGTATTTTGATATGATAAGGTGTTGTATGGGGTGTATGGTGGTGTAATATTTTTTGAAGGTGATTAAGGTGTTGATGTATATGTTCCTAATGAATTTTTTTTGATGATGTTCTGTTGAGTCCATTATAGTAGGAACTTGGTTGTTTTTATTGTTGGGCATACAAATGAGCTAGTAAGGCTTGTTGTTGTTATTGTGCCATGAGGGCTTGCTATTGGACTTGTTGTTGTTGTTGTTGTTTTTATGCTAAGGTTTCTTGATGAGCTTGATGTTGTTGTTGGGCTAAGGTTGCTTGTTGTGTTGCTAAGGCTGCTTGTTGTTGTTGTTTTTGTTGTGCTACTTGTGCTACTAAGGCTGCTTGTTGTTGTTTCTATTGTTGTTGGGCTACTTGCTATGATACTAAGGTTGCTTTTTGTTGTTGTGTTGCTTGCTTCTTGTTGTGCTACTAAGGCTACTTGTTGTTGGTGTTGTTGGATGGCTTGCTGATAAGCTTGTTGTTCTTGTTGTAAAGCTAGGGGATGTGCTTCCAATGTAGGATCAAGTGGTTGTTGGGATATCTAAGATGGATTTTGAGTGTTGATGTTCTGAGTGGGTAACAGATTATTGATGAGAGGTTGCAGATTCTCTTGGTGTAAAATTCCTTGTAAGATGGTGGATTGAGGTGGAGGAATGTAAGTTTGAGGTCCTATTTGATTCTGTATGGTAAAGTGCCCGAGTGTTGGAAAAGATTAGGAAGGTTTCATTAGATTTTGTGATGGAAATGACACATTAGGACCTTGAGTCCATTGATTAAAAATATTCCCTTGCCCCATGTCTTGAGGATTTCCTTGTGCTAGAGATGTAGACAAGGTATTACGTAGGTTGGTGGGATTCTTGACCAAGGGATTGTTCGTAGATGGGTTGATAATGGATGGGGTGGATGTGCTTTGTGAAAATAATGGTACAAATGAACCAATGGGACTCAGATTGGGTAAAGATGTCCCCATCTACATTAAGGGTTGACTCTGTGGTATAGTATTGACATGCCCTTGTGTGCTATTTTGAGACACTTGGTCCATATTGATTTTTGTGATGGTGGGAACACTTGTGGTACTCATGGGTATGGATGAAGAGGGATTTCCTTGATATGTGGAGGTTTTTGTGGACTAATGAAGTTTTGAGGGGTTTAGATGGTTGTTTGGGATCTTCAAGTATAGGAGGAGCACCAAAGGTAGTCTAAGTGGTTGTTTGGGATGGAGTGTTGTTGAGACTAACCACAAGCATGTTTCTTTCAAATGGTGAAGTGTGACCAAAGTCCTTAGCAAGGCTAGTTGCAAGACTAGGAAAACATGTTTGATTTAGCCCTAGTGATGGTGTTGGTGGGAACATGGATGAATTCAAGTCTTGTGTTAATGATTGCACCACAAAAGATGGTGAAATAGGAGCTATGTTTTCAAAGGTTTGATATTCTTGTTTGTACTCAAGGATTTATTTTGTTGTAAGCCCAAATGGATTGTTCATGACGTCCTCTATCTCATACGGTCTTGGTGGAGATGAGGGTTGTTGTGATGGGATGGATTGAATTCTTGGGTTGAATTCTTGAGGATTTGGATCACTTGAGGTGAATGTGGCTTTGGTTTTCTCCATGATTCTCTTGTGTTGTGATATTTTCTTTACCATAAATCTTTTGTTACCTTTGGGAGAGTTGTGTTGAGACTTGTAATGCTTGAACTCTCTAGTTGACTCAAATCTAGTTTAAAGGGATGCTCTAAGTATTTTTTGAGCAATGATGATAATGGGAGATGAAAAAGGTGGTTGATGTGAAGAGTGATCTTTGCAAATGTTTTGGGACAAGAATTTTGACTTTAGGTTAATGTTTTGATGTTAGGATAAAGGATGTTTATGAACTTGGAAATCTTTAGGGTAGACTCATGACCTTCAAGACAAACTAGTCCAAAGATGATAAATAACTTAACTAAATGCATGGAAAAGGATACATTTCACATACAAAGTATTCAAGTTAGGGTTTGGGTTGATTGATGTTCAAGTCAAAAAGTGTTGGTTTATTCAAATTTTTTGCAAAGTTTGGTGAAGTGAAGGATGAAATTTGATGAAGGGGTGAAAGAAATGTTTGACCCAATGTTGACTTAGAATGAACCTTTTTTTTCCAATACCAAGATAGTAAGAATGATGCTAGACCTCTAAAGTTTTCAAATCCTAAAGATCCAATATTTTAGATAGGTTGATTATCATGAAAAAGACCTAGATCTTGACCCATAAAGAACGTATACATGTCAAGATGTTTCCTTTGTGTGCCTTCATAAAATTTTACTAACAACTTGTTTCTATTGAGGTAGAGTGTTGAAATGTAGTTTTTGATTAATTTTGAACTAAGATGTCTAAGTTTGAAGTGACGACTTGTAGACCTTCTCTTGGGGATTCTGATTTTGCATGAGATCATTTAGAAAATTTCAAGTTTATGGAAGAAAGTAAAATATTTATTGCCACGCAGGTGGTGGTAATGTGGGCCTTCTAGCCTCAATATTAGCTTGTTCCTCTTCTTCATCTAATATGTTTGTTGTGTTTCTCGACTAGGTAGGTGTTTCTTTAGTTTCAAAAGTGAAGCTTCTCAAACCTCTAATGATATTGGTTTGTTCTCCGTTAATGAGTTCAAAGTTTGGTTGAATGATAACACCTTCAAGATCAGGTTGTTCAATGAGAGAAATTGGTCTCCAAATTGTCATGTGGGGTTCAATTTTTCACGTTTTTCTTGCTTAAGTGAACTGATTTTACCACAAATACTTGTCTTGATTATGTTTTTAAACTAAATATTTATGTCAAAAACATCATAACTTTCACAATGTCCATTTTGTGAAAATCACAAGGTTGAAGCCATAATTACCTATGTTGTCTTTGGAAAATATGGATTGAGATATAAGTCAAAATATTTAGAAATCTCTAAGGATAGAAATCCTTAGGAAAAGCAGTAATACCAAGGCTAATTCAAGAGGTATCCATATTTAGGCCAAAGTGTTTAAAATTTTGAGGAAGATAGTGAATGTTTTTGTAGTGATTTGGAACCAAGCAATGTATTCAACTAACTCAAAATCATTTGCCACCTAGGTTTGAAATGGCCATACTTCTTGAGTCCCCACTCAGATTTATCCAAACACTAAGACATTGCGAACAGTTAGAGATTTTGTAGCACTGGCTCCCCTCCATGGTACACACTTCTCGAGACCAGAAAATCTCAAAATCTTGAAGATCCTAAGATCCTAAGAATTTTTTGGTTTCAAAAATGAATAGTACAAATGTGGGGTGGCTTTAGAATGACCATTCTTGCACCAACAAGAATTAAGGATTTTTGGCAACTAAACAATGGTTCTTAGTAACAAACTAGGAACACCCAGCTGTATATTGATCCACTTTACCAATTAAGGCTCTTACTACTATTCATGTTCCACTTAAAGTATGGTGCTAGGTGTAGTATGTTATACAGTCTAGGAAAGAAGGTACTTTTTCATGATTTCCCAACCTTTAATATAGCTTGTCGGTAAACGTGCTTGTAAGAACTTGCCTATGAGTTTCTGGTCAGGGGGTGTATCTCATAGTAAGTCTTCTCTTAAGGGTGACACAAAGCATAAAAGTGTACTTAAGTATTTCTCTTCACCGAAGATCGCACGAAGCGCAAGGGGATTGGTATGTACTATAAGTGCACACAAACAACAAAGTACACTTGGAGTGTTTCTCTTCACCCAAGATCGCATGAAGCATGAGGGGATTGGATACACACTAAAAGTGTGTAACAACAAAGTAGATACTCATTCAATTTACCAACTAAAGCTAAAATGAATTCATTAAATATGCACCAAATGAAATGTTAAGTTGCCTTGTTCAATTTTAAACCCAAAAGACAATGAATAAATGAGGGTTCAATTTTAGTCCTGTTTGAGTGTTCATTTTAAACCCAAATGAAATTTAGTGAGGTCCTAGACTGTAAAGTAAAATGCATAAGAAATTGGGTTATAATTTCCCCAAAGCATCAAATACTTGTTACAATCATAAAATCTTATGATGAGAATGCTTCTTTACTTTAACTTCGTGCCATCCAATCCTACAAAACCGCATTAGTTTAAAAACAAAAACAACATTGGAGACATGTTAGTACTCTGATGAATTGAAAAAATTAAAACACATGATGAAAAATGATTGTTAATTTCTTACCAAAGTTGGGAATCTCTATTCACGATAGCGCCACTTTGATGAACAAGGGTGTCACTTTGGTGAATTTGGGCATCACTCTATAGAAAAACCAGAGAGCATGATAGCATCACTATTTGATTAGGTGTCACCATTTGTAAATCTTTGATACCTCTATAAAGTATTATTATCGTATTTTGTTTAATCAATGTTGGTGTATTTAACAAGCATCGATGTTTCAAATGACGATAGTGTTGTTGTATGGTGATGCCCTACAAAGGTGTCGCTGAAATTGAGTTGGGTGTCACTCTTTCCTACAAAAGTCAAAATGAGCCGAATTCAAACTAAAAATTGATTAAATTTAATCGATTTTCCCTCCTTCTAGCGCCAAAATGTCGATTGAGGATATTATCATGCACCAATTACACTTGATCCATGAAGAATTGAAGCATATTCATGCCACTAATACTCAATATTAAACAAGATAATTCAAATGAAAGTTAAACTAAACATTATAAACTGTGAAGGAATTTAAATATCTACTCTAACCCATTTAAAACTTATCCCATTTTGGCATTGGTGTCATGTTGATGTGGAATAATGACCCTTTCCAAATCTCGTGATTAGTGAGCTTGTTTCAATCAATTCTATTGAAGAGAATCAATGAAATAGTTGTGATCTATGTGAATGAAAACATGATTTATGCTAAAATGACATGATGCAAGAATTAATCTACCATGATTTTATGCTAAAAGATGTATATATGCAATTTCTAAGCTAATCTAAATGAGATCAAGATAAAATATTAAAACCCTAATTATCTATTTAGCTAAATGGATCCATGGAATCCATTAATTGAAGCTTAAAGCTATTATGCAACTAAAAATGAACTAAAATATGCTAAATATGAGTTAAAAATGGTTGTGAGTGTGAGTGATTTCAACAACATAAGTTTTTAAATTGAAATATTGATCCATTTGTCTCCAAATAGTGACCTATTTATAGGAAAGAAAATGAAAAATGAAGGTTTGAGATCAAAAAGGTTAATCAATGGTCAAGGATGGAGGAAATGAGAGGCATGGATCATGGATTCTCATCAACAGGTGAGAATGCAAGATGAAATTTAATCAAGGGTTCTCATTCCTTACAAAAAAAAACACTATTGACCTCTACAATAGGTCAAAAGTTAACTTGCACAAGAGGTTTCAAGCTATCTTCCACATAAGGCTTTGTGAGAATATTCCCTTTCTTAAATGATTGGAGGAGAAATAATATTCTTTAGAATATTCATGGCTGAGAAAAAAGGATATTTTTCTAATTAAAACAAAATTAATTATGCAAAGGGGAGGGAATATTCCCTTGCAAGTGGGAGGAATTGGATTAATTAGATAATTGCTAATTAAACAAGGCTTTAATCAAGTAATTAGGGGGATTTAGAAGAATAAAGTGATATTCATTAAATTAAATGATTTAATCAATGGGGGAAAGGTGAAATTACATTTAATTAAATAACTTAAGGTTATTTACTTAAATAAGAAGACTTAGGGAATTCAAGTGTATGATATCATTCAAAACATCTTTCAGTGTCTACATGATGCAAAATCTAGATCAGGGCCCTAAAACCTAGGTGGGAATCATATACCCCAGGTGGCGTATGAGTCCCAAATCACTAAATCTAGGCCACACAAAACGGTAACACCTGAATTATGATTGGATGCTAGTTTATATCGAGATTATCCTTGGAAAGATGCACGAATTGAGGCTTCTAGATGTAAAATAAGGCATAAATAATCCCAATTATTTAATAAAACCCTAGAAAAGTGTGAAAGTGTGTTACAACACTTTACAACACCTCAAATAAGGTACAAGTAGGTCCATTTAGTTTACAAGGGCCCAAGACCTAATGTGAGTGTGTTAAACACATTGCAACACTAAATCAAGGCATCATTAAGCTCAATTTTGTAAGGAGGGCCCAAACAAGTTTTAAAATGTGACAGATGACATTTTTCAACACTACATTTAGCCACCACTTTAGTGAGAGGAGGAACTTGCTTCAAACTCACACTAAAGTAGACAAACTCGCATCAAGAGGGGTTCAGTCGTAATGATGCTAGTGGGATAGGACAACACTGACAAAGAGGGTTGCACAAGCCCCCAGGATCAAGGTCCTATGGCAAACCAACATAGGAACGAAAGAACACACATGAAAAATGATATAAGGATCAACAACAAGACTTAACCATTCACTTCCAAAGACAAGGAAAAAAGTAAAAGTAAAAGAAAGGAGTGGATCAAGCTTTGACTATTTTTCCTATACATTGTGGATAAGATCTAAGCTATTTGTCTAAAAATGCATGCTCACTTTGAGGCAACGAAACTTTAGGCTATCTGCTAGTTGAGTATCCAAAGAGGTGAACACATACACACATGACCGATATGCGCTCACACATGTGAGTGGCTAAGGGAAAGTCATGCCTCAGATCGGCTTCCCATCCAAACTTAACAAAGTTATACCTCTTGATAACTTTGATAAGGTGCCACACAACAATGAACTTCGAGCTTCATGAGGCAAGAAAAGCTTCGTATTCTTGGAACACATGAACAAACAAGATGGCACCATAGGAAAGAAAAGTGTTTTATGCAAGGTGGCCATATAACCAAAATTGAAAATTCAAGAATAATGTAAAGAATGTTCAAATGATTCTTGCTTAGTTCATGTAAGGTATTTAACTTAGGGAACATTATGCCTAATGTCTCCAAGAGAGAACCAATCGAAGAATAAAATATTCACAACTTAGGAGATACAATGTGTCACATCAAACCACTAAGAGGAATATAATATGCTAAGAGAGATCATGCTCTTGAGGGACATCATGCCCAATGTATCGAAAAAGTGAAAGAAACATTGAATGAAGTAAAAATACTACATCAAACAAAACATCACCGGGGATCAAATTACACACATGCAATCACACAAAAGAAAATGAAAAATAAATAATGGAAAAGACTAGTAAGGCACATGTGAGTCAACCTATTAGCAGGTTGTCTGCATCCCAATCATGTTCATTGTATATGGAAGGCCCACACAACTAGCCAAAGGGACAATGAAAAATGCACTACTAGGACAAGGCTATCTAATTCTTGTCCCCACTTAGTGTAAGAAAAGAATGAGTTGAGATATGTGATGGGAAGGAGCTCCTTACATCATGAGATGTTTTGCAATAAGTGTATAACATGTAATAGTGAGAATAGGAATATCCTACAACTACTACATGGCAAGGAGCAGAAGGGTCCGCTTTAAGGGACTTTTTCTATGATGTCTAGCCTTTTAAAGATTTGCTTTAAGACGTGACACTCATCAGTACTATGTCCAATTTTTTTGTGATATCTGCAATGATATGTGTTTTTGTTTTTAGGATTTGGAAATAGAATTTCTAGCATGGGTGATAATGTGATAAGTCCTCGGTGTAGAATTATTTATAAATTCCTTTCAATATCAATTGGTGGGTAAGGGAATTGTAGTTTCTTTAGTTTGTAAGGTCTTTTGCACTTGCTAGATTCACCAACTTCTCTAGTGGAATGCAGAGCAAAAGATCTAAGACAATCATGTCATGCTTATCATCATTAGGAGGCATGGGTTGTTCTTTAGGAAGAATGACATTCATATCAGGAGAAGGATCTTGATATCCTAACACTTTAGTATCTTCAGTTGGTATTTTCTCTAAGAGTTGATGAATTTCATGTTCATTTGTTGTATCACATCCTTGTTTTCTTAACATAGCATGGTTGAATGTTTGCTTGCTTAGAGGAACTAGGTTCACCTATTGTAGTGAACTTAGGTTCAACTTGTGTCTTAGTTTCAAGATGTAAGTAACCAAACATCTTACGTGGTGGTATTATAGGGGGTGTTGGTTGTTTCATTGATGGATAAAAGGATGCATTAGCTTCAAGGTTGTTAAGGCAATAATTTAGGAATTTATTCATGTTATCATCATCTTCTCCAATTATGTCAATATCATGAGGAGGACATGCATTAGGATTTGAGTGAGCATGAGTAAGTTCAATTTCATTAGGGTCACTTCCAAATTAGGCACAACTTGACAAATCCACTAAGGAGTTCAAGGACATCCAATCCTTATCCAAACACATATCCATGATGAAATGTAATGCAAATTTTAGATCCTAAACAAGGTAAACAATTTGAAATGAAATGTTCTAGATGTAATTTTGAATTTAAGCAATGCACAAGATGAACCAATTTAAACTACATGAAATGAATTGAGTATAAAATAAACTTTATAAATTAGAACCAAACATTATCAATAGCACACATGAGTAGAGAAATAGAGTTTTGAATTATGGAAAATGTGGTTTAAAATTTGCACTAGGACTAAATCACCTAGAGGGTATATGAGTCCCAGTGAAGGTTTTTTCACAATTTTAAGAAAATTTTAAGTGATTTTAATGCTTTTTGGTTTGTATGATCTGTAGAATAAATGAAAATGTATTTTTTAGATGATTTTCAATGATTTGAGATGCAAAAATGCAACCTATATGCACTTTCACTAATGCAAGATTTAGAAACTCTAGAATGTCAATTAACTAATGCAAACCCTAATACAATTCTAATGCAAGCAAGATCTAGGATGATGATGCACTCAAAATCAGAATTAAGGTGCTCTAAATGTAGGTTCACCAAAACTAAAGGTTGAAAATTATTGTTTCTTATAGTTTAGGACATAGAACAACAATCTTCCTAGCTCTCATTCAAGGAAAACCCTAGAGATCTCAATCTTAGGTATGCAAAACAAAAAGAGATCTTGCAATAGGGTTGTCCTAGGGTATAATTGTAAACTAAAGAGGGGTTCACCAATAAGCTATGTCTTGTAAATACTAATGAAATGCAAGACCTAATATTTAAACCTAATGCAATGCAATACTTCACTAAATGACCTAAAATTGCATGTAAAACATAACAGAAAGCTAAGAGATGAAAGGTGTGCACTTGGAAACCTAAAGAGGACTAGATGAAGCTCTGAAATGCTAAAAACATTGAATTTAAAGCTGACTTGGACTCATATGCCAGACTGGGCGATTTAGTCCCCAATTAGGGTTTCTGGGCAGAAACCGAAATCTGGCAGAGATATGAATGAAACTTTTGAAGTCTGAAAAATTTCCTATACTAGGACTCATATACCAAAAGTGGCATGTCATTCTAGTTAGGGTTATTTGAAAATTCAAAGTTTGAATCTGCTCTGTCCTTTCCACTTGATTTATGTATCTGAAACTCTAATTTGCAACCTGTAGATGTCTTTCAATGATCTCCAATGCAAGGTGACAACTTTGACAACTTTGAACACTTTGAAAACTTTCTCAAAAAAAATTCTTCAATATGTCTTCAACCTAGATTTGTAAATCACACACTAAAAAAAGGGGAAAATGTTGTTTTATTAGTGGAAAGGGGTTTGCTTTGATCAAACCATGTTTTGGTAATCAAACCTTGAAATAAAATGAAATAGGAAAAGAGAATGATGAATGAACAAAATGTAATGTTTCAACTCACCAAACCCTTGCAACAAAGTGTTGCAAACATGTATGAAGTAGTTTCAATGGATGTAGATCTTGACTCTTGCTTGAATGTGATAGATCTTGAATTGAATGCTAGTTTGAATCATCAAACCCTAAATCACAATTGTTAGCTCAAAAAAAAACATGATGCATGATGATTTTGACATGATGTTTGATACTTGAATAATGGTCTAAATCACTTGATAATCAATCCTTAAATGCTCTTGTGAACTCCAATTTTCTAGAATGCATGAATACTTGAAGGCTTGGGGTGAAAATGACTGAAATAACCTTGTATTTATACTTGTTTATACCAAATTTCTTGAAATTACAACACTACAAGTTGACATCAAATCTAGGAGGATAAAATCCCACCAAGAATTTGACTTAAATTTGCTTTTGGGAAAAATGGGACTCATACGCTAGAAGTGGCATATGAGTCCCATTAGGCATTAATTATGGGACACATTATAAAAAATGCCTAGAATGATGTGAAATCCAAATCAGGGCCCTAAAACCTAGGTGGAAATCATATGCCCAAGGTGGCGTATGAGTCCCATATCACTAAATCTAGGCCACACAAACTAAAAACACCTAAATTATGATTGGATGTTGGTTTGTGTTTGGATTATCCTAATAAAGATGCATTAATTAAGGCTAGTGGATACAAAATAAGGCCAAATAAGGAATTAAGAAGCCCAATTATTTAATAAAACCCTCGAAATGTGTGAAAGTGTGTTACAATACTTTACAACACCTCAAATAAGGTACAACTAGGTTTGTTTAGTTCACAAGCACCCAAGACCTAATGTAAGTGTTTTAAACACATTACGACACTAAGTCAAGGCATTGTTAAGTTGAATTTTGTAAGGAGGGCCCAAAAAAGTGTGAAAATGTCACAGACGACAATTTTTGACACTACAAGAACAAAGAATTAAATAATTTAATCCTTGTTTGGTGACATGTACATTCTCATTTAGGAGCATATTTTTTATGTGATATAAGGTTCCATAAAGTTTTCAAAAGTTATATTCTACATTACACATATAACCCTAAAAAGTTTTAATTAATCTTATATAATCTTCTAAATGTAAAAGGTACAAATTTAATTGAGAGATCTTGAAGTGCATCCATAAAATTCAAAGTGTATATATAATATTTCATATGATATATTTTTTAACAAAGTTGTATAACTCTAAATAATATTACTATATAATATGATAATTATCTATTAGAAAAGTAGGTTATATGGAGATGGCAATGAATTATCTAATACAAGATCATTAGAATTATATGTACATACATATATTTGTATGCATATATATGTACAAATAAAAATTGTCGTGGTTATGCAAATTGTATTGCTAGAATAAAAATAAAAATTTAAATTTTATAAAGAAAGTATAATCTAACATTTTGATTGATTCAAAAACTTATATGAAATGAAATTCACAATATTTTAATTTATTCTTAGCCATTAATTATGATGGAACTAACATATTGTTTTTTTTATCATATTTTAATTTTACTTTTAGTTTATTCTTAACATTAATTTCTCTCGTATGAGGTGAACTATTAACTCAGAGAAAATTAACCATTTTCTCATCATACTTTAATTTATTGATATATATTCTCCATTTAATTATTTGATTTTTTTTTTTTTTTGCTTCCATATGAATCAAATAATTAATTTAGAAAGACAAAAATAAATTATCATTCTTATACTTTATTTTTACATATTCTTTTCAGATTTAAAGTTTTCTCCTCACATATGAAATTAATCATTAATTAAAATGGACACAAGAATTTAATTAACATATATCCTTCCGCATAAAATCAAGTATGAGTTAAGTTAGGGGTAAGAATTATAAATTTTCTTTCCACTTACAATTGCTTGCTCATACATAAAGAAAAATATTCTTTTCTTCCCTATCATAATTTAAATGATTATAACATATTTATACTCATTCCATTAACGTCCCTTCAAACTTTGTCCTAAACTTTAATTTGTCCTTTTAATCAACCAATCTCTTTATTTCAATCTTTCGAATCCTATGATCTATCCCTTGGAAAGAAAACAAAGTGGTGCGTGGCGTATGAGTAAAACATTCTCTGAAACATCTCAATTTTTTCCAGTTTAGATAAAGCTAAAAAGAAGAGAAGGAATAGAATGAGTGCTTCTGTGGAGAACAATGTACAAATGGAAAATAAATAAATGGAGTATACAGTTAGAATTCACACAACTTCCAGTCATTCAATCAAATATTGTCTTGTGGGGCTTATACAATGAACCCACACCCAGCAACTCGTTAACATTGCGCAAATTTCCGAACGCTAAAGGTTTAGATTGAATCCAAAGAGGTTGGAGTTTGTTCCATAGAGCTCGGGATGCATGTACATTATTGACTATATTTTTTAGAGAGGAATTTACGCAGGATTAACCCCTAGAATGTAAACATTAATACATATCTCTATGTTTGTCGAGTGCAATCAAATGACATTACTAAAAGTAAAGTAGTTCTTTAAATAAAGGATAATAAATAATAAGTAAAGCAGCTCTTTAAATAGAGGATAATAAATAATTATATTATAAATTAGGTTTCACATTAATATACATTTGATATTGAGATATTTGGATAGATGAATAGAAATGTTAAATAAAGTTGAGAAGGATTAACGTAAATTGGTGTTATTGAGTGGATACATGAAATTATACAATAGGTAAGATTGTACAAATTGTAAGACTATACAATGCATGATATTGTATAATTTGAAATTAATATGTGTTAAGATTGGCACTATGGTAAAATCAATCTTATGATGAAATTTTAGATACACAACCTTATCCATAATTAAGAACTTTTATTGTAAATGTTGATGGATAATGATTATAGCTTAGTAGCATTAGCTTTAGAATTGAGAATTTCAATGTTTGAAACTAAAGAACTGGTATACAATCATGATCTAGCCTCGAGGGTGAGATTGTGATTGTAGTCTAACTAAAGAAGGAAAATTTAATAGGAACTAGGACAATGTTGAAATGAAATGGTTTGTTTTGTAAAAAAATTGACGACTTTAGGTTTAGGGTTGGTGTGTGTCAAAAGAGAAAATTATGTGTTAAGTCATGCACTAACAACACCCATACAAATAAATAATAGAAGTGAAGGATTATCACCTTTGTGCTTTATAATTTTACACATTATCATAACATTATTTAAGAGGGTCCCCATATTGCTAACGCAAAATGGGGTGTGTTGTGATCATAATGTGTAAAATCATTGCTCATGTCATCACAAGTTAACAAAGGCTTCAGAGATTGGGTTTTCTTTATGAAATGTTTGGTGAAAATGAAAATAATGTTTATAATGACACCTAAATCTAGTTGGGAAAGTTCAGCATTAGTTAGGATTTGAAGGTTATACTTTTAAGGAAATTTTTGTCTTATGGAATTTGATGTGGCACTTTAAGTCTCACATCTTGTAGAGCATCATGTTATGTACTTGTAATAATGTATGCAAAAATTTGAAGAAGGTTGTTTATTGGACTTGTCGTTGCACCAAAAGATCGACCTGTCAATGCCCGATACAAACTTCAGTTAAGAACCATAGGAGGCTGTTAGACCATGTCACAAACCCAAGCACTAGTGCTGCAAGGAAGACCAAGGGTCACACCTTGCAACAATCCACCCCCAGTACAAGAGTGGGGTTTGAACCTATGACCAACTCTGATACCAATTGTTGGACTTGTCGTTGCACCAAAAGATCGACTTGTCAATGTCTGATAGAAGCTTCGGTTAAGAACCGTAGGAGTTGGTTAGACCGTGTCACAAACCCAAGCGCTAGTGCTACAAGGAAGACCAAAGGTCACACCTTGCAACATTGTTCACAATACGACAACATATACATGGGTAAGCCATAGCTTCACAATTAAGCGGACATAATTTTTTAAAAATATGTAACAATTTATTCTAATCAAGGATTTTAGGGTTTATTAAACCACATGCAGGATATCCAATTCTTATAGCTATTGGTAGTGTAGCAAGAAAGGTTTAGATTGCAAACCTTAATCAAGGCATAAACATTAAGTAATGATGGTTCCTAAACTTGATGGCATATTTAGTTTCTTTATCGTGCAAGTGAAGTAAGGCCAACCTATTGGGTGAATCTCATGTTACAAAATCTGATATTGGAAATCATTTCGATTCAAACTTTGGTAAGAATCCCCAAAATTCTTTTACCAACCAATTTTTTTGAAAATCTCCATAGTTGCATTTAATTATATTTGAAGGTGATTCAAGATAAAAATAATCATGAATAACAAATTTAAGCACATGGATTATTTTATTAGTGTTGATTTAATGGTTATATTGTGAGGTTAAACTCAATGGCAAATGAGTTTGTATATTCTCATATAATGGTTGATGTGAAATAATTTTGTGAATTGATGTAGGGTGTGTTGGAAGGATGATTTGGAGAACAATAAATAAAACTTGATGAATTGTGAAGGAAGAACACTAGAAGATGAAGATCTGATTATAGATCCAAGTGTAGGTAAACTTCCTAATGCAAGAAATTGTACATGAATTTGTGGGAATTTTGTCCATTGCTCTGGAACTAGATCAATTTTTTAGTATAAAGAGCAGAAAATACTAAGGATACAAATTTAAAGATAAAGAATTGAACAAATCTAGGTGGAGAAGCCTAAAGTGAAGAATTATTACCAAGAATTTGTCAACCAATGAGGATGCATGACTACTATCAGATGTTTCATGGAATTAATGAATTTTTCAGTAAATATCATAACAAGAAGACATAAATTTGACCAATGCTTCTAAAAAAAACTATTGATACTCTATGTATGGGAGATGTTTTCATGCCACACGTCATTTGTTGATTCATTTATTTCCTCCTCGCCATGTGTAATTTTGCAATTAACCTTTGTTTTACTTCTATAAAAAGCAATAGGTTATCTTTTAGTAAAAATCATAAATTGTTTAGATGATAGACCTTGAATTGGAACATCACCAATTTAACTTTTATTTCATATTTTTGTTCAATTTTCAGTAAAGACTTATGCATATTGTAGAGGTTTGTGGTGCTGAAGTAAAATCAAGGTCATTCTTGATTATAAATTTTGCATGATTGTAAATTGTTCATTCTAGTCAAATAATCAATTTGTTGTCATCTCTAAATGTATTTTGAAGTTATCTTCTTGCCGAACGATTAAATTCTTAAATATTTCCGAATAATTTTTTTAATATCTGAAATATTGTGCGAAATTGTTTATCGTTATATTTTGAAATATTTATATTAAATTTCTTATTAAAATAACATTCGCTATCTCTAAGTAGGAAATATAATAACCGTATTATATTCTATTGGGAATAACGTAGTCTTGATCGCAAGTCTCGATGAGCCGGATTATAAATAGTTCGTTGTCCCAAGTTTGAAATGTATCCTGTTCTCACCGCATACCATTCATACTGAAATTTTCTTCTAGCAATTGCGCTTTGCTGTGTCTCTGTGTAATCTCTTTTCCATCTTCTTATTCTCTATCTCCGATCTCACTTTAACCCCAATGAAAAGAATGCAAGAAACTGTCCATGCCATGAACGAGAAGCGATCTATTCCTGGAGAGGAAGAGACGTTCCCCATGCCTGAGTCTGCCGACACTTTGTCACTGCATGCTCAAAGCGCATTTCTACAAACGCTTTCTCCTAATCTGTTTAGGGTGATGCGTATTGTCCCTGACAAGCAAGATTACAGCTTTGTTGAAAAGATTCAGCTTCCACGGGATGAAGTTATAGGCCTCTGTAACAAGCTGGTAGCCTCTTCTGCCTCGGCTTCCTCAGGTGAACCCCCGCGGGTTTATATCAATTTCAATTCACTAAATCAACTCTGCTTACCGACGGTCGGGTTCTATGGAGATAAGAACATGATCATACACACTTTCCTGTAAGAAGGTCTGGTGGATGATTCCGTTCTTGCTAAGATGGAAGGAAGACTATTTGAACCGGGATTGTATGTCAGTCTTCCAGAAAAGGTAAGTTGCGCAGTAGTTTTTTACTGGCATGAAGGTGAGCAATTGAAGCAGGCTTCTAGAAAAGATGTGTCTTGCAATTTCATCAGATACCTGGTTGAACTATGTGATAGCGTATATGTTTATTTGGAAGGGAGTTATCCCTTTGCAGCTTTGGCTTCTTCTGCATCACGCACTAGCTCAAAAACAAACCGCACCAAAAGGATTCGAATCTCCGGTGTGAAGAACTCGGAGAATAATGTGGAGCTCCATCTTGGTTATAATATAAGAATTGACAGAGGAGCGAACAGTAACAAATCTTTATTTGAACCGAACTCAAATGTTCTAGTTGTCAATAATCAAGATGGGACAGTGGTGTTCTGCGAAGGATATCACTACTGTTGTTTCCTGACAACAGAGAATAGAGCTGCAAGGAAGTCTACAAAAACAGAAGAGGTGTCTGTGAAGGTTTCTGGGTTTGGCAGTATGCATAAAAACTGGTCGTCGGTGTCTAATGTTGATTACTCTACACTGAATAATAATCAATTCATAGATCTCCTGCAAAATAGTCGGCCGCAAGATTTTGAGAACTACTCTAAGTTTAAGGAATCTCTTAAGACGAGCGAATCAGCTGCGAAATTTCAGGAGTTTGAGAGATGTTTTCTGAACGTTATTCCAGTGTTCTGCCCGCACGTTTCCATTTTTGTGGGCAGCAAAATTAGTGAGACAAAATTAGTGAATACAAATGAGTCAACTTCATCCTCTGAGGACGAGAGATTTAAGCAACTGCAACGAGAGCTTCCAGATATTTTAGCAGTCAAGAATAGTGTTTGCCATGGAGATCAGTGGGTGCTGTTGCTTGGATCCGACATCAAGTTCGTATCTAGTGAGGGTGAGCATCTGATTATCTTTGAAAGTTTGGAACAAGGAAAGCAGACAACGCCTTTTATCTCTTATGAACAAGAAGTAGATGCCAAATGCTCCAGCCAGTGTGCCTGCTCCACAAAGATCAATGGAAAGGCGATGTTTCTAAAACCTACAAACGGCATGAAAGGCATCCCACTCTCAGGTGAGATTGTTAAAATTGTTTTATTTCCTGTTACTGCTAAATCGGGTATTGGAAAGGAGGTTGAAGGGAAAGTTCATCTTGTCAATAAAAGTGCCACTTATTCTGCAATCCGTAATTGGGTAGAAAACATGGTTCCTATTGAATTAAGAACCATCGAAAGAAATGTAGGTTTCACTGCTTTCTTGTTAGCTTCTGACCAGCGTCTAGGTTTAACATTTATTAAAAAGCATTTGACAACCCAAAACATGCAAATTCTGCCACCCGAAATCCATGTTCAGTTTGAGAAGTTCCGTAGTGTCCCCCCTGCTCAGTCCATAATCGATCTAGAGGCCCTCTTATCTAACAACACTCTCAAAACCGTGTGTTGTCAAGTCTATAAGGATAATGTACTCAAGTTTAAGGAAAATATAGAGGAGTTGTGGACTCGTTTGGGAAGTTTGGCCAACACTCGACTCAAAGAAGCGGAGGATGAGTTTGTAGAAGAATTGAAGAAAAAGATGTCAGTGTTCAGTAAGGACAACTTAGTTACCAGGTATGTAGAAGAAGTTGTAATTCAACGTCAGTCACGTAACCAGATACAAGTTCTGGACATCCGGAGTTCGCATCCCGAACAAGTGGAGTTGAAGTTGAAGGTGTCAATTGTGGAGGAACATCCATTCGCCATTGTTTATAAAGCATGTGAGCTTACTCCAATGAAGAAAGACATGTCTGAGTTTAATAGCAACTCGAACCGTCCAATTTTACCAACATGTGGAGAATCACTAGAGTTAGTATCCATTAATCCTCAGAATGAAAGATTATTTAAAGTTGTCGTCCTCAAGTCGCGAGAGCTGATGGTTTTTGTTCAGAGTTTCAGAGATTCCTCCATGTATTTGTACCGTTGTCCCAAGATTGGTGTCAACATAAATAATATCGGTCATCTTATACATATATTTAGGAGGGGATTCGATTTGTTGGCTGCTGATGAAGCTACCAGATCTATCGCTCTCTATGAAAAAGACAAATCGAGGATTTTAATATATAAGTTTGATGAATCATTTAGGAAGGTCTATTGGACTGGAGTTGAGGTCAATCTGGAAGCATATAATGGGAGCAAGATCATTGTATGGATGCATTTAATTCCAGGAAAAATGGAACTTCTCTTGGTTGATGACACCAATAGAGCAAGGGTGGCTGAAATCCATGAAAAACCGATGATGAAGGCAAAGCATATTTCTCTTCCTCCGCAGCAGCACTCTTTGAGAGCATGCGTTTCTGTTGACGGCGAATTCTTCCTCGTCTTTAGGGAGTTACAACGTCAGGTTGAAGATATTGATACTGAGGGTAGAAGACATGCAAGTCCTGAAAACATACTTGAAATTTATGTTTTGGGTGATACCATGAGCTTCTTGAAGAAAATCCCTTTTAATGCTAGAGAGTACCGTATATCTGACATGGAACAACTTGCGGTGAAAATTGTGAGCTTCGGATCACAAAGTCAGCTTTTGCTATATAGTCCTGTAGATGCTCCTGGTTTTATCTTTTCCCATGTTCTAAAAACTTCTTTAGCTAAGGAAGTTGTGCAGTTGCAACAAGTCAGTCAGATTAAAGCCCATGAAAATGAAACAGATATTGCTGTATCGTGCCCGTATTTGGGTTACATATATCACATTTTTGACAAGTTTGCAACAACACCTAAGCTGTTTCCAGACGCTAAGAAGCGCATTACATTCAAAGTGGTATTGGAAAGGAGCAGATCAGATCACAACAATCGTGACGCATGTCTCAAATATTTAAAAGAACTTATCAGACAACTTAAGGCTGGGAAGGACAAAGATTTCTCAAGTACGGAGATTCAATTTGAAGTGCATAATGTAGAGAATTGCCAAATTTCAGGTGCAGCAGAGCAGGAGACACAAGTGAAAATGGGAACATGGGTTCGCAAGCTTGTTTGCCTTGTTCCCATCCAAATAGCTCGTGCGGAAAACAACGCAATGGTAGCTCTCAAGGATGGACTTCAAATACCCCCTGATGTTAGATACGAGGACAGCGTATCACTTGCTGATTGTATACGCTTTGGGTTCTATGATGCTGTTCTTAGCGATTGGAAGCACAAGATTAAGGTCATATCTTCCATGGGAAAGCAAAGTAGTGGAAAGTCATATTTGTTGAATCATCTGTCAGGGTCTCTTCTTGATGTTGCAGGTGGCAGGTGTACAGATGGTGTATGGATGACCATTGTAATGGGCGAAGATAGAGAAGGCAGCGGGGGAAGCAGTTGTTTGTATGTGCTATTAGATTTCGAGGGGCTGGGCAGTTTTGAGAGAAGCGAACAAGAGGATATGCTTCTCTCTGTTCTTAATGCCGCTGTTAGCAACATCACAATATTCAACAAAAAGGTATGTTATTTTTTCCAAACACAGAACTTTCTACTATTTTCCTAAAATCCTGTGGATTGGGGGGACTCAATTTATGTGAAATATAAATATAAATAATGTAGAAAAACGTATATAAATAATAATAATAAAGTTTTATATTTTTAAGAATAGATTGATTATATTATTAATTTATTTTTAAAAGGTTTAGCTTCATGAAAATATATCTATTACAATGAGGTATATAAAAATAACTTTCAATAATACATAAAAAATGATATACATAATTTATGACTTTTGTAATACTTAAGCTCTTCAATCATTTTGCTAGTCAATTCTTATATTATTTTGGTTGATTGTAAATGTTAAAGTTTATAAATAAACTATACTTGTTTCGACTTCAAAAATTGAAGGAAAAGAGACTTTCACTAGCAACATAAATATCAATAATGAATAGAGATTTTTATAGTGGGGAAAAATTATAACAATATTTTAGATACACTTCAACAACTCTCGCATTGATTTCAAACAAGTTTTAATGCCTTCAAGTAGATTTCATTGCATTTATTTATTGGCAATAAACAACAACAAAACCATAAATGCCAATACTAAACTAGCAAGTTTCAACACAAATAAAATATTCAAAATATATTCCAATACTAGAAATGATAAGGTCCATGCATATAATAATGGATTTACAATACAATGTTAAAATATATCCCATAACATACAAGAGATGCTTATGACCAAGACGTCTGAATATCCAATATATGTAGAAGGAGAATAAACCCTCGAGGTATGGTAAGACCACACATTACTCCATATGGAAGAATCCACTCCATAATATATCTTCAAAATATCCCAAACATAATATCATACTCAGTAGATCTTCTTACAATGATATTCACACTCATTAAATAGACATTATCCTAATGACATAATGAAGGGGTAATCCTAATGTACGTATACTCATCACAAGATATAATTATATACATAACTTATCCAAATGAGTAGATATCATTATATTAAGGAATGTGTGCCACAAGTCAACATCTCTATCAATGTAGATACACTACAATATTAGATGCCTAGCTACACAACATGCTACCCCTTCACATTGTTTATCCTTGAAACTTGAGAAGTAAACAAATAATATGAATGCTACAAGTTATTTCAAATATGATGTCATATTCAATAATCCAAACATCTATAGTTGATCTTTGCAATAGCTTTAGTTCGATGGTACCTAGATCTCATTTTTTATCCATGTTTTGTTTCACTCATTTGATTTTTACTTCTTATGATAGTAAGTCCATTTTTCTTGTGAATAGATATTAATTCTATGTTTCTTCTAATTTTTGTAGTTCTTTTGATTCCATGGAGATCCATAGTGATTGGCTTATTGATTCCCTATATTATCATTTCTCCATGAGTATTGCCTCTCACAATAATGTGGAGGCATGTATATTCCACTTTATGATCGCTAGAACCTTTCCTAATTATTCACCATTTTTTCCACTCATTTTATTGGATCATGAAGAGAATTACTTGTCTCCTCTCTCACCTCTACATCTTGATCCTCTTTCTTTTCGTCTAATTTGTTTGTACAATCTTTGATAGATTCTTTATCTTATTCTTCATTGACTTTCCTTTGGACAAAATTATGTGTAATATTTAATAATGTAATTTTTTTCATCCTATACCAAATATTTATGAACTTATTTTTTCATTGATTTTTATTTTTTGTAAATATTCTAACCAAGAATAACAGAAAAAAATCCAACCCATCTATATCCAAAACATATTTATGGGTGAAGCCACAATAGTGGTTCACAATTCAAGTGAGGAAGGAAAACTCACAAAAAATGACCCCAAGGAAAAAAATGTGTTTTTGGAAGTTCGTACGAACATGTTGGTTTGACCGAACCAATAAGGGGTTCGCTCGAACAAGGGTTCGACCAAACCCCTTTGAACTTTGGCTGCCAACAAAAAAAAAAATGCATAGTGAAGGGGTTCAAGCAAACTTCTTGAGGTTCACTCAAACCCCTGGGAGTTCGTACGAACCCCCATTATGCCTCATCCCCCCCTAAGACACAAAAAAATCTAATTTTTCGCACTTCAGAGCTCCAGTTGAGGATGAAAATGGAGGAATCTTCACAAACCAAACTGGAATCAAGTAGTCCTTGGAATGAGTTATCCAACGAATATAGTTTTAATATGTTTTGGTTTTATTATTTATTTTTTTTAGTTTTATTAAACATAGGTTTTTCATTGAAAAAGAAGGTCTATGTTCTGCACTTGTGGAAAAATAGCAGACTATCAAAAAAAAGATTGAAAAATATTAGTGCACTAGATATTGAAGTCCTTGATCGAACAAAAAAATAAATTGAATTTCGATATATACAAAAAAAGTTACGTGTTATACGGTCGTGCTATGTCTAAATTGTAATTGGTTTGACTTCAAAACTTGTTTAAAGAAAAAATATTTAATAAAAAACTATATAACCAAGTGGAAGCACTAGATATCAGAGTTAAAAATCTAAATTTGAAAGAATTAGAATTTTATCCTTGATGGAAAAAAAGTTATCTGTTATACAATGTGTGCCACTTTTTTAAAATGTTGTTTTCTGAAAAAAACCAGTTTTCATGGGAGATGGAAAAAGAAGTGCAATCTAATTCTAAAAATTTTGAAAAAAATATTTTTAGAATCTGCAGACAAAATGTGACGATACTCTAGATTGCATTATCTTCAAATTCCTCATAGTTTAGCCACTATAGGTGCTCTAATGTGAATATTTAGTTAAAAATAATAATTTTAGTGTCTAGTTTGGCCAAAAATTATAAACCACTATTATGGGATTACCCTTATTCATAGAAAGCTTCAAATTTTCAAAAATGTGAACATTAGTATTAGATAATTAGTTATCCTTGATGCATGCTTTTCTTTTAATTGTAGCTTCTTAGCTAATTCCATTTTGATAAATTTATACTTGTTCATACAATTTATATAAATAGTAACTTTAGAGTTTGAGTACATCCATAAAATTTAAGGATTTAGTCTTCCTTGCTTGAAGCTATTATTGTCCATATTCTTGATCATCTTCTCTCCTCCTCCTCCTCCTCCTCCATCTTATTCTTCCTCTTCTTCCCCATATTATTCCTCCCTTTCCTTCTCTTCATCCTCCTATTCATCCTAGACTCATCTTCCTCTTCTTCTTTTAGATCCGTTCAATTTAAGAAAAAAAATAGCTTCATCCTTAGAATGATGCATAATACCCAATGATAAAATAAATTATGAGTTACACCAATCAATTTATAACTAAGTTGTGATGTCCAACATTTAATATGGAAATAATAACTTTCAAATTTGAACCAACATTATCTACTATTAGTAGTTTTATGGAATGTGAGAAACACATTAAAATAAGGGCTTACAAAATTTCCACTACATACCCAACTTTGTTTGGATTATTTTTTAATTTTTTCACCTCAAAAATTAAAACAAGAATGATTTTTTTTTACAAGTGTATATCACTCAATATTGATGATCAAAAGTTGACTTTTGGACTAGAATTTATATGTAGGATCCTTCATCTTTTGTAAAAAACATTCAATCATTTAGAAGATATAGGCATTTTTTTATAAATTATAGTTCATCTTCACATTTTCCAAAATCATATCTTTGATATCAATTGATAAGAATCATACATATGATCATGAAAATAATACAATATAAAAGATATGTCATATACTACACAAAAGATGTTTGTGGGCCAAGTTGTCCTAAATTCTAGTATATGCAGAAAAAGAGTAAAACCTTGAGGTAGGGTAACACTAAGTAATATTCCTTTTATAAGAAACCATTACATGTTATATATTTAAGATATCACAAACACGATATCATACTTGATACATCTCCTACCAATTATATTCACCTTCTTTATATAGACATTCTCCTAATAAAATAATGCAAGGTTAATCTTAATGAAGACCTACTCATCACTTAATATAATTATCTACACATGTTTCTCACATAAATCAATATAACTCATTTAGGAGATGTGAGCTAAATGTTAGAAACTCCACCCACCTAAATATATTACAATATCATAGCCCTAAGTACATAACAAGAAATAGGTTCACATTCCCTTTGAACAACATATGCAAGAAAAAATTTATGACATAGTTTCATCACCCAATCACCTTAAATTTGAAGAGCAAATCAAATTTCCAAGCATATAAAATGTAGATTCAATCTATTTAAATGATACTCCAAAACTAATATTCATTTCTAATGAATATGACAACCTTTCAAAACAACTTATCCAACAATAGATCAAGATAACAAAATCTTTTGCTTATGAATAAACAAACCACTAACAAGAAATATCATTAAGTGATGTTTTCTAATAAAAGTACACCTACTTTGATTCAACTACAAGAGTCAAGGTAAACAACACAACACACACACACACACTAACTAACTAACTAACTAACTAACTAACTAACTAACTAACTAACTAAATATATATATATATATATATATAAGAGTAAAGAACACAGGAAAATATATTATAGTAGAATAAATTGATTACATTATTAATGGATTTTTAAGGAATGTGCTCCACTTTTCAACTTCTACAACCAACTTTCTGATAGGAACTTAAGTATTAACTATCCAACATATTCCAAAAAAACATAACAAGTATAGGTATTTTGAAAACATCTATCCAAAAGATGTTCATTATAGTTGAACTTCCTATATTAACTTTATTATTAGGATAAATAGACATCTTGAAATTATATGTAAATATTTTAAATTAAACGAGACAGTAAAACTATTTATTTATTCAAATAATAATTTCTTTATTTTACTTTAAAATTAATTGTTACATATTTAAAAATAAATAATTTTTTTTATTTTATTACATAATTATTTAATTTACTACATATTATTATATTTTACTTATTATATTTTTCTTTATTTACTTTATTATAGATATATTTTGATTATTTTAAATTTCTCAATTTTTATATTTAAAAAAAAACATTTCTAAATATTTTTTCTTTCAAATATTCTCTTACCTCATATACTTCTCGACATAATAAGAAATGTCTGATATAGTATTTCCAACATTTAACTTGTGTTTGTAGTTGTAAACCTTCATTTGGTATTTTACAGGATTTTCACTTAGATAAAGACACAGAATCTGCTTTCAGCCGATTCCAGAGTGGGATCAATCTACTCAAGCAGGACAGAATGTTGTTTAAAGGTCTATTTTACATTGCCCTCAAGGATGTGGACACATCCGACGTAGAAGATCTTATCCAAGAATTTTATGAGAAGATTTCTCAAATATGCACCAAGCAAGAGAATTCATTTTAAGAATGTATGATGGAAGGGTCACGATTGCTGCTATGGCTCCTTACAATAGATCTGAGTATTATAGGGAGAGCTTGAGAGACCTAGCAGAAACCGTGACAGAAAAAATCAAAGTTTGCTATGTTAATGGATTCACTTTCCTGAGAGATCTGAAGCTAATTATAGCTCAACTTGCAATCAAAGACTGGACTTCTATTGACAGAAAACGAGTTGCTGTAACAATTAATATTCTGAGGAGAAATCTTCAATCGGCGGTCCACATGGGATGTCTTCCTGGGACAAATGCGAAAGAAAAAATTCGGGTCTTGCATAATTTCGACACACAGGAAGAAGTTCCTGATTTTCCTGTTGTTGTGAGGGATATTTCATGGAACATAGAGGATTCGGGATTGACTCTATCACCATTGAAAGAATCGGCAACTGTTGTTACCGTTAGAGACGTTTTATCTCAAATCAGATCAAAACTGGAGACAGTTTTACCCAGGAATGGTAGAAAAGGGGAGGAGAGGTTTTCTTTATTCCAGATGTTCCTGGAGGCGCTGGCAGACAGAAGGCGTGACAGAGTTCAACAGTGGATAAGTTCAAACACCATAGATTTCTGTGATAGTGATGAGGTACAAAGGTTGCAGCTAGAGGCCAACGTAGTTCTTGGCGAAATTAAGCAAGGCCTGTCAGTTTGTGGATACAAATGTTCTGTTTGCTTTTGGAGCTGTGTAATGGAGAAGGGCCATGATGACCACCACGATTGTATGGGGAGTCATTTGTGTACAGAAACTTGCAGTTATTGTGCTCGAGATGGAAACGTCTTAATCTCATGCAAGGATTTGGCAGGGCATGAAGGAGCTCACGACTGCAAAGAGAGAAATCACACTTGCGGCGAGAGGTGTTACTTATATGAGATGTCTTCAAGTTGTAATAAGGCATGTTCTCTCAGGGCTGGGCACCATGGCCAGCACAAGTGTAATTCTCCTCAACACATATGCGGGATAAAATGTTCTCTTCCAAGCTGCAATAATCCCTGTACTCTGGCGATTGAATCCAATCATAAGAGACATCAGTGTAATGAGAAATACTGTCAGAGGATATGCATGATAGGTGGGTGCAACATTAGATGTGGAGTTCAAAATCATTTCCATGATTTGGATCTAAATGCAGAGCACTTGTGTGGGAATAAGCACCCCTGCACTCAAGAATGCGAGATGCGGGGAAATTGTGAAATCTCTACTAAAACTGAGAAACAAACCTGTATTTTTCCAGGCCAAAGGGGATCTTTCGAGTACGAAGTTGTGGAGCAAATTAGCCGGCGGGAACGCTGTTGTATTCCCATTCCTTCTTTCAAAAGAAATCATGAAGGTCCGCATGTTCACACAACCAGAGATCACTACTGTGACACCAAATGCCAATCTTGTGGTTACTTCTGCCAGAGCCCAATAGGTCACTCAGGCTTGCACAATACAAGGCATGGCAATATGAAGAATGTAAGATTCATTTCAGAGCGCGAAGATATTGACATTGGAGATCGCAAGTATAAATGGGGAGAGTCAGGGGTAGCAGAAATGTGTAACCTGTTTTGCAAGAATCAGGGTCGAGGGCATATCCATCTTGTTCCTTGTCCGGGCTCCAGCAAATGCACCGACAACCTCTACAATGGTTCAAGGCACGAAACTGTGAAATATGGACCTGATAGAAATGTTCCAAAAGATGAGATGACTCATGATACTTTCTGGCAATATGTTAGATTTGTTGATCCGTGCATTGATCGTTGCACGGAAGAAGAGAGGAAAGGGTTTGACCTTTGCAATCACTACTGTAAATCTGAGGAGCATGATACAAAGTCAGGTCGTGCTAAATCATATTGCACTGAGAAACTGTGGCATCCGCCTATCAAGAGAACTGGACAGAATTTGTGCTCCGCAGGGTATATAACTGATGATGGCCATCATTTTGCTTGTAGTCATTCTATCCCCCACCATGTCATATTTATCATTGACAGATCGGGTTCGATGGGCTCCTCAGACGACTGTCCCACTATGTCAAAGTTTAATAACCATAATTGTAGGCTTGGATGCGTATACGAGGCTATTCTGAGATTTATACGCCTCAGATCAATTTCTGATGATTCCGTATCTGTTGTAATGTTTGATCATATTGCCGATGTAGCTGTAGAGATGGAGGACATGGGAGAAGCTATTGTCGATCGCCTTCTTCAGTATTACGATCGAGGAGGAACTGTCTACTCAACAGGGCTGGATGCTGCAGAGAAAATATTAATTAAAGCAGCCCAACACCACTCTCTAAAGGTGAAAGTACCAGTTGTCATCTTCCTTAGCGACGGGGGAAACTGGGGTGGAGAGGATCCCCTGTATTTTGTTTAAAAAATGAAAAGACAGGAGCCTAGAATGAAACTTCACACAACTATGTTTGGAACGGATCCAACAATGGGTATCCTGATTCAAATGGCACAGATAGGAGGAGGATCGTTTACTAACTCACAAGATGGGATTCAATTGGCTCGTAACTTCGAGAATCTGGCCAATAGTCTAAAATCCCAAGATGTATCGGTGATGTAAGGGATCCCCTGCCTGCTCTGCTTCTTTATATTTGTGTTAGATACCACCTGGTACGCCTATGGAACAATGGATTTAGTTTTGTGTTGGTTGTATGTTTTGAACTCTGATGTTTCGCTAGCCCCACTATTTATAGTGTGCAGCCTGGGCGCTTCAGAAGAGAAGTTATGCAAAGTCTTGAGCTTTGAAGGTTGCGTATGTTTCCATTAATCATTCTTTATGTAGAGCACTATAATGTTATATTCTCAACCAGTTGGGGATGGTTTTTTACATAATTATATGTAAATATTACTTTACACGTACTACAAAAATTTTCGACATGTTTCAAGCGTTGCATGCTTTTGCATGCGAGTGCAGGTGCTATTTTTTTCACTGATCTCCCTTTTGCCTTCCTTGTACAACGGTTCGTGGAGTTTTGAGGGGTCAATCCTACTATTTCTTGGTAGAGATTGGATTTTTTTATTTATTTTTATTCGGGATCTTTTAAAAAGATCCTGCGATCTAATGAACTACTTCCTTTGGGCATGATGATGTTGTTTAGTTTGTAGTGCAAGAAACCAATGAGTTTTGATCTGAGAAAAGATTAGAATATCATGCAAATTCATCTAGGTGTTTGGTTAAGAGAGAGAATAGACTAGTCTTACATATTAACCCAAATTTGGTGGCTGATGATGTGCTCTATCTCTCTCACCATGTCTTGATATGCAAGTTTATGGGTGTCCAATTTTTTTTTTGCGTTCTTTATATTCTTCGACTCAAATAAACTAGCTACTAGAAGATGGCATCGAAATTATTTTACCAACAAATGACTATTTATTTGTAGTTTTTTCATGCATGGCAGATTATCAAGATTATTTTTTAAGGGGTCTTGCATTTCTATAACCAAGTGGGTCTATGTATCAAATCCTAACATGTGGGTTTCAATCTAATGAAAGAAATTTTTTCAAAAATATTAGTTTAGATATGATTTCTTCATCTTCCCTTGGAGTTTTGGAGGCTTCATATATTACAATCTATTGCAAGTATTCTAAGAAAATCGATGGGTCTTTTTTACCAAATTCTAGAACAAAAGGTAACAACCTATGATCACATGTGTTGAAATTGATTTAAATAATCCATTGCACGATTCTATAGAGATTATATTAGGAAACATACAATGGATTCAATAAATCAAATATGAAATTATTCTATTTTGATGTTGATTATTTCATGTTTATGGACATCTTTAGAGGAATTGTTCCAACAAGATTCTAGAAATGTCATAGATTCATCCACAAGCTTTCGCAGCCAAAATCAAAGGTAAGGGGAAAGCTCCATTACTAGAAACTAGAATCAAATGGGTTTATGATAGTTAAATCCCATAATAAAGGAAATTTTTTGAATCATCATAAAACGGATCCCCCTAAAGGTAACTTTTCTAATAAATCTTATGTTCTTGAATACTTTAATGATTCTACCTTTGTTGAATAAGAAAAAATCCTTTGAGACTAATGTAGAATTTCCCATTTCATCTAAACTACTTGACCTCAAGGAAGCTTTTCATATTCTAGTGGTATTGAATAGCAAAAGCCTCGTTCCTTTCAATCATGTTGAGGAAGTTCAAAATCAAACAATCATTAATGAGATTTATAAATTACCTTTAACAATGATAGATTCTTTGTTGGTTGACTTGGTTGATAAAGTCATTGTAGATGTCTCTTCCCTCATAGAGACAAGTGATGAGAACGGGGAGAAAGGTCCTCTCCATGTGGGCTTACAATACTTAAGAATCTCTCAAAATAGAGGGTTTAGATAAAATATGTAAGGCTAGGAGGAAGCACAATCATGAAAGTAAATATGATTAAAGAATTTTTAGTTCAATCTAGTGTCATCAAGACATTAGACACCCACTTTTCTAATTCCCACAAATAATAGTTCTTTCTTTGAATGTAAGGGGCTTGAACAGCTCACCTCATCAAAAGGTTTTTTAATATCTTATCAAGGATCATACTCCATACATTATTTTTCTCTAGGAAACTGAACTTTACATGAAGGAAATGGTTTCCCTTTCTTCTTCACTTTGGAAAGGTTGTATATGCCAATGAGTTGGAACTCACAATTTTATTTGTGGTTTGGCCTATTTTTGAACCCTTGAAAACTTACCTCTTATGAGTGGATAGAAAGTCACAAATTTTATCTATGGTGGCTTCATGTTTTGATTTTGGGAATTCTTTATTCTTTACCAATATTTATGCTCCTACTTGCAAGGTAAGGTTCCACTATAGTCCTATATTAGACTTGTTTCTTCCTATTTTTTTGCTTTACATTGGATTGTCGAAAGGGATTTTAATTTTATTCTTAGATTGAATGAGAAGCTTGGAGGAACAAGTTGTCTTGGTTCTTCATCTATCTTTCTATGAGAGAATTTTTCCTTCCTTCACTTGTTAGATGTCCAACCAGGAAATGGGATTTTTACTTGGCATCATAGAAGATGTGGGTTTGATTCTATTTCATGGAGATTAGATATATTTGTAGTTTTAGTTTGTCATGTTGAAGATAATAGGGCTTCATATTTTGAAATTTTTTGGTTGGAAGGGATCTAATCATTGGCCCATCAAATTGTCATCTTCTCTCTTTTGTTTCCCTAAAAGGCCCTTTTTTCAATTTCAGCTCATGTGGCTAAGGCATCATCATATTCATGTGTTCATGCAAGCTTGACGAATCAAATGGACGCCTCCCTTTGAAAAAATCCATGTGTTCTTTTTTAAAATGCTTCAATTTATTAAATTTAATCTGAAAGACTAGAATAGAGTTTATTTTGGCAATATTTTTCCAAAAAAATGTTTAATCTTAAGAAATCTTAGATGATATTACACTCCAAAATAAAGAATTTTGTATTCTTAAGGAGCATTTATATGTTCAATCTACTTTCTACAAAGACCTTATTAAATGGGATATAAGAGAGGAGATATTTTGGAAGTAAAAATATAGAATACAATAACTATAGGAAAGAGATGGAAATGCCTCCTTTTTTTATTCAATTAAAGGGTGAACATGCTACACCCTTAATATTAGAGTCTATATATGGTTATGAATAGTTATTTTGTGGCTACCTTAACTCTTAATTAATTTATATCACTAATATTATATTATTATTTAGTTTTAGGTCAACCTATGGCTTATATGCAGCTATATAAGTCATCCTGGGTGATATCCTAGGTGTAAGTAGGGTATATATAATGAGTTAATGAGTCTTATTTTATCATTATATTGTGAATAGTGTTCTAATTGGACATATTTGGAGGTTTTCCCCCTTTAAGTGGCTTGTTATTCTCATGTATTATTAAATATTATCATATTATTTCATATTGTATTCCTCTTTTGTGCAACTTATTTTATTACAAGTAGCACTAGAGCATTCAATCATAGCACTTTGTAGGAAAGACATTTTTTCATTCTTGGAGGTCATTTTGTAATGCACATATTTTCCATATTTTGATGAAATTTTTCTTGGTTTTTGGAGGGAATTTTAAAGGAATATTAAACAATCATTAGTATAAAGTTCAAATGAATTAGAGTACTATTAAGGGATTAGTTACCGAATTATGGTTTCTTCAACTTTTATTTGGGAAGAGAATATGTTTTAGATTTGGATGATTTTTTTCCTAATTCTTCGAGTCTATTTTCATAATATGTTGAAGATATTATAGTAATTTTTTTAAAGGAATTAGGGTATAATAAAGTCATTTATTGTTAAATTATGGTTTCTAATAAATTCACTCTAAAGGTTGTATATCAATTATTTTTTTGGATATGTTTTTAGTAAAGTGCTTCCTATACCGTGGTAAGTTATAGTTAAAAAATTAGAGTATTTGAAATTTATTTGTGTGATTTATTGCAAAAATAAAATCTATCATGATGGCGTTGATAACAAGAGGTAAAAATAATGTTTCCACACCTAGAAAATCTCTAGATAAGGATGACGTAATAATTGATGATATTACTCCAAGTGATTATATAAAAAAGGTGAAGGAATAAATTTCATCAATGAAAAAGGATGTGTATCACCTAATAGGAGAAATACAATGTGGTGCAGGTGCACCCTAGCAGAGCATGCCTCAAGGAGGAAACTTCAAGTATTTGAGTTAAAAATGTTGATCAAATATTATAAAAAGGTCTAAATGGCCACATTAGACATATAATAGGTCATAGTTAAGAATTTTGGATTCATTAGGAATTAAATGTAAAAAGTTGCAAAAATTGACAAATGTTGTCAATGCAATGTTGTAAAAATCCAAGTTTAGGGAAGTTGAAGGGTCATTGAAGCTTAAAAGCTAGTTTTGGGTGTTTGGAAATTTGGAGTGGAATGTAGTGAGTTTATAAAGGAATTATGTAACCTCTAAAACTTTGAGGCAGGTTGGGGAAATCTGTAGGAGGAAGAAAATCGATGAAATTCTTAGTTTTTATGTTATTTTCTTGAAATTTCTATGTTTCAAGCCATTGTACAACCATGTTTTGTACACAAATCCTCTCCTCCTCCTTAGGAAATTAAAGGACTATGATCCTATTTCAATATTCAATTTATTTCATTAAAATCCATTAAGATTGGTGTAAGTTATGAGTAAATTTTTCTAGGAAAGTAAAAACTTTGATCCAAGGTAAACATTGAGCATTTAAAATGTTGTTTCTCCCATTTCTATTGTGGAAAATACCTATAAGTTGGTGAGAAGATAATTTTATATGTATTTTAAATTTCTCAAGGTTCTAAGGTCTATGGTTAGGGTTTGGGACTGATTCCAAGAAGCCCTAGCACTGCAATATGTGTAAAATATGGTAAATCACAATGTATAGTGGAATTTAATGAGTTTGACTGTGGAACATGAATCCTACTTGAGTAATATTATTTTGTAAAGGTGTATGTATGTATTTAAAATTATTTTCTAATTATTTTTGGTGAATTTATATGTTTAATACCATTGTTTGTTGACTGTTCTATTTGGCAGAGTTGGAATAGCACTATTTTGGAGTCAAAAAAGAGGGTTTAGGATTGGAGTTTGATAAAATTTCATGAAAAAGGTTTGGTAAATGATTTAACTAATTTTTTTAGATGTTATTGGATATTTTTGTGGCTTTCACAAAGGATAATGGGTTTTCATTTTAAATTTGGTTGTGTATGTGGCCTAAAAGGGCCTAGTTGTT
>VDFB02000017.1:18648178-18667069 GCA_007258455.2 Sequoia sempervirens
TTTGGAAACTTGCAAAGAGTTGAAGAATGATGGAGGTATTGTGATAGAGTTAATGTATCATTTCTTTGTTATGCTAATATTCTGGACAAGGAACAAATTGTAGATCAAGATGCAGCAATTTGAAGAGGGAAAAAAGGATATTGGAACATTTTAGGGCATAAAATACTACAAGGAGGATATTTTTATTATCCAAGAGGACTTGGAAGGTTTTTTTTGGTTGGGAGAATGGTGCAAGTGCACCCTAGCAGAGCATGCCTCATGGAGGCAACTTCAAGTTTTTGAGTAAATTTTTTTGATAAAATGTTGTAATAAGGTCTAAATGGCCATATTAGACATATAATAGGTCATACTTAATAATTTTGGAGTCATTGGGACTTAAATGTAAAAAGTTGCAAAATTTGATAAATATTGTCAATGCAATGTTGTAAAAATGCAATTTTAGGGAAGTCGAAGGATCATTCAAGATTAAAAGTTAGTTTTTGGAATTTTGAAAGTTGGAATGGACTTCAATGATTCTATAAAGGCATTATGTTACTTCTAAAACTTTGAGGAAAGTTGGGGAAAGATGTAGGAGGAAGAAAATCAATGAAATTGTTAGTTTTTCTATTTTTTTCCTGCAATTTCTTGGTTTCAGTCCATTGTATGGCCATGTTTTGTACACATATTGTCCCCCTCCTTAGTAAATTAAATACTTGTTAGTCTATTTCATTATTAAATTTTATTTCATTAAAATCCATTAAGATTGGTGTAAGTTATGAGTAAATTTGTCTAGTCGGGTAAAAACCCTAATCTAGGGTAAACAACGAGCATTTAAAATGTTGTTTCTCCCATTTCTACTATCAAAAATCCATGTAAGTTAGTGAGAAGATAATTTTATATGTATTTTAAATGTTCTCAATGTTTTAGGGTCTATGGTTAAGGTTCGTGGTTGATTCCAAGAAGCCCTAGGTCTGCAATATGTGTAAAATCTGGTAAATCACAATGTATAGTGGAATTTAATGAGTTTGACTATGGAACATGAATCCTACTTGAGTAATATTATTTTTTAATGGTGTGTGGGTGTATTTAAAACCCTTTTCTATTTGGGTTTGGCAAATTTATATGTTTAAGGCCATTGTTTGTTGATTGTTCTATTTGGTAGAGTTGGAATAGTCCTATTTGGAGTCAAAAAAGAGGGTTTAGGATTGGAGTTTGATAAAATGTCATGGAAAAGGTTTGGGAAATGATTTAAGTGATTTGTACAGATGTTATTAGATATTTTTTTGGATTTTAGAAAGGATAATGGGCTTGGAGTTTAGATTTGGTTGTAGATGTGGCCTAAAAGGGCCTAATTGTTGGTTATGATAGTCTACTCAGAGAAGTTCCCCTATTTGAGATGTCAAGTTTGCAATAGGGTTCAAGTCTATCATTATGATTTTTCTTATGGTGGTTGAAGGGCTAAACAAGAATTTTTATGCCTTATTCTCTATTTAGGTGTTTTGATACAATGGTTTTGTGAAGGGAAAATGAGTCCTAATTGCAAGGACAAGTAAGAATTTGGTTGATTTTTTGACAAGTTTAGTTTGGTTGAGATTTTTTCAGACTTGCATTGTCATCAAAATGCTTAATATGATATATATCAAACATACATAGCATGCTAATTTCTCATATGAAAGTATAATGAATGTATGTCTCAAGAAACCAAGGTGTGTCATTTAGGTTAGAAAATATTGATCCAAATACTAATATGAATATGGGATCTAGGTACTTGATACCAAAGATGGATATGTGTAATTTTGATTTCAAGGATCCACTAACATGGATAAAATAAATGATTTTGTAATGTGAATCAAATACTATGTATAAAATGGTCTTAATGGATTCATTTTATGTAGAACTAGAGAAATTAATTTTGTATTGATGGCTATGTATTCATCAAAAAAATAAGGTCTCACTATCTAATTGTAAATTTTTACTAAGTAGCTAAAATTATAGTATAGAAAAGTGTGGCTAAAATATTCTTCAATTGACCAACTAAACATCAAAAAATATAGGATTACTAAAATATTATATTAAATAATTTAAAAATCTATCCTAAAGAGTGGATACAATTACAAAGGATAACTTGAGTGACTTATTTTTGGGTGGTATCAAGGAGAATATTCAACATTACCTACACACATTTAGTCTTAGATCTATATTTGAGTCTTTTATATTAGCATGAAAGGTAGAGGATAAGTAATTAATTCCTAAAAAGTAAGGGGCTAATGGATAAGAGATAAAGGATTCTCAAAAAAATATATTCATCAATCTACTAGAATAACACTAGACATAAAATTCAAAAAAAGTGAGAAAATGGGTTATGTTTCAATTGTGGTAGAAAATATAACTAAGTAAATAAATGCAATAAAAAAATTATTCTATTTTGAAGGTCAAAGTGAGTAAGAAGTGGAAGATCCAATATTAAAAGGTGATAGGGAGTTAAATGAGGAATCATAGGAGCCCCAACCAATCACTTCTTTTCATGAACTCTAGGTTTTAGCACCCCATAAAATCTCATGGCAGTTATTTTCTTAGAAAACAAAGAGTAATATTGTTGGTGTGAATAAAAATCTTGTACCAAGCTAATTCTTACTAGAGGAAATATTCACATGTTAAGTTTACTTAGGTCCTAAGATTTCATCTAGAAGACTTAGTTGTCATGTCTATATCTTATATTTTCAACTTTTATGTCAAGTTAGTTGTCTCATGTCATAGGATTAAGACACTAGTCATGATCTTGTCTAATCCTATGTATCAAATTGGCTATATAACCAAGGGGTTCTCATTTCTAAATCAATTGTTGGATATTCAATTCCATTGAAATCTTGAGCATTGTAGATTGATCTCTTTGTGCTTTCCATTTGGCCTCAAGATCTTGGGTTTATATCTACATAGTCAACTCTAACATAGTATGAGAGAAACTTTGGAGATTCTACAAATTGTAGAATATACTAGCCTTGAAAGGAATATTTCAAGAGTACTTTCAGAAAACTGTCAATGACCTAGATATCATCAATTTTTACCTTATATTTTTACAATATTCTAATTGAATATTCCATGGGTGTGTAGACATGTGACATCCATGTGGCTATCAAATTTAGACTAGAAGATTGGTGATGTCCATGGCCCTTTCTAATTTCATCACCCCTCACCATTTTAGTTTTCATTTTGAAGACCAATTTTCAAACACTCATAAATTGGGCTTAGGACCTCCTTTTTCTGAACAATATTTTTATTTTGGAAAAATTCATGCTCTTCGTAGTGGTGCAAATGTTTTTTGATTTTGGTGAAAGGGTTTTGCAGAAATTCCAGATTATAACAGGCTTTCTACATTTTTTTTATTTTGGGAACTTCAAGGGCTCCATTCTCATTCCTATAGTAACACATTTTAGTGATTTTTTTTTTTAAATTGCATAATTTTTCTGTACATTTTAGTGGAATGATTAGATTGATCTCATTTTGTACTAAAAATTTTACTTGGTTTTGTGGCCTAGTTTGGAATTTACATATACTAATATCAAGACCACTTCACTATTTTTGGAAAGTGGCATCTATAATCACATTGATCATAAAGTTAAAATATCATATATTTTTGGTGGGTTCATTGATTGAATGAATTTGGAGGGATTCTTCTTCTGGTTGTGGTTTCATGCCTCTTGATTTGTGGTCTTCTCATTTCATTATGGAAAAATATTCAATTCCACTTCTTACACCTTACAACTATTGTAAATGAAAATATAAAATGAAAAAATTCCTAAGAGTTAAGAGATTATATAGGATAGTTCATGGGCTTGACATGGCAAACCAACAGATGATGAAGCTAAAAATAATAAGTGGTTGAATAGTTGTGAAGAAGCCATTTTTATTTTTTCTTGTATGTATCTCCTAAGTTGTTTCATATTGAGAACTTGAATACACCCATGGCTATGTGGAGTACATTGTCAAATTTATTTGGATAAACAAATGAAATTCAAGGATATTTGGTAGAGAATGAATAAATAAGCCTTAATCCATGTAATTTTGGCAATATATGGGACTTCATCATCAAATTCAAGTCACTAAGAACATAATTGAAGGATTATAAATTTGAAAAATCAGATACATAAATTGTGTTAAGTGTTCTTTCAAAGATAGGACCTTAATATTTAGTGTTTTTGTCTACTTTCTATGCTACAAAGAATTTCTTTGGGAGTGATTTTAAGATGCCTTCCTTTGAATATTTTTGTATGAAACTCACTAGGGAGAAAGATAAGCTTATTCAAATGGGTTCATTAAAGTCTTCAAAATCTCATGCCTTGATTGCAAAGGATGAGAAGTCTTTAAGTGGAAAAGAAAAGAAAAAGAACAAGCGTAAGAAGAACACATAATCCAAATATAGTTCCATAGAAGAACATAAAAAGTACTTTTCTAAGGGGGAAACATATAAGAAGGAGAAGCCTAGACTTGTGCTAATTGTAAGAAGAATGTACATAAATAAGGATATTGATGAGTTGAAACAACTTCTCAAAAAGAATCAAACTGATTTTCCTTTTAGAATTTCTAAATCACCTTCTCCTTCTTCTTCTTCTTCAAATAATCTAATAAGGAAAAATATGGTTTGGCTTCCACTTTAGGAAATCAAGGATATACTCTTTGTGCTTTTCTAGGTCATGGATCAAGGAGATGACTTCCAGATTTAGGAGAATCTCATCATATGGCATCTTTGTAGTCTATATTATCTTGTTTTGAGCCTTGTATTATGTCTCCTATTTTTATGGGAAACAATACATACATGAGTGTACTTGGAATGGGGTCTATTAGTTTCAGGGAAAAAACTTTTAAAAACTTTTGTGTGTTCCTCATTTGACAAACATTTTTCTTTCCATATATTAGATTACACATGGTGGAGATGGGACAATTATGGAGTTTACTCCTGATTGAGTCATCATTCAAGACTTGGAGAGTAGATATATTATTGCTAAGTTTGGATGGTTGATGATTAATCTCAATAGTATACCTTTGCATATTTTTCTTCTAATGGTTACATTGCTCCTTCAATTTTTTATCACACTTCTAGTTTGAACCATGATTCAGAGGAGACATTTGGATTCTTGAACTTGGGAGTACTCACATTAAATTAAATTATTGAGCCATACATTTCATCTCCTCCCTCTACTATTTTATTTGATGATTCTTGTGTTGGTATAAATTTGGCTTCTTGTTATTCAGTGCAACATGATACTCATTTTCTTTTAGATATGGTTACTTGTGATGGCTTCTTGATAGGAATTTTAGAATTATTTATGGAATCTCTTATTTTAGATTTGGGAGACACCATTGATTGTTTTTATCTTCTCTTTGATGGAGATGATTCTTCTTTAGTTGTTGTGGTTGAACACTTTCACCCTCTTTTTTGATTCTATAAATCATCATTTTCATACTTTTACATGAGTGTGGATACTTTTGGATGGAATTTGGAAGATTCTTCTTTATATTTAGAGATATCATTGTCTTTGGATTGTGTTCTACATTCATCTCTACAAGATTCTAGATTACCCTTTTCAGTAGTGTGACCTAGAATTCATGGAGTGTGTCAGCTTTTAGCATTGGGTAAAACAACAAAAGTGGTTTACAATTCAAATGAGGAAGTAAAACTAACAAAAAATGACTCCATGCCAAAAACAATCATTCTTGGGGTCTGAACGAACTCATTGGTTCGAATGAACCAAAAGAGGGTTTGCTCAAACCTAGGTTCAAGTGAACCCATTTAATGCATCTCGCCAGAAAAGAACATGCAAACCCCTTTTTGAAAGGGGGTTTGAATGAACCAGGGTTCGAATGAACCCTGGTTTTCTTGAACCCCCCTTGGTTTGAGTGAACCCTCCTTTTCCCTGATCCCTACTCTCTGCCACCAAAAAAAAAAAAATTCCCTTCAAAGCTCAGTTTGATGATGAAAATGGAGGAGACTTCATGAACCCAATTGGAATTAGGTAGTTCTCAGAACGAGCTATCCAATGACTATAATTTTAATATGTTTTGGTTTTATTATCTAGTTGTTTTTTAGTTTTATTATTAAACATAGATTTTTAACCGAAAATGAAACTCTTTGTTCTACACATGTGGAAAAATAGAAGATTATAAAAAAACATTACAAAATATGAGTGCACCAGATATTGAAGTCCTTGATCCAACAAAAAAAAGAATTTTGATACATACAAAAAATTTACATGTTATACGGTCTACCTATGTCTGAATTGTAATATGTTTGACTTTGAAACTTGATTAAGAAAAAAAAAATCAATAAAACACTATACAACCAAGGGGAACCACTAGATATCAGAGTTACAAATCTAAATTTGAAAGAATTAGAATTTTATCCTTCATGGAAAAAAATTTATGCATTATACGGTGAGTATCACTCCTTAAAAATGTTGTTTTCTGAAAAAAATTAGTTTTCAAGGGAGATGGAAAAAGAGGTGCAATCTGATTCCAAGAATTTTGAAAAAAATATATTTAGAATATGCAGACAAAATTTCATGAAACTCTAGTTTGCATCATCTTCAAATTTCTCATAGTTTAGCCTCTATAGGTGCCCAAAAGTGAATATTTAGTTACAAAAAATTATTTTAGTGTCCAGTTTGGCCAAAAATTGTAAACCACTATTGTGGGATCACCCCATTGACATGGAGAAACTTGAGCATTCTTTAGAGATATCATACATCATATATCTTCCCTCATTTTTCTTTCAATAATGGAAAGAAATCCAGCTATGAACATGAATAAAATGTAGATTCAAATACACCTAGGATCAACTAAGAAACTAAGCATTTAACCAAATTAACTCATATTCCTAATGAAATCCTTGAAATTCTAACTAAGAATCCATTAAAAACATGAAATTTATCATGGAAACCTAATTAAACACTCAAACCTCATCTAATTGGGGGATTAGGGCTGACTTGATGTGGAAGGATCAAGTCTTTCCTAACCCCATTGATGAAAAGCTTGAAGTTGATATGATAATGGAGATTGCACCACAAAATTTCTCCCAATTTATCTCAATTGATGGATGTAAGTATGGAATTCAATAACATAAGGCCACTCAAATGGTTTTTTGGATGAATAACTCATAGAAATGAGGACTATTTATAGGATTTTTGGTTGAATCAATGTCTAAGATTGATTTGGTTCATCAATGGATGAAATTGAAAGATAGAGTATGGAATGGATCAAGGATTCCAATTGATGGATGAGATCAAATATTGACATGGATCAATGATTCTAAGGAAGGGCTCTAATTGAGTTAGAATATGTTGAAAGATATTTCTATTTGGAGGGAAATATTTGAATATGAATTGGAGGAATATTCTTGAGAATATTCTCTTTCAAGTGGGAGAAGTTGGAGAGATTAGAAGATATTAGTCAATAAGATATTATTTAATTGTGAAAGATGAAAATTTAGGATACGAATTAAATAATTAGCTCATTTAATTAAAAGGGTGAGATTAATGAAATTCAATTAAATAATTACAATTATTTAATCAAATGAGAGGAATGAAGGGATTTAACCAAATAATTTGAATTATTTAATCAAGTAGGATGAAAATTAGTATGAGAAGGATGAATTAGCCAAATAATATTGATTATCCGATTAATAGAAGAAAATGATGAATTTGATTAAACAATTAGGATTATTTAATTAAATAGACCAAAGAGGTCAAATCAGGGTAGAAATGGTGTTAGTAAATCCAATCAAATGTGTGATATTGATCAGGTCAATTTCAAGTGTCTATATTTTTTCCCTCTTTGAAGTGAGGTACCTACTACGTTGGTTCAAAGAACTGATGTTCCTTAGGTCAACATTGTTAGTTAGATCAAAAATTGAAAAATTCATGATTTTTCTAGATGTCCCACTATGCCCTAGTAGAAGGAATGAATAATGCTAGTATACTTCCCCCTTGAGAAATTGAGCAAAAATTTTGATTTTTTAGGTCAAGATCATGACAAGAAATAAGATCAGACCAATTATAAAGAGCACACAAAAATAAGATCTAGGACACTGATAAAACAACTAAAATAGGTTTCCAAGCTAAAAAATAAAGATAGAAGACAAAAATCCTAGGTTTTGCTATGCAAGGACGTGAAAAACCCTAATTTTATTTCATATATAGGGGCTAGGGGTCATTTTCAAACTCATTTGCACATTTGGAGTTTGAAAATTTGAGAGATTTGGAGAGACCTTGCAAAGCTCATGACCTAATGGTGGATAGTGTGGTTCCTCTATACCTCGTAGATCAAGTTTTGTGAGTTCCAGTGGCTAGCCGACGTAGGACCACCAGTATGTACCTCAAAAAAAATTCTTGCAATATTTTTTAGATAGGTTAATTTTTTGTTACTAACTATCAATATGTGCACTACTATTTTAGTGGTGCACTTGTTACAATCAACATCACACTTTTTTGGCCCAACAGTGCACTTATAAAAGTGTGTTGCACTTGCGACATGTGCACAAGTATATAAAATACTCCATTCCACTTGGTAAAAACACACAAACGCAAGATATTCAGACTATCACACTTGTGAAATTTAGAGCAATACACTTGTTACAAAATGAAGTGCACTTGAAATACTACCACACACTTTCATTTTAGTGTTGTACTTCTAAGAAATGTGTCACAATTGGAAAATGATAGTGCAACACAGTTGTTTAAAGTGTCACACTTGCTTGTCTAGGGTTTCTAACTTAGAAATTTTTCTAATTTTTAACAAATTTGATGTTATGCATGTTGTGCATGTAGGAGAGATTCTATCTCCTACAGCGTGCAAGAGGAGACCTAGCATTCTATGGCATTTTGAGACTTCATCCTTCCATATTCCTACTAGTGATGCAACTGTGACCCTTGAGATTGTTATGCATATCCTTTGAGTATTGATTCATGGTGTCATGGTGATCTGTATAGGATCTAGACTATTTTACGCATTTGAATGCTTAATTAAAAACAACTTTGCGGAATTTTAATACATGCATACACTAACAAAATTATGCATCAAACTTAAGGTGAAATAAACAAAATTAAGAGAGAAGAAGATAAGAAGGTGCAAACAGAGTTTGATTACGGAGTTCGCCACAAACATGACTACGTCTCCAGGTCGGCTCCAATAGAGTACGACCATTCCGATTAATCTCCAAAATAAATTACAAATGCACCACAACCATTTTTCAAGCACTTTGGTAGCATAACAGTGATCTGACGTACAAGAATGGCTCAAAGAAAATCTCCTTCGTAGCACCTATCAGCTGCTCCTCTGACTAGTCTAACTTCACCTGCAAAATCTGAATCCCCAACTCTCACCTCACACCCCCTTTTATACATAAAAATAAGCCAAGAAAGGCTTACCAAAATAATTAAATGCCTAACCACTGTCTAACAACTCGTAGCAACTCCTTTTGTCATTTTACATAGGAAAGGGGGGGGTTAGGTTCTAACCTCAACCTCCAATTAACAATATTTGGCATAAAAACCATAACAAAATAAAGCCGAGTCTATATATGGTTAGACAGCCATCGGTGGCCTATCGGTAATAACTAATTTTGGGGAACGGTTGGTCGGGGGTTCTAACCCCGCCAACCATTTTTTTGGTTTTCAAACTCGTGCCAAACAGTCAACAAAACAAACTCGAACTCCACATATAGTAAGGAAACGGTCGCCGGTGTAACGGTTACCATGTCGGCTAGCCAACGATAGCCCATGGGGTCGAGCCCCGTAACAGACATACATTTTGCCGAACGCTTCAAACTGACTCACCGAATGCCGAAGGAAGATGGAGGGGCACATGGCGACCCCATGGGCTGCCACATGTCAACACCTAATTGGATGCCGAAACCACGTCACTGCCACCTAGACTGCCATCTATACGCTGACCGAACTGCCACATGTCCGCTGACTCATCTGCCAACTGTACCTGCCACACCGATGTTGATTGGATGTATGGATGCAATGTGTCAACACATGATTGGGTCCGTATGATTATGACATGGATGCCACATGGAAAATTCTAACAGATCCACTTCACTGTTTGTACGGTACAAAATGCTGATGTCAGCATCCGTCCGGTCAAGTCAATCTTCCTTGCACGATCTTTGACCAGCTGTATCTCGAGTATACGATGTCAGATTTCAACAAAACAAGTTGCGTTGGAAAGCTTGCAATGAGCACTTTGCGATGACGCCGAATTTGAGGACTTTTGACGATGCCATTTTTTTCACTTCCCGGATGCCCCTTGATCCCAGTTTGACCCAAGGTTTAATTAGCCATAACTTGCACAAACGGACTCCTTTTCGCTCCGTTCGAGTTGTGTTGGAATTAGGATATCGAGCTCTTTCTGATGGTGCTGATTCTGGAGAGAAATGAGACACTTCAATTTTCACGAAAAAATATCCACCGGATCAGGCCTCCCCACTGAAGAACTTTTGGACCTCCAAAAGTGGCATTTATTCTAACATTAAGTGAGGACTTGGCCTCCCCACTTGCCCTATATCCTCTGTACATCTGCATACCTAGCTCACAAGAACAATGAAGACTGCAACAACATTGTTGAACATAAAAATTATTCTATCACTTCCATAAGCATCTACATCAAGTATTGTAGCCACTACCCAACAAAAATTGACTAGCATCAAGCTGAACAACAATGCAGAAATGAAAGAGAACAAATCAACAACAATTTGATCCTTTACAACAGAAACATTTTTACCCAAGGATCCATCAATTCTTTCAATCATCATTCCCTCATGTTGTATTGTGGGTGCATCCTGCAACATCTGACCCTGGTTAGCTACTCCAAGCTCAAGTGTAGAACCACCTGTACTGACAGACATAAGAGTTAACTGAAAATAATAAATTGAAAAATTTGATCAAATCAAACAAAAGATAAGGTTCTTGATGTAAGATGAAAAATATAAGAATCACAGAACCCAGGTAGATCAGCAAGAAAATTATGCCCTAAGGTTGAATTAGAAGAAAAGAAGTGGGGTGAAATTGAATGGAAGATAGAAGTTTGGAAGAAATGGAAAGAAATGGAGAGAAGGAAGAGAATTGCCTCAATAAAGAGGATGCATCAAAATCAATCAACTGTTTAAGATAGGGAATTTCGATTGAGATCACGAAAGAAGATAAGGAAATGAAGAACATGATCACAGTTGATGAAAAATCCACAAGAAAGATGAAGGAAACCCTCTCAAACCCATAATACAACCTAAAAGTGCAAATTAACATGAAGTCTAAATAATGCAAGCTACATGAAAATGCAAAGGTGTACTTGCAATAGGGTAACATAGGTTTTTGTGTGTTCATCATTCATTAGAGAATGTAAGAGAACTTATTTTCATCATTGGGCCATTATTACCGGACATCGGACAATCACACAATCATCACTAGTCACAAACGCAACTATGAAGATATGAATGTGATTTATATCGGCTTGGAATGTGGAAAGATTCTAACATGAGCATCAAAGACATGAAGGTCAAGATGACTACAATGTTAGCTTACCCAATTTAATGTACAAAACCATGCTCGCATCAAGACATAAAGCGCCGGGATAATACATGAGAATGGTTGTGCAAAAAACATTCAGGATGATGCCATAAATTCTTTAAGTGTGTCAAGGAGACAACAAGAGACATCAAGAGGTTCAAGACAACACCACAAGCGAAAAGTAAATAAAAACATGCCCATGCCCCAAGTCCTCTAGCTATGCATCATAGAGAGACTTATTAGACAAGGACACTCAACGAAATTAGTATCGAAGACACAAAGAAAAGATCATGGCATATCTCAAGCATTAAGTGTTGCAATTAAAAAAAATTTAAGTGTAAACTGATAATCGAGTTCCGAGGGATAAGGATTTCAGAATGCATGTGGAAGTAGGTAAGATCACATGACCGAACCGGATAAGACCAAACCGGAGCAAGTGTTGAAACACACGATGTCGGGTTGTGTTGAAAAACACAGTTGGGTTAGTGTTGAAAAACACCGTTTGCGAGGTGTCCTAAAGACAAGCATATCCAAGAGACCAAAGCTAACACAGTGATGCCCCTAGACAAAGACAAAGACCAATTCCAAACCAAGGCAATAAGGACAAGACATGATGGAGAAAGGCTAAGTGTCGAGGATGCATGCTAAGAAATAGGGATGCAAAGGCCTCAAGTAGCGCCTGTTTCCAGGTTTTCAGTACCATATATCAATTTTTTTGGAACTTTTTTCAGGATCATAATTATATACAAAGGATGCCCCCAGACAGAACGGGCATCAAGGATAGAACTTCTTCAGGTGCAAAAAATTGATAGGCTCAGGGAGCTGCTCCCCCTCTTCAGTAGATAGTAGATAGGCACCTGTGCCAAAAGCTGCTGTGATGATGTAGGGTCCAAGCCAATTAGGTTCGAATTTGCCCTTCTGTTCTCGATTCTGTTGGTTCTTAGGATTCTCTCACAGGACAAGATCTCCTACTTGGAATTCTCTAGGGTGAACCTTTTTGTTGAAGGCTTTGGACATCCGCTTTTGATAGACCCTCATATGGTCAAATGATGCTTTACGCTTCTCATCAAGAAGTTCCAATTCTTACAATCTCATGGCGCGATAGTCTTCATCTGTAACTAGACCTTTGAGAGAGACCCAAAGTGATGGAATCTCAACCTCTAAAGGTAACAGCGCCCGGTAGGTATGTGAGGAAAAGGAGTAGCCCGGTTAGATGCGAATACTGGGTCTATAGGCCCACGGGGCGGTTATCCCCAGCAGGTCAATGGGTCTCTACCATTCTTATGAAGCGTTACGTGCAAAATCTTGAGAATGGTTTGTTTGGAAGCCTCTACCTGACCATTGCAGCAATGGGAAGTAATGGAGGACCAATGATGCTTTATCTTGAATCTTTGGCGGTTCTTTAAGGTCCTTGTTTTGAAGCCCGACCTCCATTGTCGATGATGATCTCGGATGGCACTCCGCGCCGACCGGATATGGTTTAAAAATAAATAAAGACAACTGTCTTTGCACGAGGGAAATAGAAGATTAAGACAGGCCTACTACCCATTTTGTGAAGTAGTCAGTAGCAGTGATAATGAACTTATGCCCACCTGATGAGTTGGGATGAATCTGCCCAACAAGGTCAAAGGCCCATCGCTGAAATGGACAGTGAGATATAGAAGGAATTAGCTCCCTACCTGGAGCATGTATCAGGTGTCCATGTTTCTGACATTTTTCACAAGACTTAGCAAATTCTACTGCATCTATCTGCATCATAGGCCAATAGTACCCTTCCCTAAGCAACCTTCTAGCCATGGAAAGACCATTAGAATGTCCTCCACATATGCCCTCATGGATGTCAACTAGCGCTTGATCGGATTCCTCCTTTTCTAAGCACCTAAGAAGTGTTCCATCTAGACCCCTCCTATACAAATCACCAGAGATGAGGGAATGGTGAGAGGCGTTGTGGATAAGGTTTCTTCTTTTCGGTCGGTTAAAATGTATGGGATGATGCCATCGAAGATAATTAAATAACACCATAGCGGGGAGGATTCATGATTGACAAGGGTACAAATGACATGGCTTTTGAGATTGAGTCAAATATGGGATATCGTAGCTCTTCCACGAATTCATGTCTGGACTCATGTTCCTCTAAGCGAAGAAATTGAAGCAAGGGTGGCCATAGCATCGGTGCTTTGTTCTGACCCTAGGGATTTCTTTGAAGGTGACAAAGTAAATATGTCGTCTTAATAAATCAACCATTTTTTTTTGTAAGGTACCAACTTGTCATCTTTTGTTTGGTATTGTTCATTGACTTGGTTGATGATGTTGAGAATCCCCATAGATATGTGGATTACGTGATATTCCACTCTATACATTTTAGTCCATTTGTCAAAAGCCTCATACTACGACTATGTTGTTTGTGCATGGAAAGAGTAACTTGTAGATTTAGGAATAGTATACCCATGAGGAGAAACAAACAACACACGAGCTCGAGAACCATTTTGCATGCATGAACCATCAAAGAATAGTTTCCAAGATCTTTCAGTCATGTACATAAGATGCTCATCTGGAAAGTTGACTTGAATGGGCATATTATCTTGAATAGGAAAATTAGCCAGTTGATCTGCAATAGCTTGGCCTTTGATTGCTTTGCGCTCAATATACTCTATGTCAAATTCAGAAAGAATCATCATCCATTTAGCAAGTCTACCCGTGAGAGCAGCTTTACCGAGCAAGTATTTGAGAGGATCAATTTTTGCTATGAGGTGTATGGTGTGCGCGAGCATATAGTGTCACAATTTTTGAGAAGCAAACACTACTGCGAGGCAAACTTTTTCAATACTAGTATAATTAACCTCATAAGAAACAAGAGTGCGACTAATATAATATATGGCCCTTTCTTTCCCTTATTCATCTAATTGAGCCAACAATACTGATGAAGATTCGATGGTAGGGGCATATGAAATGAGAGAGGTTTTCTGGAATGGGAGGCGATACAAAATGGGAGGATTTTCAAGTATTCTTTAATTTGATCCATGCTCTTTTGGGAAATCCTCATTCCGGACACATTGAACACCTTTATGCAAATTTTTGTTGAAAGGTTGTGCTCTATCGCCAATTAATGAAATAAACCTCCTTATGGATTGAGAAAGCCCTTAGGAGCTCCTCATTTGGTGACATTTTTTTGGGGAGTGGCATGTTTATAATAAACCCAGACCTTTTAAGGTCGCTATTCCTTTAAATTTGAAATGATGAATCCCGTATAATTTGCCAGAAGTAACACCAAATGCACACTTTTTTGGGTTTAATCTTAGTTGAAATTGTTCCATGCAATCTAGAATCACTTCTAAATTAGCCAAATGTGTTCCTCTTCTCTTAGACTTAGCTAGGGTGTCATCCACATAATCTTCCACATTCTTATGCATCATGCCATGGAAGATGGTTGTCATAGCTCTTTGGTAAGTAGCTCCTGCATTTTTCAATCCAAAGGGCATGACATTCCAACAATAAGTACCCCAGGCACATGTGAATGCAGTCTTTTCTTGATCCTCGGGAGCTATCTTGATCTGATTATACCCAGAAAAACCATCCATCAAAGAATAGATCTCATATCCCGCTGTCATGTCCACTATCATGTCTATGTTAGGAAGTGGAAAATCATCCTTTGGGAATGCTCTGTTAAGATCTCTAAAGTCTGTGCAGATTCGAATGGTTTTATCATGTTTAGAAATAGGTACAATGTTGGAAATCCAGTCAGCATAGTCTATGGCTCTAATGAATCCTGCACCAAGGAGCTTTTCTAATTCAGCTTTCACTAAAAGAGCTATATGAGGGTGCATTTTTCTCAACTTCTATTTGACTGGTTTCACACCTGGAGCTATGGACAAATGATGCATAATGAGATTAGTGTCCAACCCTGGCATGTCTGAGTATGTCCATGCAAAGTTAATTTCCTTCTTTTGGAGGAACTCAGTATAGGCTTTCTTTTCTTCAGGTGATAAAGATTTAGCCAAGTGTACAATTTTTGGAACTTCCTCTGTGCCCAAATTAACAGCTTCTGTAGGTTCAACCAATACTGATGATCTGTCCTGGAAATAGCTTGGGAGACTATCAAGTACCTCATCTGTAGGTGCCTCTGGGAGGTTTTCACCTTTGGATACGTCTTTTATTTTTACTTTTTTTGGTTCTGACACCGCCACATAGTGGTTTTCTCCATCAGAACTCTTATTCTTTTTTTCTTTTCTTTTTATCTTGTGACTAAGGTACTTGATGTCAGGTTCTGTCATACTGGTAGCCGGTTCACTGGTGGAAGAGACTACAGGTTCAATGGCATTTAGATAGCAAGTGATCTCATAGTCATTGTGAAATGTCAAGAGTTGAGGCTCTTGGTACCGTTGAGACCAATCAATAAGGTTGGGGTGAACAAGGGGTAGGTTGATGACCGGTTCAAGATTAAGGATATAGGTGGTGTCATCTCTGGTGACTGTAGAATTGGAATCTGTCAAGTTTCCCTCTAAAGTGTCTAAAGCAGAATTTATCCTAGCAAGCGAAGAATCGTTTACTAATGTGACATGTGGGTTCCAATCTTCTAATCTAACACATGACTCATCAGTTACATCAGGTTGAGAACTATAAGCATGGACAACATCCATATCCAAGTCAACTATTGCATCTAAGAGTGAATCCCATTCAAACTCACGAGAGTCTATTTCTGAAATTATTGTTGGAGCCTCGTGATGTAGAAGCCTAAAGATTTGGAAGAGGCTCTTCTCCTCTAGCAATTTGCTCAATCACAAAATTATCTGAATTATCACCATCTGTTACAGCTGGGATGGAGACACTATCCATATTCAATCTTGCATTCATATAGTCACTATCTATTGCAAATGAGATAGGAGGAATATCAATTATCAAATCTCTTGAATCTTCCCAAAGGAGATTTGTTGAAGGTACCCAATCATCTGTTATGTCTTGTTGATTGGTCAAATCTGGTACATATTCTATGTCATCTTTACTATCCCGCCTATCAGAAATGGGGATAGTGCATTTATTGTTGTTCATAAAACCTAGGCCAACCGATTTCTTAGACTTACATGCAAAAAGATCATGATTGAGTGGTTCGGCTCTAACATCTAACCTGTGACTAAGAGGGCCATATCCTGGATAACCCATCTTCTTGACAAAAGTATATCCTCTCCCATAGGACTTAGGAGAGGGGGAGAAATTTTCATTGTGCTGGTATTTCTCCTCTTTGTATATCCAATCTCAAACAACTACTTCCTCTTTTTCATCTTGTATTGGTACTGAGGATTCAACAAACTTGTCAAATAGTGTCATTGCTGAAGATGATGGTTTCATCTCCTGTGAAGGCTTTCCATATGTCCTAGGGGAAACATGCATCTTTGCAAAAGAGTCAAGTTGATACCCCCCCATGCCAAGGTCTACTGACTTAAATTTGTTTTGACAGTCTGCTAAAGTTGTTTCATAATCCTCTGCTGCTCAGTTAAGAGTTACATGAACATTAGCTAAGATTGAGTTAATTGATAGGGTGTTATCCCCTGGTATGCAAATTTCTGTTCCATTGTAGGGGAACTTAACACACTGGTGGTAGGTAAGCGGCACTGCCTGCATATCATGAATCCATGGTCTACCCAGTAAAATGTTGTATGCAAGGGGTCCAGTATCAACAATTTGAAACAAGATATCATTTTCAACTGGGCCAATCCTGACAGGAAGGACAGCCAACCCCTTAGAACTTCGTTCTGCCTCATCATAGGCCTTTATGGTGATCGTCTTTCTAGTGTCGATCACTTGCTCTGAATAGCCCAAAGTTTTTAACAAATTCAAAGTACAGATATTTAACCCAACACCCCCATCAATCAACACATGCCTAACACGGGTTTTATGAATCATGACTTCAATGTGAAGGGCAAGATTGTGTGGATGGCTTAGGGATTTGTCATCATCTTCAGAGAAAGAGAGGTAATGTGGGCTAGTAATGTGATTCACCATGCCTTGGAATTGGTCTATATCAATGTTGTTGGGGACATTTGTTGTGCACAAAGCGTCCTCAAGGATCTGCTTATGTCTAGGGGACAACTCTAGAAGCTCTAAGATTGAGATCTGTGTTGGAGTTTTCTGTAACTGATCTACAAGATTGTAGTTTGGTTTGAGAGTAGTGGCGGACTTTATAGTGACATTCTTGGATACCACTTGCTTGGATTTGTTGGATGGACCTGAACTAGGCCCTCTGAGAATAATAGGGGCTTGACTCCTGGTAACAACATTAAGGGCTTGGGAAGATAACCTAGAATGAGGACCTCTCAACACCACAACAGGTTGGTTGTCAAAAATAGGGGGAGAGTCATAACCATGCAGGTCCTTACTCCTTATCATATTAACGCTTGGATCCACAACTTCAAGCATGTTTATCGTTGATTTTCAATCGTATAGGTGTAGTTGATCACTTTGCCATTCTCGGATTTTATGCCCCTAGCTCTAATTAGTGCCCTTAAAAGCCTTATGATCACATTGGTATTTAGGCCATCAACCGGTGCTTTCCACTTTCTATAAAATCTGCATTTATTATGTTTTAACCTTAACAAGTAACATGCCGCAACATTATGAATTTACAATGCCTTGTCATCCCCACCAATGTATTTAGATCTGTGAAATGAAATTTTGCGGTGACTCATATGCTAAGTTGTTAGCAATGAGAGTTTTGAGAATATCCTCATATGAGTCACCCAATTTGGTAAATTTCCGCTTCTGGTTTTTGGGCCTCTCCTGATATCTTGGTTTACTTTCTTGTTGTGGAGGTGCATTAAGCTTCATTGCTTGCATAGGCTTAGTCAAAATAAGAACACTTTGATCTCTTGATCAGGAAGAATCCACAACTCCATCATTGACAACTTGTTTGTTTTTGTTCCAATTGTTGTTCTTCCCTTTATCCTTATTGTTGTGTTGACCATTGTTGGTATTATTGTTATGTATGGTCAAAATGCCTTGTTCTTTTAGAACATCCTCAATGCGGCATGTAGTTTCAATCATGGTATCAAAGGAAGTGAAGACTATCTTTTTTGATCTCGTATCTCATTTCAGGCACCAAATTACTAACAAGTATGTCAATCTTTTCATCCTCATGGATCATCCTAGGATACCAAGAACATTGTCTCCTCCACCTTTGCAAGAAGGTAACAAAGGGTTCCCCCTGATTTTGTTTCAAGTTGCATAGGTCCAACATAGTAACAGATCTTGACAGATTATATGCGAAGTGTTGAACGAATCTATGAACAAGTTCTCTAAAAGTCTTGACAGTAGGAGTGATATTGGTAAACCATTCCATTGCTTGTCCTTTAAGACTCCTAGG
>VDFB02000017.1:18673373-18778939 GCA_007258455.2 Sequoia sempervirens
GTTTTGGGATTTTCTAAGATTTTGATTGTTTTAGGGTTTTCCTAAATTTTCAAATGTTACTGTGTTTTTCTAAGTTTTCCAGAAGTTTTTGGGTTTTTCAATATTTGAAAGTTTAGGGATCTTTGAGAGTCTGACCAAGAACCTAACCGAAAAGACCTATCCTATGGGCCTTAGAGGTTGATCAAAGATAAGCCTTGCCTACGTTATACACATAGAGACCATGTAGTTTGACCGAATTGACTTATTGAAAATGAGAATAAGAAGAATTGAGGAAATGTCAGTTTATTATGATAGACTCTGAAAGGAATGACCTAGGGTGTCTCTGTTGGAAACAAGCTAAACTGAGAGCGGGGTGAATTGGTGTTATGCAAAAATTAAATTTATTATTATGATCTTTAATCCACTTAGAACATTCAACCAAAACTAATATGCAGAAACAAAAAGAAAAAAACCACAACACCATAACACAAGGATTTTTACATGGAAACCCTATTAGGGGAAAAACCACAGTGGATGGCCAATCCACAATATGTTATGAGTATACCCAAAAGAAATATTACAATATGGGAATGCACTTGCATTCATACACACTTCCTAGAGCTCACTACTCAAAATAGAAAGGCTCACTTACAAAGATTTGGATTAGATCCAAGAGAATGAACTGAGAGAATAAAATCTACAAATGCTTGATAATAGTTCCAATTAGGTTGAATAGTCGATCTTTGCACTTTAGACTAATTCTGCACTTTTTCTCTGCTCTTCTTTGACTCGCATCACAAAATATTTAATGCGAAAGTAAAACTGTGCATAATCACTTTATCACCCTTCTGATATTCACAACACACATAGAAACACCTTCCACACACACCAAAATGATATATTTTATCACTTATATATATATATGCGGCTAGGATTTAATTGCTACAAGTCGGCTCCAATAAAATAGAAAAATATTTGCAACTGTCAGCTCAAATCATAAGTAATATTCAATGTGCATCCACAATGATCAGCCATAAGTTAGCTCAGACCGAAAAAAAAAGCACAAACACAAAAAATTTGAATAAACACTCCTTGAATATCTACGACACATTAGATCAGCAGGGTAGCCCTCCGAACACAAATGAACAAAAAGATATTCAACCGAATCTCCAAACTTGCACACAAATTCATATGAGGCATTGAGACTTTTAGATAACATAATACATACAATTATCAATATCCCATATGATCCACAACTCAAAATAACAATGGAAAAATTGTATGTGAATTGATGAACACAAAACTGTAGGATACTCTACTCTATAAGACTGTCACCAAAGTGTCTGTCGATATGAGAAATTTATGACATGCGGATCCAATTACCGACTAGGTTCACCATCAATAACAACACCAAAAAGAATTTTCAATCTCTCTTTCCAACAATCTCCCCCTTTGGCATTAATGGCAACACTTCTAGTGAAAAATGACTAAGTGTTGGATCAGTACCAACATTAATAACAATGCACCTTCAAAAAATTCAAAAGGAATATTCAAGAATAGCTTTGAAATGAAACTCCCCCTAAGATGATTATACATTTTTCACTGCATAACTCTCCCCCTTTGACATCAATGAAAAAATTGGGGAAACCCAAAAATGTCAAAATTTCAAACTATACAAACTTACACAAATTTGAAGATATTTGCAAAATCTCATTTCAACACGCTTAAATTTGTGTTCCATACCCTTTTGAGACTCTCCAAAATTGTTATGTGACCACAAACCAAATAAGATTATTTTTCTACAGAGTCAAAATTTATTGGGTCACTAGCTGCTATAGCATCTTTGGCTTCCTTGAATGCACTCACCATTATTTCAATCTTTGGAGCAATTAGTCCTCTATGTTCACATGCTCTCTCTATAATCCCATAATTTTCATGCTTCAAAATTCTTATCTTGGCAAGTAGAGATATTACTTGACCTTCTTGCTTACCAACATCAACAATAAATGGATCAAAAGCATCAGAAATAGTAGTGAATTGATTTTCAAGATCCTTCACCTGTTTCTCATTGACTTCAATAAATTTGGACAAAACCAAACATGACTTATAAGCTTTTCCACCTTCATTTAGTGAGCCTTGAATATTTTTCATACAGGTGGCTAATAGAGATTTATCATTTTCAATCATCTCTTTCAACCTACTAAACCTTTTTCCATCAAACTCTTTATGCACTTTAAACATGGCTAATTTCTCAAGAGACTTGAAATGAGTACTTCCAGAATTTATAAGCTTCTTCAATTCACCAGAAGAGGAACCTATTGGATCCTTAGCATAAGTAGGCATAATTTTCTCTAGAACTCCAAATGCAAGACCTAAAAGTTCACTGTCCTCAATGTGGGACTTCAACAATTCTTCTTTGGCTTTCGCCTAGGCAAAGGATGCAACTTTCATTTTATGAATTGGGGACAAAGAGGATAGATTGATTAGACCATTAACGAATTTAGGATCAAATTCTTCCTATTGATCCACCAAAAATTTCTTCACTGCCTCAGCAATGTCTCTTGCATCCACTGGAATTTCCTTGACTTGAAATTTTTCTTCTTCAAATTCTTGTTCTTCAACAACTGTTTATTGATTGCTTTTAGGGGCTTCAACTTCTTCATTTTGTATCTCCTTTTCTTCAACTAAGACAACCTTAGGAGCTTCAGTCTCCATAGGTACTTCTGTATTACCCACATCAGGAGGAATCTAAACATTCTCAACAACTACATTCACCTCCTCATGTACCAGATTAGATACATCTTCAACATTCACTTCCTCAACATTGATCTTATTCCTTGACAAAAATGGTTCCAGAATTTTCTTGGTTTCATCAGCAACAACATCAGTTTCACCGATCATCAGTTTTTTTACCCTTATTTTGCTTTTGAATTCCTTCTTGGATTTTTTTAGCAGTGACTTCATCTCCTCGATAGACATTTTAGGACATAAGTCTGCAGGATTTTTTCTTCTCATATGCTCTTCTTCTATCCTAGCAGCTACTCTTCTCATTTCTAGAACATCATACAGACTCTTCGGTAAACCAGACATAATTTCAACAAGAACTTTATTAAAAATATTCAAATGTTTTATTATTGCCTCCTCAACGATTCTTTGTCTTGATTCATCAAAAGTTTCATACCACTTGTAAAGGGGCTTGAGATTCCCATCCTTGACAACAACATTCTGAACTTCTTCAACTGATATACCTGTCTTGTAATTTTTTTCCTTCTTCTTTTCCTTTTCCTCTTCACTAGAGGATTTTCCCTTGGTTGGATTTGTAGCCTGAGTGTCGAAAGCCTTCATTTATATCACATATTCATTTGTATCAGTCTCCTCATCTTCTGAGATGGATTCATAGGTTCTTGTTCTCTTCTTCTTCTTCCTCTTTCTGGAATCCTTGTCTTCAGCTTTCACAAGAACTGGCTTGGTTGCAGGAGTGGATGGGGATGAAGAATTATTTGTTGATCTAGTGTGGGTAGAGGATGCTCTCGGACTAGCAAATTGGGTTTTTGTTGGCTTTTCTCCTATTTTAGCTTCATCTCTCTTCTTTCTAGATTCTTTCAAGGATTTTGCAGGTATACCCAAACTTTTTGTGATGAATTCCACTTCTTTCCTTACTCTTCTAATAAGCTTAGGATTTTTTAGCTCATCATGCACCTGCATAGTCTTTTCATCATAGGTGCCAAACCTCTCTTCTTCTAGATCTCAAGGTTTTTCAAAAAAATGTTTTGCATACATTTCCAAGACATTCTCCTCGACTTCATATCATGTAGGCATGATCCATACCATTCTGGGATTAGAAACTTCCATTAGGCATTGGTCAGTATCCACCATTAAGAAAATTGTATCTTTGTACTTCTCTACAATCAGAGTAGGAATTATTTCCCTAGCATGCATCATACTCTAATTTTTTTTGAAATACCCCAAGAGGGTAGTTGTTCTAGTCTATTTGTCACTAGATCCATACAGTATGTCTCTTATTTGAACAACAACAAGTTAATTTCTTTTTCAATGGACTTTTCCAACACCTGAAACTTCACCCATTAAATAAAAGAACATACATAGTAGCAAATTATGATATTTAAAGGTGTTCTTTTTATTTTTCTTCATCTTACCCAAATTCTCTATCAACTAACTCCTAAACAATTCACACAAGTCATAATCTACATTTTATTTTACCATCTAATAGGTTGCATAAATGGAAATACCAGATATTGAATTATCCTAGCTGAAGTGGTAAACCTTGTAAACAATGACCATTGATGCAAATTTCACATCCACTTCAGCAATGTCATCGATTTTCATTTATCTTCTATCGAATTGTGTACATGTTGCATAAGTAACTGCCTGATTCTTTACAGATTTCTAGATTGGCAGTCCACCAAAGGAATTTAGACATGTGACTGCGCTTATAGCTTCTTTCATAATCTTGAAAGGTATATTCAACCACATGAACTCGGCATGAACTCGTCTTAGAATATATCTCACCCATTCACTTTCCTCAAATATGGGGAATTTCACCATCTGCATGAACTTCTTCACTTCTAGCGTTTTGTATTTTGGCTTAACAATGAAATCTTCTCCAATTATATGGTTGGAATACAGATTTAGTAGTTGTGATCTTGCCAACTCTTCAATGTTAGCATGAATGTAGGCCCTAATTTCTTCAGTATGAAAGACACCATATGGTACAAATGAAAATGCAACGAGTGGATCAGTGTCAACAAAATTATAAGGATTCCATTTAAACTTTGGACAGGGCTTTTCCTTGACTTCTACTACTAATGAAGTGGCCATTTTGCAAATTCTCAGGTTTTTATGATAAATACCTTTTCATCGGATCAAAGTTTGATCGCTGAATCTTCTTCACACTTGAATCTACCGTAACCTAGCAAAGTTCACTCCAGGGCTCTCAAACTTCTACAATGCAAAGTGACAAATGAAGGATAAAAGTGAGTTTTTATCATCGCAATAAATGCATTAACACTAACTAATCCAATTACTTTGTTTCCATCAACATTGATGGATAATTCTTCTGCGGATCTTCAAAACTGTGAGACACTACCTCCAATTGGTTGAACAACATCTGAAAAGTATCTAAGCACTTACTGAACTCATCCACATTCCGATGGAAATTACCGGTTTGGGGTTAATAGATTTTCTTGATAGCTCCCCCTAGGCCAAAAGCCTAAAACTAATTCCCAGAGGAATCACCAGAAACAGATTCTGGTGCTGGCACATTCTCTTCAACAAAGGGATCCTTCTTCACCCATTTCTTCTGCATTTTCCTCCTAATCACATAAGTGGTGACTTTTTTTTCCCTTAACATCCTGCTATATTTTTTGATTTATCGGACTGTTTCTGCTCCAATAGAATCTAGCAGTTTGGCCAAATTTGTTATAGTTGTAACACACAACATTTCTCTATCCAGACCTAGTGTTCCACTTATTTTGCCTTGTCCTGCATTGGTTAGCAATATTCCCAAGTCCATTGGATGCATAGCATCTGACATCTCTATGAAAGTTGTTGATCACATTTATGCATTCATTTGACTTATGACCAAACTTATTATAATTGAAGCACTGACCTGAGAATGATGGCCCACTTTGATTCATCCTACTTCTACACTGAGAAGCCATATGACCAAACTTGTTGCAATTAAAATAGTAACCATTGAATCTTTGAGCATTTGGTTGTCTTACCAGATTCATCCTAGCTCCAATCATCTAATTTCCTTACCTGAATCTTCTTTCTTCAAATATGGAACTTTCTCCTTCTTGATAGCCAAGACCTTTCCTGTCACCATCAGTTCTCTGACCTTTAATCAGTTCATCAAGCTTGGTTGAGCTAGCTTTGAATTTTTCCTTGTACTCATTTGTAGCAGTAAGTTCATTTATGAGATCATCAAGTTTTTCTTCAAGCACTTCCTCATTGTTCAATCAACTGCATTCTTTAGATTTTTCCTTCAAGGATTGAGCAATCTTTTCTTCATTATTCTTTTTATTTTCAATCTCCTTGGTCATTCTCATCATGATAGATTCCATCCCATGCTTTAGGACAACATTTTCTCTGGAGAAATTTTCACATTCTTCTATTTTCACCTTCAAGGCATGACTCAGTTGTTCATCTTCCATGCTTCTATTCTTCTACTGAAGTTGATCACATAATTCCTTTCTTTTTTCCCTTGATTCATTGATTTTGTCTTTTAATGACTGAATCAATTTCTCTGTATTCTCAAGACTTTCCTATAGATCTTGGTTCTCATATTTTGACTAGTCAAGATCATCAAGGGCCACCACAAGTTGTTGTTGAAGACTGCCTGAATCCATTGAAAAAAATTTCCAAGATATCCCCAAGCTGTTAGACTTCTTTAGAGGAACTAGCTTTGATACCAATTGCTGGAAACAAGCTACATGAAGAGGGGGGGTAAATCAATGTTCTACAAAAATTAACTTTATTATTCTAATCTTTAATCCACTTAGAACATTCAACCAAAAGTAATATGCAAAAAAAAAAACAAACAACCAAAACACCATAACACAAGGATTTTTATGTGGAAACCCTGTTAGGGGGAAAACCACGATGGATGGCCAATCCACAATATGTTATGAGTATACCCAAAAGAAAGATTACAATATGGGAATGCACTTGCATTTAGGCACAATCCCTAGAGCTCACTGGTCAAAATAGAAAGGATCACTACCTTACAAAGATTTGGATGAGATCTAAGAGAATGAACTGAGAGAATAGCATCTACAAATTCTTGATAATAGTTACGGTTAGGCTCAGTAGTCGATCTTCTACACTTCAAATTGATTATGCACTTCTGCATTGCTCTGATTCACATCCCAAAATATTTAATGCACAAGTAAAACTATGCATAATCACTTTATCACCCTTCTAATATTTGTAAAAAATGTCGAAACACCTTCCACACACACCAAAATGATATATTTGATCACTTATATATATCTACAGCTAGGATTTAGTCGCTACAAGTTGGCTGCAATAAAATAGAAAAATATTTGCAACTGTTGGCTCAAATCATAAGTAATATTCAATGTGCATCCACAACGGCGGCCATAAGTTAGCTTGGGCCAAAAAAAAATGCACAAACACAAAAACATTTGAGTAAACACTCCTTGAATATCCATGACACATTATATCAATAGGGTCACCCTCTGAACATAGATGAACAAAAAGATATTCAACCTTATCTCCAAACTTGCACACAACTCCATATGAGGCATTGAGACTTTCAAATAACACAATACATACAATTATCAATCTCCCATGAGATCCACAACTCAAAATAACAATGGAAAAACTGTATGTGAATTGATGAACAAAAAATTGTCAGATACTTTATTCTACAAGACTGTCACCAAACTGATGACATGCGGATCCAATTATCGACTAGGGTTGCCATCAATTCAACAACACCAAAAATTATTTGCAGTGTCTCTTGCCAAAAGTCTCAAGGGAACATATGATGGCCTTTCCTATGTTCAAGCTCAGAGATGACATAGTTTGACAAAGGTTTTGTTTTTGGATTTTTGATGTTTTGACCTTTTTAGGGTTTTTGATATGTTTTGGATGTTTTTGGATTTTTTACTTTACAATTTTGTGAATATTTTTTAATTTTAGTTGTACATGACTTTGCAAAGTTTTTTGGATTTTTTGATAAATGTTTTATGATTTTTTTTCGTATTTTTGATGAGATTTCTAGTAACCTTAAGATATACAAGAACCTGATATGATCCATAACAAATTTCCCCCAGTGTGACACAATAAAATACCTTGATATAGGCATGAAAAATTGACCTTAGGAATATGCCAAGTAGTACTAAAGGGGATACGATACTTCACAACATCAAGCTATCATAAGGATGCAGAAAAGAGATGGAATAAATAGGATGAATGATGCTCTGGATGGATGGTGATGCAAAGAATGATAGGGTAAAGATCCAAATAATAGATGGAGGTGTTTTATTTACATGAGGCACCTGTTTGCCAGATTTTCACCAAGGTACTTTCCCAAAGTTCCATAGAAGTGGTTTTCACTAGAGGATGGTTTCTTCCTTTACTTTTTCAATGGTTTTTCTATTTTTTTTAGATTTTGATCATTTTTTCATTTTTTTTGTATTTTCAATTTACACCCTTCAAGACTAGGCATAAAACTTTTATAAGATGTAAGTTGTTAGTTGGCTCCTACAAGGGTTCACCTTCAGGTGTTGATAATTGATATGCTCTCGATCCATAGCTTGTTGTGATGACTGTTAGTGAATGAAATGGTATAGGAGGATAAATATACTAAAAAATGAATGACTCTCAACCCAGATTTAGCACCAGTGTAAATATGCTACTAGATCTAAAAAGACCACAATTGCATTTGTGCCTTTTCTCTATGTTTTCTCAAGGTACAACTCCCTCACAAGATTTTCAATGAATTTAACTAAGCTAATGAACACGGGTATGCTTTTGAATAGAAATTAGAAAGGTAGAAAACATGAGTTCATAAATATGAAACTAACACGAGAGCATAAATCACAACCATATATGACCAACACAAAGATTGAAAACCGATGACCATCCAATCAAAAGAAAAAGATCATATTGTAATAAATGAACACCATATAGCCCATCTCACAAAGGAGATATAACTATATTGCATGCATGATGCAAACATTAGAGTAATAAGCATATCATTAATTTCATAACAAAAAGGTCACAAATTATTACAATCTAAAAATAAATGCCAAATCCCTCTCAATAACACCAACAGGTGTATATTCAGAGAACCCCTATCTTCTTCTCTATTTTCAAATATATAGTGAACCAACCCCACTATACGATCACCAAATCCGTTACTAAATTGGAAGTCTTCTTGGTTCTTCCCATCTTCTTAGAAACTACTACAGATTGATCAAAATAATTAACCTAGAAAATGTAGTGGCATCGGGCAAGAAAACTAATCTTTATCTTGCAAATGGTTTTTGAATGCCCTTTCACATAATCAAATAATTAATGCAACATCAAGGAGACACCATCTGATAGCACATGTATACTTCTTGATGGGAAATGTAATTTTAAAACTAGCTCAAATATTCCATTAATTTGAACTGAAATGCTATCTCATTAAATTCCTTGGGAAAAAAGCACCAATGTTCAACCAATCTTCTATAAATTCAACTAGTATCACTACTCTTTGTCATTCAACAACATCTAACATGGTGAGCTCTCAGAGTGACAATAATTCTACAATGACTTCATTGTTGTGGAGGAGATCGAGTGTAGTGCATTGTTCAGGCACATATGAGATCAGCTGAAGGAGGTCTTCACAATACAAAGTGAGGTGGAAGAAGAGGTGTTTCAGAGCATTCCAGGTGAAGCATTCCTGAGCCAAGCACATGTTCCAACACCACCATGCTGGAGTGTTTCATAAATACCATCATCAAGACTTCCGACCACCGTGACTAGGGTGTGAGAGAACTGGAATGCCTGATAAAAATTGAATTCCATCATCATGTCAATGTGGTGATCACTGGGCCCAACCACTACCCTTGAAATGGATTGATAGTTGATGCCATCTCCATAGCATCAACCCTTCAAGATGAGACACTAGAGGAAGTTGTGGCTCTTCCATGTGTACGAATCATAAGAAATGATATGGGACTCTTTGTGCAATTCCTTTAGTCGCATGAGAACCTGTTGTGACCTAGTCAAGTTGAATGCCTCCAAACTATGTTCGAGGGAATTCGAGTGCTAATGTTTTCCCTATGTGCTTGAACAAAAGTCTTTTTTTTCTTTTTTCTTGGATATGAACTTTTGTAGTTCTAATGCAATGTAAAAACATACTTATATATAAATAAAATATCATTTTGGGTATCCTTTTATTCTCGTATGCATGGATTTATTTGCTTCTATTCATATCATATTTGAAAATGTTGGTTTCTTTTTCTACATAATACATTGGTTATGTAAATTAAACTTTCTATTATTCTATTAATCATTGAAAAGCTTTGGGGCAGTAAAATGGGTAGTGTGCATAACTTATTAAAACACCGCCTAGGTTTCAAACAACTTAATGAATACCACCTACAAACATAACTTGTGGGGGAAGCTAACGGATAAGCTCTGACACATGATAACTCATCCCATGATTTACTCACATACATACGTACACCTTTTTCAAGGAAAGGCTAGGTTCAAACAAAGTTATAAAACACCACCCAACAAAAGTGTAACAATACAAGCAGTAAAGTCGAAGGTTAGAAGAATATCAGAAAATCCTACCTTAGTTCAAGTAGTACAACAAAACACCACCCAAAAATGAGTTTAAGTAAAATGACTAAGGAAAAAGATAAGACAGTTTAAAGTATGGAGAAGGTCATGCTTATGAGTAACAATAGCTTTGATTAGGGACAAGGACTATAGAGGATGCAAAGAACCCAACATGTAATTCCATTCCTTATCCATTGGGAATGGATTCAAAATGAAAAGAATACCAACCCAAACAAAAATCCAAAAATGAACACACCAAAATTGCAACTATTTACAAGGTAGGACAAACCTACCGAAGAAGGAAAAGTAAGGGTAACAGTCACACAAACCCATTCACCGAATGAGAGAAGAATAATCCTTTCTTGAAAAGGCCCACCTTCATGTACAGTCTTCAAAGCAAGTCTAGGAATATTGACACTCCAACATTGATACGGACAAAAATGTGACCACATTCCAACAATTTCCCAAAAAGCCACTCTTCATCAAAAATGTCATCCTGCTGCCATTTTGTCAGCAGTAGATCATCCTTTATTAGTCAATTTCCATAGTTGAGACTTGTCAATCCAGGTATATCCAATCCTGACACAAAATTTTGAGTTCTACACTCCTCCCTGATATTACATTTCTCATACACCCCTCCATTTTTTGAAGAGTCACCATAGGAAACAATATTCTCCTTAACTTCATCACACCTTTCTTTGGTCAATTCATTTTCATAAAAGTTAATTACCTTTATAAACTGATACAAAATAGAAATTGATTAAATTCTTACCTATAACTATGCACCAATATCACCTACCTCCAATAGAGGACTATCATTTTTCCCAATGTTTCCTTGATTATGACCATCTTCAACCAATGATAAACAATATTCATTCTCAGAAATAAATTTATTAGCAATTAAATTTTTGAAGAGAGGATTATCATATACTTCAAATTCATCAAAATTGAAAAGAGGGTTATGATAAATTGACCATCTCTCTTCCTCTTGTGAGGTACTATTTGCGAGATCTCCATTTTCTTCTAGATGAAAACATGTACTCTCATCCACCATTTCTTTCAAGGAGAAAACTTTGTAGTTTGGAATAGGAAGGGAATTCGACATCAAGTTCTTTAAATTAGCCTCAAAGGAGAAGGACTTATCTTCAAAAAGAGGAGGAGAAATAATTGCTGACTTCTTCTACAACTCATTGTCTTCATCACCACCAGATGAGCTGAGATCACTTTAAACCTCAAATGAGGTATATAAACTAAAATCCTGATCACTACAATGTTAATCTCCTTCCTCGCTAGGCTACTACATGCTATCAAAAAATGTCAAATTAATGTTTTCAATAGTCGGGTGAGCTAATTATGGTTATTTATGGCTTTTAACCCTGAACTCAGAGTATAACTTACAACTAGCTTTAGGCTTCACATTTGCACCTAGTTTCCATTTTTCCACAGCTATCAAATCATCCTCAACATTCACTTCTTCCAATTGAGCTCTCTCAATCCCTTGAACTTTGTCTCTCTTTTGAGGATTAATTGAATGTCAGGATCCAAAGCGGAAATAAAAATATGAAACTAGATCTCCTCACTGGGTCTTTCTAGAGCAGGAATTCGTTCAAGAGACCAATTGAATCAATATACAAAATCCCTCAGTGTTACAGCCTTTTACTTCATGATCTGAAAGAAAAGATGTAGGGTAGCCACAATGATAATTGGAGTTTTGTAGTGTTGGAGGAAATTTGTTTTGCGAACATTTCATCTGGTAATGCTTCCTTTTCCAAGTCCCTTGTACCATTCTTTCTCTTTCTCAATCAGGTTATCACTGAAAATTCTTACAAAAACATCCTCTTCTTGAATTTCTGAAATTTCACTTACTGTAGTCATAGCTAGGATGTGTTCCTCAGGATCTTGTTCATTTTGACCAAAAAATTTAGGGAACCGTTTGTAGGAACCCTAGGGTAAATCAAGATATTATGACAAGGCAAGTGAGCCAACTTGATTACACCAAAGATTCAGGGCCATAGATGGTCAGAGTCAGCAACTCACACATGAGTAAAAATTGGGAAAGAGAATTATTGGGTTAATTTCTAGGTGGTGGATGAGCTAGAGGAAGATTATGAGATTGAGGAAGCGATGGGTCCCTTGGATGATGAAACAACCAATTAGGTTGACGATCAAGATGACGAGGAGGGTTTTTGTAGTAAATGAATATCAACCTTGGAGGGTGTTCAACTACTAGTGTAGGTGGATGCTAGGCCAACTCTTCCTCTTCTTCCAAGGAAATATTCACTTGCATATAATCTGCTACATTCCTTCTATATATCCAAGTGAGTGTATTTAATTGTGAAATGTTGTCTTCTTGCTCTACTTCCACCCAATCTAAATATGGCTACAAAATAGGAAATATGTTATTATGAGGAAGTACCATCTTGCCACATGATGTGACAAAGATTTTCAGACTTTTTCAATCAATTCGGTTTGTCTCCACAACAGAGTCGCCAAAAATTTGTTAGTGAATGAAATGGTTCAAAGGATAAATATACTAAAAAATGAATGACTCTCGACCCAGATTTAGCACCAATGTAAATTTGCTAATAGCTCTGAAAAGAACACAATTGCATTTGTGGCTTTTATCTGAATTTTTTCAAGGTACAGTTCCCTCAAAAAAAATTCAATGAATTTAACTAAACTAATGAACACGGGTATACTTTTGACCAAAAAGCAGAAAGGCAACAGACGCTACTTCATAAATATGAAATTAATGTGAGAGCGAAATCACAGCCATAGATGACAACCACAAATATTGAAAACCTATGACCATCCAATCAAAAGAAGATCATACTATAATAAATGAGCACCATATAGCCAATCTCACAAAGAAGATATAACTATATTGCACGCATGATGCAAAGATCAAATTACTAAGCATATCATTAAATTCATAACATAATGGTCATAAATTATTATAGTCTAATAATAAATGCCAAATCCCTCTCGATAACACCACCAGGTGTATATTTGGAGAACCCCTATATTCTTCTCTATTTTAAAATATATAGTGAACCAACCCTACTGAACGGTCACCAAAGTCATTACTAAATTGGAGGTCTTCATGTTTCTTCCCATCTTCTTGGAAACTGCTAGAGATTGATCAAAATAATTAACCTGACAAATGAAGTGGCATTGGGAAAGAAAACATATTTTTATCTTATGAACAGTCACTGAATGACCTTTCACATAATCAAATAACTAATGCAGCATCAAGGATACGCCATCTAATAGCACATGTATACTGCTTGATGGGAAATGTAATTTTAAAACTAGCTCAAATCTGTAATTAATTTGAATTGAAATGCTATCTCATTAAATTCCTTGGAAAAAACACCAATGTCAAACCAATCTTCTATAAATTCAGCTAGTGTCACTACTCTTCATCATTCAACAAAATCTAACATGGCAAGCTCTTAGAGTGATGGTAATTATGTGAATGCCTTCATTTTCCTAGAGGAGATCGAGTGTAGTTCGTTGTTCAGGAACATATTAGATCAGTTGAAGGAGGTATTCACGATACAAAGCGAGGTGGAAGAAGAGGTGCTTCACAGCATTCTGGGTGAAGCATTCCTGATCCAAGCACATGTTCACAATACCACCATGCTGGAGCATTTCATATATATCTCATCAGGACTTATGGCCATTGTGACTGGGGTGTGAGAGCACTGGAATGCCTGGTAAAGCCTAAATTCCACCATCATGTCAACATGGTGATCACCGGGCTCAACCACTACCCTCAAAATGGACTAATAGTTGACCCCATCTGCATAGCATTGAACCTTCAAGATGAGACATTGGAGGAAGTCATGACTCTTCCACATGTACGAGTCATAAGAAATGATATGGGGACTCTTCGTGCAATTCCTTCAGTCAAACGAGAACTTGTTGCCACCTGGTCAAGTTGGATGCCTCCAGACTGTGATCGAGGGCTTTCAAGTCCTGATGTTTACCCTATGTGCTTGAATGAAAAGTCTCCTTTTGTTTTTTTTTTTTTTATATGAATTTTTTTAGTCAAATCAGACAATTTTGTAGTGCCAATGCAATGTAAAAATGTACTTATATAAAAATAAAATATTATTTTGGGTATCCTTGTATTCTCGTATGCATGGATTTGTTTTCTTCTATTCATATAATATCTAAAAAAATTGGTTTCTTTTTCTACATAATACACTAGTTATGTGAATTAAACTTGTTTTTATTCCATTAATCATTGAAAATATTTTAGGCAGAAAAATGGGTAGTTCATGTAACTTAGTAAAACACCGCCTAGGTTTCAAACGACTTAAATAATACCACCTACGAACATAATTTGTAGGGGAAGCTATCATATAAGCTCTAACACATGAAAACTCCTCCCATGAGTTACTCACATACATATGTACACCCTTTTCAAGGAAAGGCTAGGTTCAAACAAAGTCATAAAATACCACCTAGCAAAAGTGTAACAATACAAGTGGTAAAGTCAGAGGTTAGAAGAACATAAGAAAACCCTGCCTTAGTTCAAGCAGTACAAAAAAATTCCACCCAAACACAAGTTTAAGTAAAATGACTAAGGAAAAATATAAGACATTTTTAAAGAAAGGAGAAGGTCACGTTTATGAGTTACAACGACAAAGGGACCCAACTAGTTAGTCTCAAAATTTATTTTACTATCCCCATCTAGAAGATTTTTCTGATTCTTTTTTAGAACAAGATCCCCTACCTGGAAAGACCGACATCTGATCTTCTTGTTATATCTCTGTTTCAGTTGATTTTGATATACTTGCAAGTGATTGAGGGTGTCAAGATGATACTCATTCAATGGAGATACTCTATATTCTTCATCAATGATCAGGTTTTGTAGTGACACTCACAATGATGGGAGCTCAACCTCAATAGGAAAGATGGTTTCTGACCCATAGACTAGGGAGAAAGGGGTTGCACCTATTGGCATGTGGATATTGGTTAGATAGGCCCAAAAAGTAGGATTTAACTGCAGATTCTAGTCATGACCAGCTTCATTGACCGTTTTCTTTAGGATTTTCATAATAGTCTTGTTTGTAGCCTTAGCTTGACCATTTCCTTGGGGATAATATAGGGTAGAGTATCGGTGTTAGATGTTGAATCTTTGGCGTAGCTCTTTTGCATCTTGATTCTTGAAGGGTATTTCTTTGTCTAAGATAAGGGTTTGCAAACACCATAATGGCAAATTAGGTAATTCAGGAAAAACTTGACAATTTTCTTCCCCATTATGTAGATCATAGGGATGGCTTTGAACCACTTGGTAAAGTACTCATTAGCTATTATGATAAACTTGTGGCCATTGGATGAGGTTGGAGTGTTCTTTCCTATGAGGTCAAGTCCCCATTGTGAGAAATGCCAGGGTGTGATTATCGGTTGTAATTCCTGAGCTGGAGCATGAATCAAATCTCCATGCTATTGACATTAGACACATTTCTGCACATACTGATGAGCTTCTCTTTCCATGATTGGTCAGTAGTACCTTGTCCTCAACATTTTTTTAGCTAATTTCATACCACTAGAATGGGATCCACATATGCCATTTTTTACTTCTATTAAATCATTCAAGGCTTCCTCTTTGTTAAGACATCGTAGTAATGTTCCTTCAATTCTTTGGTGGTAAAGGGTATCACCTAGGATCACGAATTGGGATTCCTTCTTGACAATGGTATTTTTAGGTTCGAGGTGATATAAGATGGGAGGATTCCTCTGCTAAGGTAGATAAATATTCATGATACCATGGGGATCTAGGACCAACAATGACACACATGAATTCAGATTCAAGGATTTCAAAAGTCGGTACGAGAAGTTGTTCTACCAAGAATTCACATTGGAGGATGTTGTTCGGCATGTCTAACAATGATCTAATTGTTGCCATAACATCCACTACCCTATTGTTCATGTGAGTAATTTGATCAAAATTTATGTCAATGAAAAGTTCCTTGAGACTTTGCACCATCTAGTTGTACAAAGTAAGCTTGTTACCCTTAATTTGATAGTCATCATTGACTTGGTTGATAACCATCTGTGACTCACCATAGAATTTTATCTCTTGTATATACCACTAAACTACTATCCTTAGACCTATGATTAGGGCTTCATACTTAGCAATGTTGTTAGTGCATGGGAATGATAGCCTATATGACTTTGGAATGTAATCACCTTGACGAGTGATGAAAAGAATACCAGATCCTAATCCATTTTGGGTGAAGGATCCATCAAAGTACATCTTCCACTAATCTATGAGATTGATAAGGAACACTGATTCATCAGGGAATTCAGATATCAACGGGTTCTCTACATTGATAGGTGCTCCTACTAGTTTTTCTACGATAACTTGTCCTTTGATTTCCTTGCACTCCACATAATCTATGTCAAACTTAGTTAATATCATCACCCATTTGTCCATTTTCCCAATGATATTTTCTTTGGATAACAAGTATTTTATTAGGTCGATCATTGCAATAAGTTTGATTTTATATGACAACATGTAGTGTCTGAAATTTTTTGAAGCAAAAACTATTGCTAAGCATGCTTTCTCAATGGGTGAATAGTTCATTTCATAGCCCACCAAGGTCCTGCTAATGTAATAGATATCCCTTTCTTTTCTGTTTTTATCATGTTGTTCTAGAAGAGCTCCTAGTGTTGTTGATGTTGCTGAGATATATAAGATCAAATGTTTGTTCGGTATCAGTGACATGAGTACTAGAGGTTTTAATATATAGTCTTTCATCTGATGGAAAGATTTATCGCACTTCTCATCCCACTTGCAAGATATTCCTTTATGGAGAAGATGTGAAAAGGGTGAATCTTATCTAATAGTTGTGCTATGAACCTTCTGATAGACTACAGTCTTCCTTGTAATCCTCTCATTTGCTTCAGTGTTTGCAGTGGCTCCATGTCGAGGATGGATTTCACCTTTGTTGGATCAATTTATATCCCTCTTTGTGAGACAATAGAGCCAAGAAGTTTCCCTAATGTAACTCCAAAGACACACTTTTTTGGATTAAGTCATACCTTGTATTCTTCAACACTATTGAAGATGGGTCCTAAGACTCCTATGTGCTCACTTCTTTTCTTTGACTTTTCCAAAATATCATCCACATAATCTTCAACTATTTTTTTTATCATGTCATGAAAGATGAGGGTCATTTCTCTTTGATAGGATGCTCTTGCATTCTTTAACTCGAACGACATTATGTTCCAACAATATATTCCCCATGGACAAGTGAATGCAATTTTATGTTGATCTTCCTTGGTGATCATGATTTGATCGTAGCCTGAAAAAATTTCCATGAGTGATAGCATTTCATGCCTAGCTATTAAGTCCATAATGAGGTCAATGTTAGGAAGAAGGAAATAATCCTTCAAACATTCCTTGTTTAAGTCTCTAAAATATGTGTACAGATTTGGATGCCCCCAATGGGTTTTGAGACTAGTACCAAGTTTGAAACCCACTTGGGATAATCTATCAGTCGAATGAATCCAATGTCAAGAAGCCTTTGTAATTCTAGGTTCACCAAGAGTGCTATCTGAGGGTGCATCTTCCTTAATTTTTGCTTGACTAGCATGGCTTCAAGATAGAATGCTAAGTGATGCACAACCACTTCTGGATCAAGCCCTTACATATCTATGTATGACCATGGAAAGTTAGGTCTTTTCTCTTTCAGGAACACTGCTAGGATTTTTTTTTTTCATACAACAAGGATTTAGCATAGAAAGTGATCTTGAGTTCTTTGTTTGTTCACACATTGACTAGAGTGGCCTTTTCTGCTAGCACTATTGACTTCTTTGGATTCATTGCACTAAGGGGGAGATTGAATCCCTCATCCTTGGGTGCCTTAGAGAGGTTTTCACCTTTAGATGCATCCTTTTTTTAACTATTTTAGGATCAGAGAGTGCCACAGTGTGGTTTTCAATCAAGGATTTGCATGTTAGTTGCATTTCATCTATTTTTCCCCTATGTCTAGTTCTATTTAAAAACCCACTTTGTGATTTTCCCATGATAGGTTGTCATAGAGTCCCATGAATTCTAACATCACTTCATCATTTTTAAATAAATCAAAAATCGTTGGTCCTTGTTGGTCCATGTCGATGAGTTGTGGATATATTAGGTGTATTTCAGTCAGTTGATTGCTTGGAGCAAAGGAAGTAATGGATATCATGAAGAGGGAGTATTTTTTGAAGAGGTCAGCAACATCAATAGGGAAGTCATCTAAGGTTGTATCACATGATGGATGTAACCAAGAGGAATCCTCATCTCATTTAGCATAAGTACCTTTGCTAATAAGGGTGACCTTGATAGTAGTACAACCTAGACCAATATTTTTAGTCATTTCATAAGAACGATGGGTTCTAGTAAACCATTATCATTTTGTTCTAGCTTCTCATTCTTGTTATACCCCATTCCCTTCATTAGTTGCAAGCCTTTTTTGTCATCATCCATGGGAAGAGAAGAGACATGTCGTTCATCCTAATACAAGAGTTTATAGATATCCTCTTCATTGACATATTCTTGGTTCAAATTCCCCCACTTGGTGAAGGTAGTAGCTTCCATCTTGATCATTTCAGGCTCTTTATTGCTAGATGTGGGTTTCCCACAAGATTGAGGAGAAATAGGTAACTCTCCTAAGACAAAGGTGTTCTTTAGTAGCTTGTAGTTCCCACAAACATCATCTTATATTACTACTTTGATGTCAAGAATCTTTTGCACAATGGGTGTTTTTCGCTATTGGCGTAGATGGTGTAGGCCCTTCATCATTCTTGGGTATTTGGGGTATCTTATAGAACTTGGCCTCAACATTCTTGCAGTAGTAAAAGGGCTCAGGATCTCTAGGGATAGTAATTTCTCTCCCTTCGAAGGGAAAATTTATAGATTAATGATAGTTCGAGGCTATAGCTTTTAAGGAATGGATCCATGGTCGACCAAGTAGGATGTTATAGGGAAGATCAAGGTCTAACACTTGGCATGTAGTTTCTGCAATGAGAGGTCCTACTTGGATGTGAAGCATAATGATGCCTTGTGATACCTATTCTTGGTCATCATTTGGTCTGATGGTGGTACTCTTTTCTTTCTTAATAGTGTTGATGATGTTTTCTGCACATCAACAACTCAGACAGAATATAATATCATATCTCTCTTGAAAGGTAAATCTCTATCAACAAACCTCAAGAGATAACCCCAAGGTCTCTAAGGTCCGGTCTTGAAAATGCATAAACAAATCAGTGATAAATGTGAAAATGTTGGTAATCACAAAGGGACCTTACTACAAGCAAATACTAAATCTTTAACTTATCAAATCTAGCAATATGATGATACTTCAATCCTAAATCTAATCCAAATGATAAAAGAAATAACAAAATATTAGGGTTTCAGAGAGATTCCTAAATTTAACTACTTCTAAGATTAACAATACAAATGATGAAATACTTGAAATGGACCAATCCCTCATAAACTAATTCCTGCTTAACCCAGATGAACCTACAATCTCATAGAAATAGTGCAATCTTCTAAGGTATTAAGATTTTTAGATCATGAAAATTCATCCAAGACAACCCAATTGCAATTTAAATGAATAAATCTCCACAATCAAACTAAGCACAATGAATATAAAGGTCTAGGATAACTTTGCAAAGAAACTACCAATCAACTAGCTACAAAATGTATGGACTAGGGATTGCTGCAAACATTTCAAGCATCAAATCATAAACACCATCGAATCATATCTAAATCTAAATCTATTAACCTTGTGCAATTTTAAAGATAAAATCATAAGAACCATGTAGGATAAGTCAACACAAAAGATATCACTAGAAAATCACAATGCCTTCAATTGTATTGAATCACCGAATTACAACAACAATTCCAATGTTTTGTTACAACACTTGCTCAGAATGAACTAAATTTTGTCTCTGCTCTACCACCTATTTCACTATTGTAGCAAAACTATCTCTATCTGTGTATCTATATATTACAAATGAGGCAAAATTCCAAATTTATAGAGAACCCCCAAAGCATGTCGGCCCAACTAATGTTTACACTAATCAATGGCCATAAAACAGGTTGGCCCAAGGAGAATTCAAAATAAAATGAATTAGCATTAAATGCTTGAACTCAATCTAGGTCAGCTTGGGATCTTCAATGCAATTGGGACCAAGGCATGGAAAATAATAGGAGAGCACAAATTTGATGTAGCCTTGAATTAATTGCCTCCCTCCTTATCCTGAGCGCACCTCTCCAAGTCAGCCAAGGGGAAGCAACCAATACTTGAATTTCTTTCACAGATTTAACTTCATCTCCTAAGTGCCTCAACAACCTCTTCCCAATCAATCATAAGGGACTGATATTAATCCATAAAGTCAATATAAGTAGCCGCATCATCAAACTGGCACTCAACAACAAGGTCGTCATCGACTGGAAAGTATATATTTCACCACCATTCCTTCAACTGCTCTAACTCTATTTTCTTCTTCCAACCATCACCTCAAGAAGGAGATGTACCCACCATGAATATCAATCAAGAATCCTCAACCTGCCAGCTCTTCTTATATATCTTCATCTAAACCATTTCCTTCCAGCTGCTACCATGCTAGACTCATCTTGCACTCAGCAAAAAACAGCATCAATATCCATTATAACATGAAGATCAAGATTAGCCCATTATCAATAAGGGATTCGTCATCCAAAAAAATCTAAGCAAAGATCGAAATCAACGTAGAAACCTCATTAAATCACAATCTTCACAATTTAGGATTTCAAGCCCTCTGTGGAATCCAGGCTAGAGGGGAAATTCAGAAAAATCTGGTCGAGACGATTTTTCCCGAAGAAGGCACCAAATTAACCATAGATCATAAAAATGCAAAAAATATGTAGATAACCATGTAATATATCAATTTAGAGCATGGAATAATAAGAATTTGTCATTAAAATCATCCATTTCACCCAATTTTCAAGTTTCACCCAGCTTCACAAAGAATCTGGGAAAATCCGACCGGATCAGAATTCCACGAGAAGGGAAAAGTTTCATAGTTTCAGCACATTCCGAGAAAACAGAGAAGGGGAGGAAAACTAGAGAAATCCATCTGCACAGGAAAATCCTGAGGTTGGAAGAAAACCCAAATATCAGCATCCTCCCATGATTTCGCTCAAATTGATTGAATGATCACAAATTTGAGGAGCTGGGCATGGAACCAGTTTAAATTGAACCTCCTATAGATCTTCCTTGAATTCTAGATTCATTTGAAAGCAAATTAAGATGCAATGGGGATGCCCTAGGCATGAAACCCTAAATTTCAACCATGAATGCACAAAACAAGCCACAAAATTCCCAAACACAGGAATTCAAACTCCAAGCAAGTCAAAAATGCCAAAGCACCACAAGACTGAATAACCCAACTCAAGAGAACGTAAATGATAAAGCAGAACAACAGGAAAAATTCCAAAGATCAACTAAATAAAATGCATACAAGGAGCACTGATGAAGCTAAAAAGATAGCTAGACAAAATCAAGAAACCCGACAGGATGATGATATTTCAGAAAAATTTGGCCCAGGCAGATTTCCGCGAACACCAAAAATTCCAGAATAGCAGCATTGGAGCCCATTCGCCAGAGTTTGGATGAAATCCGGGAAAATCCGGACCGGGCAGAAAATCCTGAAATAGTGCAAAAACCCAAACCTAGCCTAAAACATAAGATTTTCAATATGCAACTTAAGGGAATCACTTAGGCCAGGAAGATAAGCGTTTAAGCTCATGATAAGGCAATGAAAATCCTCAAAATCAAAGGGCCAAAAAGACAAAAGCAAAAGAAAAAGAGGGTCCCTGCTTTGAGCGAGGTGTGTGTGCAAAAAAAATTGCACAACAAATGGTGACTTTGTTGGGGAAAATGTTCAAAAGAATTTGATGATGGACAAGAATCATGAACCCAAAATCTCTGGTTTCAATCTCACTATCAGACAAACAAATAAAAATGCAAGATTAAAGAATTAGAACCAAAGGTGGACTGAACCTTCCATAGACTGAAAATCCAAGTGTGTGCACATGAGTTCATTTCCCTCCTTGAGCTACTACAGAAACCAAGTTCAATCAGATTAGGCTACGTAAAGATTCTAACTTCAAAAGCAACCTGGATAGAGCCTCACTGCTAGTAAAGAGTCTATAGCTAATGAGGTTATCATTGTGACTCTCCTAGACATAGCTCTATTGCCAGCTAGTTGTCCATAGCCCTGATAGAGATATTCGGATGCCCCTGATAAGTTGAATTCATTTGATTTTCAATATTTTCTCTTTTCTTCTCTTTTGGTATTCTTTTCTTTTTATTTTTTCTTTTCAACCTGTGAACAATGAAGTTCACACTCAGGGCTGAGAACCACAGTCGCACTAAAGCAAAAATAAGATTTTTCACCTGACAAGACCTCACAAGGACCCTACCACAATGTCAGTATTTTTAAGATGTATAAAAGATATAAGATTTCAGAATACTTCAAATTCAAATAAAACCAGTGACCCATCCTCTTTAAAATAGAAATTTAGACTGCATAATGATAAAAAAGACCTCAACCATCCTTTCAAGACACAAGATTAAAGTTCATCAAAAAAATACTCAGAAAAGTCCCAGACAAAAGAATATTTTCCATGTAGGTGCAACACATCTAAAAGAAAATAAGAAGACCTCCAAAATAAAAGTAGAGAAAAAGCACACCAAACTGAAAGCAAACCTATACTAACCAAAACAAACAAAAGAAAAGTACAAAGGGAAACCTACTCTAACCAAAGAAAAACAAAGCAGACGGAAACAGAAAGGAAAACTCTTCTAACTATGTACAAGAAAAGAGCAAAACATAGTTCAAGACTGGAAATAATGCTTCAAATACTGTCCATTGATAGGCAGTGGGATATCCTCCCCAGTGAGAGTTTTCAAGCAGAAAGCATTATCTCTCAGGATCTCTGAAATATGATAAGGGCCAAGCCAAAGTTTTTCAAATTTACCATGCTCCCCCTTATGGTCATGGGCTTTATCCTAGTAGAGAACCAAGTCAGAAATATGAAAGGCTTTTACCTTGGCTCTTTTATCAAACCACCTTTTGACTACACCCTGATGTTTGGCAAAGTCTTCTAAGACTTCATCTCTTCTTTCTTCAAGGTGTAACCACTCCTGTAGGCAGGCCTCATGCCTATTTTCTTCATCATAATATTCATTAATGAACTATAAAGTGGGAATCCTCAGTTGAATTGGAAATATAGGTTCCAAGTCATACACAAGATGATAAGGGGAGGTCCCTATGGAAGTCTTATGTCTGGTACGATCTACCCATAGAGAAAAACTAAGATGAGTGTGCCAATCCTTCGGATTCTTCTCTAGTAACTTATGGATGACTGTTAAGAGGTTTTTATTGGAAGACTCAACCAAACCATTACCTTGTGGATAGTAATTAGATATAAACTTTATTATGATCCCATGATCAAAAGCCCAGTTAGAAAATTTGAATGATACAAATGCAAGACCATTATCACAAACTAAAGATAAAGGACATCCAAAGCAATTAAAAATACTTGATTCAATGAAACCAATTACCACTTCAGAAGTACACTGTTTGCATGCAAGAGCTTTAGTCCATCGTGTAAAATAATCAGTAACAGTGAGAATATACTTGTGACCTATAGAAGAAGGCAGATTGATGGGACCTATGAAGTCCATCCCCCACTATGCAAAAGGTTTTACCTCAAAGACCAGCTGAAGTGGAAGAGCTACATACTTCTCCCTGGTTGCTATAGTATGGCAAACATGGAAATTTCTGACATGACTGTGTGTATTCTTGAACAATGTAGGCCAATAATAACCAGCCCTCAAAATCTGATTTGAAGTGGAATGTGCAGATCCGTGGCCAGTACCATATCTATGGTGAAATTCAACCATAACCCTTTCAACCTCCTATTATCCTAAGCACCTCAGGTATATGCATTCATGATTTCTTTTATATAAGACAACTCCCTTCAGAATGAAACTTTCACTCTTCAAATGTAGGGCCCTTCTTTGTACTACATTCAGATGGTTAGGACACCTTTGAGTCAGGAGATAATGAATGATATCATCATACCATTCACCAGGAGAAACATATTCTAGATTGTAATGCTAGGCTGCAAGATTAGGGCCCATTTCTACCATTGTCTTTGTAAGTCCTTGCCCTCCTACCAACTTCATGTGTTGAATCTCAATGTCGTACTCATTTAACATAGTTACCCACTTAGCTCTATGCTCTCCTAGCTCATTATGCATCAACAACAACAAAACCGGGGCTTCAGCAATAACCCTTTTTATCTCTGCAAATGTTTCCTTAGATTTTGTACTTCATTCAACTTCAACTTCCTGCTTCAACATTGCATTTAGTGGCTTGACTATTTCAGCAAATTTAGTGATGAACTTCTTCACAAAGTTGATTTTTCCAAAGAATGATTTCATTTCTTTCTTGCTAGAAGGTGGTGAGATCTTGAGTATAGCTTCCACTCATTCTGGATCAATGAAAATTCCTTTCTCAGAGATAACATGCCCCAACAATTTTCCCTCTGTAACTCCAAAGATGCATTTCTTTGGATTAAGAGATATACTAAATTCCCTGCACTTCTGAAACACCTTACACAAATTTTTGATATGATCACCTCTCTTCTTGGAAAATACTATCAAATCATCCATATAAATGATTATTCACTTACCAATTATGTCTTTAAAGGCAATGTCCATGGTCCTCTGGAATGTGGCCCTAGCATTAATAAAACCAAAGGGCATTCTGTTGTATGCAAAAGTTCCCCACTTGGTAGTGAAAGTAGTCTTATGCCTATCTTCATATTGGACCATAACCTGGTTGTATCCTGAATAGCCATCCAAGAAAGACATCATCTGAGATCCATTGACAATCTGAAGTACTTCATCCAGTGAAGGTACTGGATAATTATCCTTTTTCTTATTCTCTATTGAGGTTCCTAAAAGCTACACACAACCTGATTTCACCATTCCTTTTCCTCACAGGAACCAAGTTTGCAACCCAGATTTAATGTATAAATGGAAATAGGATCCTTGCACACAACAACTTTTGCACTTCCTTCTGGATTATGGGTTCCAATAGAGCATTGATTGGCCTTTGCCTCTGCCTAAAAGGTCTTACTCATGGATTGAGAGGGATAGTGTGAGTTATGATTGATGTGTCATAGGTCTCTAAGTCTTCATAACTCTAGGCTATCACATCTTGATATGTATGTAATGCATCAATTATGCCTTTCCTCTCTTCTGGAGTACATACTTTACCAATGAATACATTCTTGACATCATCCTGAGTCCCCATATTATACTTTTCACATTGTATGCTAATGGACTCTTTCTTGGCATCTTGTTCTTGATCTCTAACCTTATCCAGATCAAAGATCATTTCTAATTGCACCATTCCTCTAGGAATAGTATTGGTCTTTATATTAATTACCCCTTCCAAATCCATTTTTGCTTCTTGGAGTTCAGTTTCATCAATAATTTGTGAAGCAAAGACATCTGAGCTCGTGATAAAATCTAAGATATGCTTATCATCTTCAAATACCTAGAAATTGGTAACATTGTCAAGTACTGAAGGTACTGGAGTTAATTCCACTGTAAACTTCCTCAATCTAGAAAGAGACAGAGGTTGCAATATACTAGCTGCCTGAGCAAGGGAGTCAACTGTCTAGTTTTTACTTCATGGGATCAACTGAATGTTGAAGGCATCAAACCCTTCAATAAGGTCCCATACTCTATGTCTATAATTGGTCATTATTCTATCATGACAAGAGTATTGTCTCCTAGCTTGCTTAAACACTAACTCAGAATCCCTGAAAACTTGCAAGAGCTTGACCTTTTTCTTTAGCGCCATGAACAACCCATAGACCAAAGCTTCATATTCTGCTACATTATTCGTACAATCAAATTGAAGTCTATGAGTAGCAAAGAAATTCTTACCTCTTGGACTGATTAACTCAAATCCTGTCCCAGCTCCTTGCTTTGATTTGGATCCATCAAATCTTAAAGTCCAACAACTAGCAACTACAGAATTTCTTGTTTTATCTCTTGCACTATTACTAGTGGAGGGTTCTTCAAAAAGCATCACTTTCCTTCCCTCAAGGTCTTCTTGGACATTTTATATCTTAATTTTGACTCTTGGAGTGGGGTTGATACACTTCTACACCTGTTCTACTGCAGTCTGGCATAAGCAACAATCCAATTCTGAATGAGAGGAATTATAGACCCTACACCAATTTGGTAAGAGAAAATCTCTGAAATTCATTTCCCTACCCAACTGAATCTGATCCTCAATGCATTTTTGAATTAATTCCTGGAAATTATCTAACAATCCCAGCTAATTATCTCCAGGATCATTATCATTTTCAACTAGTTCCACCAAGGCTTCAGTACTACTGGATTATGTTGTAAGGTCGACAAGTGTTGTGTGGAACATAAGGACTTCCTCTGCATCTGACTCCTCAAAAGGGGCTACAAGCACATAATTTCCCATGCTTATCTCTATTATTAGAATTTTATTGGAAGTGTTCTGATACTCTGTAATCATGTATTTCATCCTAGGTTCCCATTCAATTCTAATCTGGTTTGGCACTCCCTTCTAGGGAAGACACATATGAAAGTTATCAGTTGAGACATATCCATTCAAGGCCCTGGTGAAGTCTCTTCCCAGAATCAGGCCATAAGCATTAGGTATATCAGCCACCTGTATATTAATAACTTGCTGAATCCTAGGATTAGAAGCAACCTGCATATGAATCATGTTTAATTCCCCTACAACATTAACTTCAGTTCTATCCAATTGTGTAACTTTCTTTTGGGAATCAGCAAGAATAATACCCAAAGCTCGACAGACACCAAAGGGCATTACATTGGTGGAAGCACCAGAATCTAACAACCAATTGTGCAAGTGCTTACCAAATATATGGACCAAGATCAGGAATGGAGGAGTCTCTGTTTTCCCTTGAAAAAGAGTTAAGGGAGTATCTACTTGAGAAACCTGAGTTATATCTTTCTCTTTTCCCTTATCTCCAGGAGGCACATGAACTTGATTATGAGTTTGATTTTTCTTTCCCACTATTTGAGAGCTAGATACCTTGTTGATACTTTCACTAACTAATCTATCTTGTGATATGGAATTTTCATTGTAAGCTCCTAGAACTAGATTCCTAATGGTTGGAACTCTCAATAATTCAAATGCAAAGAGGCTTACCTTTAGCTTCTTTAGTTCTTTTGCGACATATATGGCCAATTTTTCTTTGCTCAGATTAGCAGGGGCCTCTTTTGGGTATTCCACCACCTTGTCTTTGCTTGCTTTGACACTCCTTCCTTTTGACATGTCCATATGTTCTTTTCCTTCCTTTGATAGATACTGCATAGACACATGACTATACAATGGGTTATTATTGGAATTAGGATCTAGAGGAGTGGTGAAGTTGTTTGGAGGGATAGACATGTTGAAGGGGCCTCCAGCGTGTGGGTGTCTATGCGGTAGGTCTCTCAAATCATACTTCTTGACAGGCCTCTGGAAGGTCTACACCTCTTCAACATAAGCTTCTTCTTCATCCAGGGGCCATTGTCATTCACTGGATTTTCATCAAACAACTAGGTAATTTCATCTCCATTGCACACTTGGTTTGCCTCTTCCTTTAGCTGGTCTGATTCTTCTTTAGGTACATTTTCCTTGGTTTGTGGAAAAGGAGCATGATTCAGTACCAACACTGGTGAATCATAGGGATTAGATGGCACCATTTCCTGACTACCTGTATTATTCTCCAATTCATATTAGAATATTGAAGCTACTGTCTAGAACTCTTGACAATCTAACTCAAAATGTTGACTTGTTTAATGGAGCATACACCATCCTAATAAAGCAGCTTCAGCCAAATATATGCCATTAGGAGGCTTCTCTTGATTGACTGGTTGATCCAATGGAGTGGGGAATCCTCCATTGTTATGCCTCGTATTCCAAGTCATGTTTTGTATGGGTGGTTGTCTCTTGTCAAAACCTATTCCACCAGCTTGACCTCTATCATAGTTCTAGCCTGAGGATTGTCCCTTATCATAATTTTGTCCTCTTTCATTATATCCTCTGTCATTATTATACCATCTACCATTATTATATCCTCTTTCAAGATGTTTCCCCCTATCAAAATGTTGTGCTTGTTGATTTTCTCGACTTTCTCTGCTCTGATTGGACTGCATATTTCTTTGAGCAGCTTGCAGCTGACTGTTCTGGTTCCTCAAGTAAGTTACCTCCATATTCAGCTTCTTCACTTGTTCGGTCAAGTCATCTAGTCTCTCTTGGTCAGGATTTCTATATGGAGGCTGGCTCACATTATTTTGGGGATATCCCACTACAGTGTTGGTATTTAATGACTAGTTCAAAACTTCAAAATTTTGCAGATATGGGGGATAACTAGCATGAGATTGTGGATGAAGAGGATTATTCACATTTTTTGGGGGATAGCTGACTATAGGTGGCATTTGACTCATTGGAGGCCCTGGGTGAGGGACCATAGACAACTAAGGAACTGGATTCATGATTGAAGTATGATTAGTGAGAGCCTAATTGAGAGTTGGGACTTGTCCAGGGTGAGCAGTGAGTCCTAATGACAATAAAGGTCCAAACAAATGTTGTCTTAAGGCAATGCTAAACTTTAAAACCTCTGCATATGCATCAAGTAGGGTATTAGGAAGATTGTTTCTCCATTTCATGAAGGTGGTTGTTAGGCTATCAAGACCTTCATAATAGACTTCTAAAGCAGTGGCTTCATCAACATCATAGGGTGCCTGCAGTCAAGTATAGGCACAATGAAACCTATTGTTAAAGGACCCTATAGGCTCATGGACTTCTCTTTTAACATTAGTGAACTGAAGATAGAGCCCATTGGGACTAATGGGAATCCTAAACTTTTGCAGGAATGCAGTCTCTAGTTCAATCCAATGTTGGATAGACCCAATAGGTAAGTGATTATACCAATAGAATGCATCTTCTCCTAAGGAATAAGGAAAGAGCCTACATGCTACATCCTCATGATTGATTCCCCTATCCTTAAGGTTAGTCTGAAATATCTTGATGTGTTCCTTAACAGTTCTATTGGGATCATTAACATGGAACTTTGAATAGAAGTGTTTAGGGTTCTTGGGAATGACATTGTAATTGGTGAAAGTCAATGGAGATGGGTTATTAGCTAGGAAATCCATTAGTGGAGGTGGGGGTGGTAATGGCTGATTTATGGCTAGCTGAGGTTGTTGGATGGGAATTTCCTCATACTCAGATGAAGATGAGAATGATGGAGATGATGGAGGTGGTTGGGTGGATGATGATTCTCCCCTTCTCTTGATCCTTCTTGACCTAGTAGGGGCTGGTAATTCTTGAAATTCTTCCTCTCCTAGAGTAGATCTAGTTCTTCTTCTGAATCTTTCGGGAGAGATGGCAGATAGAAATTGATCCAACTTGCTTATCCAGGCCCTCCTTCTAGCACCAATCTGTTGATGATTTTTTTTTCACAGCAACAACTCAGACAAAATATGATATCCTATCTATCTTCAAAGGTAAATCTCTATCATCAAGCCTCAAGAGATAAGCCCAAGGTCTCTAATGCTAGGTCTTGACAATGCATAAACAACTTAGTGATAAATGTGAAAATGTTGATAATAAAAAAGGGACCTTACTATAAGCAAATATTGAATCTTTAACTTATCAGATCCAACAATTTCATGATACTTCAGTCCTAAATCTAATCCAAATGATAAAAGAAATAACAAAAGATTAGGGTTTCAGAGAGATTCCTAAATTTAACTACTTCTAAGATTAACAATGTAAATGATGAAATACTTGAAATGGACCAATCCCTCATAAACTAATTCCTGCTTAACCTAGATGAACCTGAAATCTCACAAAAATAGTGCAATCTTCTAAGGTATTAAGATTTTCAGATCATGAACATTCATCCAAGACAACCCAATTGCAATTGAAATGAATAAATCTCCACAATCGAACTAAGCACAATGAATATAAAGGTCCAGGCTAACTTTGCAAAGCAACTACCAATTAGCTAGCTGCAAAAAGTATGGACTAGGGATTGCTGCAAACATTTCAAGCATCAAATCATAAACACCATTGAATCATATCTAAATCTAAATCTATTAACCTTGAGCAATTTTAAAGATAGAATCATAATAACCATGCAGGATAAGTCAACACAAAAGAGATCACCAGAAAATCACAATTCCTTCAATTGTATTGAATCACCGAATTACAACAACAATTCCAATGTCATGTTACAACACTTGCTCAGAATGAAATAACTTCTGTCTTTGCTATACCACCTAATTCACTCTTGTAGCAAAACTATCTCTATCTATGTATCTATATATTACAAATGAGGCGAAATGGAAAATTTATAGAGAACCCCCAAAGCATGTCGGCCCAACTAATGTTTACACTAATAAATGGCCATAAAATAGGTCGACCCAAGGGGAATTCAAAATAAAATGAATTAGCATTAAATGCTTGAACTCAATCCAGGTCGGCTTGGGCTCTTCAATGCAATTAAGACCAAGGCATGGAAAATAATGGGAGAGCACAAATCGATGTACCCTTGCATTAACTACCTCCCTCCTTATCCTGAGCGTGCCTCTCCAAGTCGGCCAAGGGGAAGCAACCAATACTTGAATTTCTTTCACAGATTTAACTTCATCTCCTAAGCGCCTCAATGACCTCTTCCCAATTAATCATAAGGGACTAATATTAATCCATAAAGGAAATATAAGTAGTCACATCATCAAAGTGGTACTCAACAATAAGGTCATCATTGACTGGAAAGTATATATTTCACCACCATTTCTTCAACTAATCTAACTCTATTTTCTTCTTCCAACCATCACCTCAAGAAGGAGATGCACCCAATGAATATCAATCAGGAATCCTCAACCTTCCCGCTCTGCTTATATATCTTCATCTAAACCATCTCCTTCCAGTTGCTACCATGCCAGACTCAGCCTGCACTCAGCAAAAACCAACATCAATATCCATTATAACATAAAGATCAAGATTATCCCTTCATCAGTAAGGTATTTATCATCCAAAAAAATTTGAGCAAAGATCGAAATCAACCCAGAAACCTCGTTAAATTGCAATCTTCACAATTCAGGATTTCAAGCCCTTCGCGGAATCCAGGCCAGAGGGGAAATTCAGAAAAATATGGTCCAGGTGGATTTTCCCAAAGAAGGCACAAAATCAACCATAGATCATAAAAATGCAAAAAATATGTAGATAAGAATGCAATCTATCAATTTAGAGCATGGAATAATAATAATTTATCATTAAAATCATCCATTTCACCCAATTTTCAAGTTTCACCAAGCTTCACAAAGAATCCTATAAAATTGGGCTGGATCAGAATTCCGTGAGAAGGGAAAAGTTCTGGAGTTTCAGTGCATTCTAGGAAAATAGAGAAGGGGAGGAAAACAAGAGAAATCCATCCGCACAAGAAAATCCTGAGGCTGGAAGAAAACCCAAATATCGGCATCCTCTCACGATTTCACTCAAATTGATCGAATGATCACAAATTTGAGTTGGGCATGGAACCAGTTTAACTTGAACCTCCTATAGATCTTCCTTGAATTCTAGATTCATTTGAAAGCAAATTAAGATGCAATGGGGACGCCCTAGGCATGAAACCCTAAATTTTGACCATGAATGTACAAAACAAGCCACAAAATTCCTAGACATAGAGGAATTCGAACTCCAAGCAAGTCAAAAATGCCAAATCACCACAAGAATAAATACCCCAACTCAAGAGAACGCAAATGATAAAGCAGAACGACAGGAAAATCTCCAAAGATCAACTAAATACAATGCATACAAGGATCACTGATGAAGCTGACAAGACAGCCAGACAAAATCTGGAAACCTAACAGGACGACATAATTTCAAAAAAATTTGGCCTAAGCTGATTTCTGTGAAGACCAAAAATTCCCAAACAGCAGCATTGGATCCCATTCACCGAAGTTGGGATGAAACCCGGGAAAATTCAGACAGGGCGGAAAATCCCGAAACAGTGCAAAAATCTGAACCTAGCCCAAAACTTAAGATTTTCAATATGCAACTTAGGGGAATCACTTAGGCCAGCAAGATAAGCATTTAAGCTCATGCCAAGGCAATGAAAATCCTCAAAATCAAAGGGCCAAAAACACAAAAGTGAAAGCAAAAGAGGGTCCCTACTTTGAGTGGGGCGTGTGTGCAAAAAATATTGCACAACAAATAGTATCCTCTAAATAGCCTAGGTTCTTGATTAACTACAGGGTAAAAATGTTCAAACCAACACCTCCATCTACTAAGACTCTTTTGACCTTATTCTTATGAATAATAACCTCAATATGTAAAGCACGATTATGAGATGGTTGCGATGGGATGTCTTGCTCTAAGAAGGTGAGAAGATGATTAGAAATATGCCCCACCATAGCTTGAAACTAGTCGGTGTCAATATCCTCGAGGATGAATGAATCAGACAAATCTTTCTCTAATATTTCCCTATGTGTGGGGGATAGCCTTAATAGCTCTAAGATTGATATCTGTGTGGGGGTCTTCTTGAGCTGATCTAGGAGATTATACTTGCTAGGATTTGATGTTGGAAAAGTAGGTTGTTCCCTAGATTGAGACGAGACTCCTTGGATGGTAATTTTTCCATGTCATGTGGTGACTCCACACTCCATACTAGATCCTTTGATGGTGACAACAGTGATGACACTATCGTAGGGAGCGATGACATTGGAATAGGTATACTACACATTGGTGTAATCCTTATCAATTTTTGTATTGTTAGCTTTGTTATGATCTAGCATAGGGTTCTTGTATATCTTAAGATCCTGATTCCTAGCTGGTCCTTCAATAGATATGATGTTGTTCTCTATGAGGTCTTGGATGATATTCTTGAGTGTCATGCAATTTGTTGTTTTGTGTCCTTTGATTTTGTGAAAGTTACAGAGATCGTTCTTGTTGTACCAAGATGGTTTCTCTTGGGGTTCTTGGTAGTTTTCAAAGTTAGGAAGTGTTATTAGATTTGACTTTACCAACTTCTTCATGATAGTTTTGATGGGTTCAGATAACTGTGTGTACTTGCATTTAGGATAATTGTCTTGTTAGGGGTTCACCTCTATTGTGTTTTAGTGTTGTTGCCCTGACTTTTTTGAGGTGTTGTTTGTTGCACAGTTGGTTCGATGTTAGAAACATGATTTTTGTTTGGTATAGGAGAACTTAGGACCACCTTAGCATCTACCACACTATCACTTGTTACGTTCTTTATTTTAGCCCAAACATGGGACCTGTCATTTGAACTGGTTGACAGGAAATTTTCTTTGTACGCTTGAGTATTTCCCTGTGAGATTAGAGCTCTCTCAATTTTAAGGGCTCTAGGGAAAAGCTCATCATAAGATGTGATCCACTACATTTTCTTCATTGGGCAGAGACCACTTACTCTTACTAGCTCTTTGTCTCCACTGTTGTAAGAAATTAACAAAATAATCTCCTTTCTTTTGTATTAGAGTGTACAATTCTTCTATCACGTACATCCATGTCAAGATTAAATGAGAAGTGATCCATGAATTTATAGATAATTTCTTGGAAAGTCTTGATAGGGAGGTAGATGAGAAAACCAATCCATGGTAGGACTGTTAAACTTCAAGGGAAGAGGAACATACATTAAATAAGAATAATTGAAGGCCACCTTCATACACATGATGTTAAATTCCTTGGCATGGTCCATAGGACTTCCTCTCCCTTTTATTTGTCGAATTTGGGGATTTCAAATCCGGGAGGGAGTGGTACCATTGTGATGTTTCAGTCAAATAGATAAGGACATATATTTTGTGTATGGGGCTTCTTTGTCTTGCCCATTCAAAGATCCTGCATTTCTTGTGATAGTTCCTTAAGTTACAATACTAGATCATCTTGTGGGTTTTGTGGAGGAACATATGGTGGGATGATGAATGAGGGTATGTGTAGGATCATCATGGAAGAAATAGGCCCTTAAGTGGCAAAAAATTCAAAAAAATCATAGTTAGGAAACTTGACATAAAAGTTTGAGTAAGTTATCTATATTATTTCAAAATATGTAAGAATAGAATCTATAGAAAATTGAATATAGTTTCTAAACTACTAGGTTTATTTTTTTTTAAATCTATTTGGTGAAAATTCAAAATTTCAATGATTAGTACTTAAATTTCAGAGAAAAATAAAGAAGTAGGTGTAATGACCACCCTAACAACAATAAAATGATAATATTTTTTATAAGATTTTAGATATAATTAGAGGACTCATGTCCTGATGTGATGCATATTTTTTGTAATTTTTTTCCAAGTAAATAATTAATTATGAATTTTTATTACAACTTTTAAAAATATAAAAACTTGTATGTCGACCACCTTAACTTGGTAAAAACTTCATGAATTTTTATTTTTTTAATCCTATAGTATGTGAAGCATAGAATGTGACACATGTTTCAGATTCAAAAAATGTGATACCATTTGAAACCTATAGATGTTTTTCAATAAGCCTATCAATCAGGATTTTAGTCATAATTCAAATAGAAAATGAATAATAATTATCTATTAAATTCAAAGTAAAGCATAATTTATATTGGTGGAAATCTAAGAATCTCCTTTAAAAACCATTTTCATTTCATCAATTTTGGGTTAAAAAAAGTCGTCAGCCAGATACCCTACACATACCCATCATATCGCCACTTTTTGGCCCATCATGATCTTGCACATACCCATGAGTTGTATGTGGTATTTTGATATGATAAGGTGTTGTATGGGGTGTATGGTGGTGTAATATTTTTTGAAGGTGATTGAGGTGTTGATGTATATGTTCCTAATGAATTTGTGTTGATGATGTTCTGTTGAGTCCATTATAGTAGGAACTTGGTTGTTGTTGTTGTTGGGCATACAAATGAGCTAGTAAGGCTTGTAATTGTTATTGTGCCATGAGGGCTTGCTATTGGGCTTGTTGTTGTTGTTTTTATGCTAAGTTTTCTTGATGAGCTTGATGTTGTTGTTGGGCTAAGGTTGCTTGTTGTGTTGCTAAGGCTGCTTGTTGTTGTTGTTTTTGTTGTGCTACTTGTGCTACTAAGGCTGCTTGTTGTTTCTATTGTTGTTGGGCTACTTGCTATGATACTAAGGTTGCTTGTTGTTGTTGTGTTGCTTGCTTCTTGTTGTGCTACTAAGGCTACTTGTTGTTGGTGTTGTTGGATGGCTTGCTGATAAGCTTGTTGTTCTTGTTGTAAAGCTAGGGGATGTGCTTCCAATGTAGGATCAAGTGGTTGTTGGGATATCTAAGATGGATTTTGAGTGTTGATGTTTTGAGTGGGTAACGGATTACTGATGAGAGGTTGTAGATTCTGTTGGTGTAAAATTCCTTGTAAGATGGTGGATTGAGGTGGAGGAATGTAAGTTTGAGGTCCTATTTGATTCTGTATGGTAAAGGGCCCGAGTGTGGGAAAATATTAGGAAGGTGTCATTAGATTTTGTGATGGAAATGACACATTAGGACCTTGAGTCCATTGATTAAAAAGATTCCCTTGCCCCATGTCTTGAGGATTTCCTTATAGTGCTAGAGATGTAGACAAGGTATTACCTAGGTTGGTGGGATTCTTGACCAAGGGATTGTTCTTAGATGGGTTGATAATGGATGGGGTGGATGTGCTTTGTGAAAATAATGGTACAAATGAACCAATGGGACTTGGATTGGGTAAAGATGTCCCCATCTACATTAAGGGTTGACTCTGTGGTATAGTATTGACATGCCCTTGTGTGCTATTTTGAGACACTTGGTCCATACTAATTTTTGTGATGGTGGGAACACTTGTGGTACTCATGGGTATGGATGAAGAGGGATTTCCTTGATATGTGGAGGTTTTTGTGGACTAATGAAGTTTGAGGGGTTTATCTGGTTGTTTGGGATCTTCGGGTATAGGAGGAGCACCAAAGGTAGTCTAAGTGGTTGTTTGGGATGGAGTGTTGTTGAGACTAACCACAAGCATGTTTCTTTCAAATGGTGAAGTGTGACCAAAGTCCTTAGCAAGGCTAGTTGCAAGACTAGGAAAATATGTTTGATTTAGCCCTAGTGATAGTGTTGGTGGGAACATGGATGAATTCAAGTCTTGTGTTAATGATTGCACCACAAAAGATGGTGAAATAGGAGCTATGTTTTCAAAGGTTTGATATTCTTGTTTGTACTCGAGGATTTCTTTTGTTGTAAGCCCAAATGGATTGTTCATGACGTCCTCTATCTCATACGGTCTTGATGGAGATGAGGGTTGTTGTGATGCGATGGCTTGAATTCTTGGGTTGAATTCTTGAGGATTTGGATCACTTGAGGTGAATGTGGCTTTGGTTTTCTCCATGATTCTCTTGTCTTGTGATATTTTCTTTACCATAAATCTTTTGTTACCTTTGGGAGAGTTGTGTTGAGACTTGTAATGCTTGAACTCTCTAGTTGACTCAAATCTAGTTTAAAGGGATGCTCTAAGTATTTTTTGAGCAATGATGATAATGGGAGATGAAAAAGGTGGTTGATGTGAAGAGTGATCTTTGCAAATGTTTTGGGACAAGAATTTTGACTTTAGGTTAATGTTTTGATGTTAGGATAAAGGATGTTTATGAACTTGGAAATCTTTAGGGTAGACTCATGACCTTCAAGACAAACTAGTCCAAAGATGATAAATAACTTAACTAAATGCATGGAAAAGGATACATTTCACATACAAAGTATTCAAGTTAGGGTTTGGGTTGATTGATGTTCAAGTCAAAAAGTGTTGGTTTATTCAAATTTTTTGCAAAGTTTGGTGAAGTGAAGGATGAAATTTGATGAAGGGGTGAAAGAAATGTTTGACCCAATGTTGACTTAGAATGAACCTTTTTTTTCCAATACCAAGATAGTAAGAATGATGCTAGACCTCTAAAGTTTTCAAATCCTAAAGATCCAATATTTTAGATAGGTTGATTATCATGAAAAAGACCTAGATCTTGACCCATAAAGAACGTATACATGTCAAGATGTTTCCTTTGTGTGCCTTCATAAAATTTTACTAACAACTTGTTTCTATTGAGGTAGAGTGTTGAAATGTAGTTTTTGATTAATTTTGAACTAAGATGTCTAAGTTTGAAGTGACGACTTGTAGACCTTCTCTTGGGGATTCTGATTTTGCATGAGATCATTTAGAAAATTTCAAGTTTATGGAAGAAAGTAAAATATTTATTGCCACGCAGGTGGTGGTAATGTGGGCCTTCTAGCCTCAATATTAGCTTGTTCCTCTTCTTCATCTAATATGTTTGTTGTGTTTCTCGACTAGGTAGGTGTTTCTTTAGTTTCAAAAGTGAAGCTTCTCAAACCTCTAATGATATTGGTTTGTTCTCCGTTAATGAGTTCAAAGTTTGGTTGAATGATAACACCTTCAAGATCAGGTTGTTCAATGAGAGAAATTGGTCTCCAAATTGTCATGTGGGGTTCAATTTTTCACGTTTTTCTTGCTTAAGTGAACTGATTTTACCACAAATACTTGTCTTGATTATGTTTTTAAACTAAATATTTATGTCAAAAACATCATAACTTTCACAATGTCCATTTTGTGAAAATCACAAGGTTGAAGCCATAATTACCTATGTTGTCTTTGGAAAATATGGATTGAGATATAAGTCAAAATATTTAGAAATCTCTAAGGATAGAAATCCTTAGGAAAAGCAGTAATACCAAGGCTAATTCAAGAGGTATCCATATTTAGGCCAAAGTGTTTAAAATTTTGAGGAAGATAGTGAATGTTTTTGTAGTGATTTGGAACCAAGCAATGTATTCAACTGACTCAAAATCATTTGCCACCTAGGTTTGAAATGGCCATACTTGTTGAGTCCCCACTCAGATTTATCCAAACACTAAGACATTGCGAACAGTTAGAGATTTTGTAGCACTAGCTCCCCTCCATGGTACACACTTCTTGGGACCAGAAAATATCAAAATCTCGAAGATCCTAAGATCCTAAGAATTTTTTGGTTTCAAAAATGAATAGTACAAATGTGGGGTGGCTTTAGAATGAATGTTCTTGCACCAACAAGAATTAAGGAATTTTGGCAACTAAACAATGGTTCTTAGTAACAAACCAAGAACACCCAGCTGTATATTGACCCAATTTACCAATTAAGGCTCTTACTACTATTCATGTTCCACTTAAAGTATGGTGCTAGGTGTAGTATGTTATACAGTCTAGTAAAGAAGGTACTTTTTCACGATTTCCCAACCTTTAATATAGCTTGTCGGTAAATGTGCTTGTAAGAACTTGCCTATGAGTTTCTAGTTGGGGGGTGTATCTCATAGTAAGTCTTCTCTTAAGGGTGACACAAAGCATAAAAGTGTACTTAAGTATTTTTCTTCACCGAAGATTGCACGAAGTGCAAGGGGATTGGATATGTACTATAAGTGCACACAAACAACAAAGTACACTTGGAGTGTTTCTCTTCACCCAAGATCGCATGAAGCATAAGGGGATTGGATACACACTAAAAGTGTGTAACAACAAAGCAGATACTCATTCAATTTACCAACTAAAGCTAAAATGAATTCATTAAATATGCACCAAATGAAATGTTAAGTTGCCTTGTTCAATTTTAAACCCAAAAGACAATGAATAAATGAGGGTTCAATTTTAGTCCTGTTTGAGTGTTCATTTTAAACCCAAATGAAATTTAGTGAGGTCCTAGACTGTAAAGTAAAATGCATAAGAAATTGGGTTATAATTTCCCCAAAGCATCAAATACTCGTTACAATCATAAAATCTTATGATGAGAATGCTTCTTTACTTTAACTTCGTGTCATCCAATCCTACAAAACCGCGTTAGTCTAAAAACAAAAACAACATTGGAGACATGTTAGTACTCTGATGAATTGAAAAAATTAAAACACATGATGAAAAATGATTGTTAATTTCTTACCAAAGTTGGGCGTCTCTATTCACAATAGCGCCACTCTGGTGAACAAGGGCGTCACTTTGGTGAATTTGGGCATCACTCTGTAGAAAAACCAGAGAGCATGATAGCATCACTATTTGATCAGGTGTCACCATTTGTAAATCTTTGATACCTCTATAAAGTATTATCATCGTATTTTGTTTAATCAATGTTGGTGTATTTAATAGGCATCGATGTTTCAAATGATGATAGTGTTTTTGTATGGTGACGCCCTACAAAGGTGTTTATGAAATTGAGTTGGGTGTCACTCTTTCCTACAAAAGTCAAAATGAGCAGAATTCAAACTAAAAATTGATTAAATTTAATCGATTTTCCCTCCTTCTAGCGCCAAAATGTCGATTGAGGATATTATCATGCACCAATTACACTTGATCCATGAAGAATTGAAGCATATTCATGCCACTAATACTCAATATTAAACAAGATAATTCAAATGAAAGTTAAACTAAGCATTTATTGAAACTAAACATTATAAACTATGAAGGAATTTAAATATCTACTCTAACCCATTTAAAACTTATCCCATTTTGGAATTGGTGTCATGTTGATGTGGAACAATGACCCTTTCCAAATCTCATGATTAGTGAGCTTGTTTCAATCAATTCTATTGAAGAGAATCAATGTAACAGTTGTGATCTATGTGAATGAAAACATGATTTATGCTAAAATGACATGATGCAAGAATTAATCTACCATGATTTTATGCTAAAAGATGTATATATGCAATTTCTAAGCTAATCTAAATGAGATCAAGATAAAATATTAAAACCCTAATTATCTATTTAGCTAAATGGATCCATGGAATCCATTAATGGAAGCTTCAAGCTATTATGCAACTAAAAATGAACTAAAATATGCTAAATATGAGTTAAAAATGGTTGTGAGTGTGAGTGATTTCAACAACATAAGTTTTTAAATTGAAATATTGATCCATTTGTCTCCAAATAGTGACCTATTTATAGGAAAGAAAATGAAAAATGAAGGATTGAGATCAAAAAGGTTAATCAATTGTCAAGGATGGAGGAAATGAGAGGCATGGATCATGGATTCTCATCAATAGGTGAGAATGCAAGATGAAATTTAATCAAGGGTTCTCATTCCTTACAAAAAAGCACACTATTGACCTATACAATAGGTCAAAAGTTAACTTGCACAAGAGGTTTCAAGCTATCTTGCACATAAGGCTTTGTGAGAATATTCCCTTTCTTAAATGATTGGAGGAGAAATAATATTCTTTAGAATATTCATGGCTGAGAAAAAAGGATATTTTTCTAATTAAAACAAAATTTAATTATGCAAAGGGGAGGGAATATTCCCTTGCAAGTGGGAGGAATTGGATTAATTAGATAATTGCTAATTAAACAAGGCTTTAATCATGTAATTAGGGGGATTTAGAAGAATAAAGTGATATTCATTAAATTAAATGATTTAATCAATGGGGGAAAGGTGAAATTACATTTAATTAAATAACTTAAGCTTATTTACTTAAATAAGAAGACTTAGGGAATTCAAGTGTATGATATCATTCAAGACATTTTTCAGTGTCTACATGATGCAAAATCTAGATCAGGGCCCTAAAACCTAGGTGGGAATCATATACCCATGGTGGCGTATGAGTCCCAAATCACTAAATCTAGGCCACACAAAATGATAACACCTGAATTATGATTGGATGCTAGTTTATATCGAGATTATCCTTGGAAAGATGCATGAATTGAGGCTTCTAGATGTAAAATAAGGCATAAATAATTCCAATTATTTAATAAAACCCCAGAAAAGTGTGAAAGTGTGTTACAACACTTTACAACACCTCCAATAAGGTACAAGTAGGTCCATTTAGTTTACAAGGGCCCAAGACCTAATGTGTGTGTGTTAAACACATTGCAACACTAAATCAAGGCATCATTAAGCTCAATTTTGTAAGGAGGGCCCAAACAAGTTTTAAAATGTGACGGATGACATTTTTCAACACTACATTTAGCCACCACTTTAGTGAGAGGAGGAACTTGCTTCAAACTCACACTAAAGTAGACAAACTCACATCAAGAGGGGTTCAGTCATAATGATGCTAGTGGGATAGGACAACACCGACAAAGAGGGTTGCACAAGCCCCCAGGATCAAGGTCCTATGGCAAACCAACATAGGAACGAAAGAACACACATGAAAAATGATATAAGGATCAACAACAAGACTTAACCATTCACTTCCAAAGACAAGGAAAAAAGAAAAACTAAAAGAAAGGAGTGGATCAAGCTTTGACTATTTTTCCTGTACATTGTGGATAAGATCTAAGCTATTTGTCTAAAAATGCATGCTCACTTTGAGGCAATGAAACTTTAGGCTATCTGCTAGTTGAGTATCCAAAGAGGTGAACACATACACACATGACCGATATGCGCTCACACATGTGAGTGGCTATGGGAAAGTCATGCCTCAGATCGGCTTCCCATCCAAACTTAACAAAGTTATACCTCTTGATAACTTTGATAAGGTGCCACACAACAATGAACTTCGAGCTTCATGAGGCAAGAAAAGCTTCATATTCTTGGAACACATGAACAAACAAGATGGCACCATAGGAAATAAAAGTGTGTTATGCAAGGTGGCCATATAACCAAAATTGAAAATTCAAGAATAATGTAAAGAATGTTCAAATGATTCTTGCTTAGTTCATGTAAGGTATTTAACTTAGGGAACATTATGCCTAATGTCTCCAAGAGAGAACCAATCGAAGAATAAAAGATTCGCAACTTAGGAGATACAATGTGTCACATCAAACCACTAAGAGGAATATAATATGGTAAGAGAGATCATGCTCTTGAGGGACATCATGCCCAATGTCTCGACAAAGTGAAAGAAACATTGAATGAAGTAAAAATACTACATCAAACAAAACATCACCAGGGATCAAATTACACACATGCAATCACACAAAAGAAAATGAAAAAGAAATAATGGAAAAGACAGTAAGGCACATGTGAGTCAACCTATTAGCAGGTCGTCTGCATCCCAATCATCTTCATTGTATATGGAAGTCCCACACAACTAGCCAAAGGGACAACGAAAAATGCACTACTAGGACAAGGCTATCTAATTCTTGTCCCCACTTAGTGTAAGAAAAGAATGAGTTGAGATATGTGATGGGAAGGAGCTCCTTACATCATGAGATGTTTTGCAATAAGTGTATAACATGTAATAGTGAGAATAGGAATATCCTACAACTAATACATGGCAAGGAGCAGAAGGGTTCCGCTTTAAGGGACTTTTTCTATGATGTCTAGCCTTTTAAAGATTTGCTTTAAGACGCGACACTCATTAGTACTATGTCCAATTTTTTTGTGATATCTGCAATGATATGTGTTTTTGTTTTTAGGATTTGGAAATAGAATTTCTAGCATGGGTGATAATGTGATAAGTCCTCGATGTAGAATTATTTAAATTCCTTTCAATATCAATTGGTGGGTAAGGGAATTGTAGTTTCTTTAGTTTGTAAGGTCTTTTGCACTTGCTAGATTCACCAACTTCTCTAGTGGAATGCAGAGCAAAAGATCTAAGACAATCATGTCATGCTTATCATCATTAGGAGGCATGGGTTGTTCTTTAGGAAGAATGACATTCATATCAGGAGAAGGATCTTGATATCCTAACACTTTAGTATCTTCAGTTGGTATTTTCTCTAAGAGTTGATGAATTTCATGTTCATTTGTTGTATCACATCCTTGTTTTCTTAACATAGCATGGTTGAATGTTTGCTTGCTTAGAGGAACTAAGTTCACCTATTGTAGTGAACTTAGGTTCAACTTGTGTCTTAGTTTCAAGATGTAAGTAACCAACCATCTTACGTGGTGGTATTATAGGGGGTGTTGGTTGTTTCATTCATGGATAAAAGGATGCATTAGCTTCAAGGTTGTTAAGGAAATAATTTAGGAATTTATTCATGTTATCATCATCTTCTCCAATTATGTCAATATCATGAGGAGGACATGCATTAGGATTTGAGTGAGCATGAGTAAGTTCAATTTCATTAGGCTCACTTCCAAATTAGGCACAACTTGACACATCCACTAAGGACTTCAAGGACATCCAATCCTTATCCAAACACATCCATGATGAAATGTAATGCAAATTTTAGATCCTAAACAAGGTAAACAATTTGAAATGAAATGTTCTAGATGTAATTTTGAATTTAAGCAATGCATAAGATGAACCAATTTAAACTACATGCAATGAATTGAGTATAACATAAACTTTATAAACTAGAACCAAACATTATCAATAGCACACATGAGTAGAGAAATAGAGTTTTGAATTATGGAAAATGCAGTTTAAAATTTGCACTAGGACTAAATCACCTAGAGGGTATATGAGTCCCAGTGAAGGTTTTTTCACAATTTTAAGAAAATTTTAAGTGATTTTTATGCTTTTTGGTTTGTATGATCTGTAGAATAAATGAAAATGTATTTTTTAGATGATTTTCAATGATTTGAGATGCAAAAATGCAACCTATATGCACTTTCACTAATGCAAGATTTAGAAACTCTAGAATGTCAATTAACTAATGCAAACCCTAATACAATTCTAATGCAAGCAAGATCTAGGATGATGATGCACTCACAATCAGAATTAAGGTGCTCTAAATGCAGGTTCACCAAAACGAAAGGTTGAAAATTATTGTTTCTTATAGTTTAGGACATAGAACAACAATCTTCCTAGCTCTCATTCAAGGAAAACCCTAGAGATCTCAATCTTAGGTATGCAAAAGAAAAAGAGATCTTGCAATAGGGTTGTCATAGGGTATAATTGTAAACTAAAGAGGGGTTCACCAATAAGCTATGTCTTGTAAAGACTAATGAAATGCAAGACCTAATATTTAAACCTAATGCAATGCAATACTTCACTAAATCACCTAAAATTGCATGTAAAACATAACAAAAAGCTAAGAGATGAAAGGTGTGCACTTGGAAACATAAAGAGGACTGGATGAAGCTCTGAAATGCTAAAAACATTGAATTTAAAGCTGACTTGGACTCATATGCCAGACTGGGCGATTTAGTCCCCAATTAGGGTTTCTGGGCAGAAACTAGAATCTGGCAGAGATATGAATGAAACTTTTGAAGTCTGCAAAATTTCCTATACTAGGACTCATATACCAAAAGTGGCATATCATTCTAGTTAGGGTTATTTGAAAATTCAAAGTCTGAATCTGCTCTGTCCTTTCCACTTGATTTCTATATCTGAAACTCTAATTTGCAACCTGTAGATGTCTTTCAATGATCTCCAATGCAAGGTGACAACTTTGACAACTTTGAACACTTTGAAAACTTTCTCAAAAATTTCTCTTCAATATGTCTTCAACCTAGATTTGCAAATCACACACTAAAAAAAGGGGAAAATGTTGTTTTATTAGTGGAAAGGGGTTTGCTTTGATCAAACCATGTTTTGGTAATCAAACCTTGAAATAAAATGAAATAGGAAAAGAGAATGATGAATGAACAAAATGTAATGTTTCAACTCACCAAACCCTTGCAACAAAGTGTTGCAAACATGTATGAAGTAGTTTCAATGGATGTAGATCTTGACTCTTGCTTGAATGTGATAGATCTTGAATTGAATGCTAGCTTGAATCATCAAACCCTACATCATAATTGTTAGCTCAAAAACAAACATGATGCATGATGATTTTGACATGATGTTTGATACTTGAATAATGGTCTAAATCACTTGATAATCAGTCCTTAAATGCTTTTGTAAACACTAGAATTCTCTTAAATGCTCTTGTGAACTCCAATTTTCTAGAATGCATGAATACTTGAAGGCTTGGGGTGAAAATCACTGAAATAACCTTGTATTTATACTTGTTTATACCAAATTTCTTGAAATTACAACACTACAAGTTGACATAAGATCTAGGAGGATAAAATCCCACCAAGAATTTGACTTAAATTTACTTTTGGGCAAAATGGGACTCATACGCTAGAAGTGGCATATGAGTCCCATTAGGCATTAATTATGGGACACATTATAAAAAATGCCTAGAATGATGTGAAATCCAAATCAAGGCCCTAAAACCTACATGGAAATCATACGCCCAAGGTGGCGTATGAGTCCCATATCACTAAATCTAGGCCACACAACCTAAAAACACCTAAATTATGATTGGATGTTGGTTTGTGTTTGGATTATCCTAAGAAAGATGCATTAATTAAGGCTTGTGGATACAAAATAAGGCCAAATAAGGAATTAAGAAGCCCAATTATTTAATAAAACCCTAGAAATGTGTGAAAGTGTGTTACAACACTTTACTACACCTCAAATAAGGTACAACTAGGTTTGTTTAGTTCACAAGCGCCCAAGACCTAATGTAAGTGTTTTAAACACATTACGACACTAAGTCAAGGCATTGTTAAGTTGAATTTTGTAAGGAGGGCCCAAAAAAGTGTGAAAATGTCACAGATGACAATTTTTGACACTACAAGAACAAAGGATTAAATAATTTAATCCTTGTTTGGTGACATGTACATTCTCATTTAGGAGCATATTTTTTATGTGATATAAGGTTCCATAAAGTTTTCAAAAGTTATATTCTACATTACACATATAACCCTAAAAAGTTCTAATTAATCTTATACAATCTTCTAAATGTGAAAGGTACAAATTTAATTGAGAGATCTTGAAGTGCATCCGTAAAATTCAAAGTGTATATATAATATTTCATATGATATATTTTTTAACAAAGTTGTATAACTCTAAATAATATTACTATATAATATGATAATTATCTATTAAAAAAGTAGGTTACATGGAGATGGCAATGAATTATCTAATACAAGATCATTAGACTTATATGTACATACATATATTTGTATGCATATATATGTACAAATAAAAATTGTCATGGTTATGCAAATTGTATTGCTAGAATAAAAATACAAATTTAAATTTTATAAAGAAAGTATAATCTAACATTTTGATTGATTCAAAAACTTATATGAAATGAAATTCACAATATTTTAATTTATTCTTAGCCATTAATTAAGATGGAACTAACATATTGTTTTTTTTTATCATATTTTAATTTTACTTTTAGTTTATTCTTGACATTAATTTCTCCCGTATGAGGTGAACTATTAACTCAGAGAAAATTAACCATTTTCTCATCATACTTTAATTTATTGATATATATTCTCCATTTAATTATTTGATTTTTTTTTTTTTTTGCTTCCATATGAATCAAATAATTAATTTAGAAAGACAAAAATAAATTATCATTCTTATACTTTATTTTTACATATTCTTTTCAGATTTAAAGTTTTCTCCTCACATATGAAATTAATCATTAATTAAAATGGACACAAGAATTTAATTAACATATATCCTTCCGCATAAAATCAAGTATGAGTTAAGTTAGGGGTAAGAATTATAAATTTTCTTTCCACTTACAATTGCTTGCTCATACATAAAGAAAAATATTCTTTTCTTCCCTATCATAATTTAAATGATTATAACATATTTATACTCATTCCATTAACGTCCCTTCAAACTTTGTCCTAAACTTTAATTTGTCCTTTTAATCAACCAATCTCTTTATTTCAATCTTTCGAATCCTATGATCTATCCCTTGGAAAGAAAACAAAGTGGTGCGTGGCGTATGAGTAAAACATTCTCTGAAACATCTCAATTTTTTCCAGTTTAGATAAAGCTAAAAAGAAGAGAAGGAATAGAATGAGTGCTTCTGTCGAGAACAACGTACAAATGGAAAATAAATAAATGGAGTATACAGTTAGAATTCGCACAACTTCCAGTCATTCAATCAAATATTGTCTTGTGGGGCTTATACAATGAACCCACACCCAGCAACTCGTTAACGTTGCGCAAATTTCCAAACGCTAAAGGTTCAGATTGAATCCAAAGAGGTTGGAGTTTGTTCCATAGAGCTCGGGATGCATGTACATTATTGACTATATTTTTTAGGGAGAAATTTACGCAGGATTAACCCCTAGAATGTAAACATTAATACATATCTCTATGTTTGTCCAGTGCAATCAAATGACATTACTAAAAGTAAAGTAGTTCTTTAAATAAAGGATAATAAATAATAAGTAAAGCAGCTCTTTAAATAGAGGATAATAAATAATTATATTATAAATTAGGTTTCACATTAATATACATTTGATAATGAGATATTTGGATAGATGAATAGAAATGTTAAATAAAGTTGCGAAGGATTAACGTAAATTGGTATTATTGAGTAATGAAATTATACAATATGTAAGATTGTACAAATTGTAAGACTATACAATGCATGATATTGTATATTTTGAAATTAATATGTGTTAAGATTGGCACTATGGTAAAATCAATCTTATGATGAAATTTTAGATACACAACCTTATCCATAATTAAGAATTTTTATTGTAAATGTTGATGGATAATGATTATATCTTAGTAGCATTAGCTTTAGAATTGAGAATTTCAATGTTTGAAACTAAAGAACTGGTATACAATCATGATCTAGCCTCGAGGGTGAGATTGTGATTGTAGTCTAACTAAAGAAGGAAAATTTAATAGGAACTAGGACAATGTTGAAATGAAATGGTTTGTTTTGTAAAAAAATTGACGACTTTAGGTTTAGGGTTGGTGTGTGTCAAAAGAGAAAATTACGTGTTAAGTCATGCACTAACAACACCCATACAAATAAATAATAGAAGTGAAGGATTATCACCTTTATGCTTTATAATTTTACACATTATCATAACATTATTTAAGAGGGTCCCCAAATTGCTAATGCAAAATGGGGTGTGTTGTGATCATAATGTGTAAAATCATTGCTCATGTCATCACAAGTTAACAAAGGCTTCAGAGATTGGGTTTTCTTTATGAAATGTTTGGTGAAAATGAAAATAATGTTTATAATGACACCTAAATCTAGTTGGGAAAGTTTAGCATTAGTTAGGATTTGAAGGTTATACTTTTAAGGAAAATTTTGTCTTATGGAATTTGATGTGGCACTTTAAGTCTCACATCTAGTAGAGCATCATGTTATGTACTTGTAATAATGAATGCAAAAATTTGAAGAAGGTTGTTTATTGGACTTGTCGTTGCACCAAAAGATCGACCTATCAATGCTCGATACAGACTTCAATTAAGAACCATAGGAGGTTGTTAGACCATGTCACAAACCCAAGCACTAGTGCTGCAAGGAAGACCAAGGGTCACACCTTGCAACAATCCACCCCCAGTACAAGAGTGGGGTTTGAACCTATGACCAACTCTGATACCAATTGTTGGACTTGTCGTTGCACCAAAAGATCGACTTGTCAATGCCTGATAGAAGCTTCGGTTAAGAACCGTAGGAGGTAGTTAGACCGTGTCACAAACCCAAGCACTAGTGCTACAAGGAAGACCAAGGGTCACACCTTGCAACATTGTTCACAATACGACAACATATACATGGGTAAGCCATAGCTTCACAATTAAGCGGACATAATTTTTTAAAAATATGTAACAATTTATTCTAATCAAGGATTTTAGGGTTTATTAAACCACATGCAGGATATCCAATTCTTATAGCTATTGGTAGTGTAGCAAGAAAGGTTTAGATTGCAAACCTTAATCAAGGCATAAACATTAAGTAATGATGGTTCCTAAACTTGATGGCACATTTAGTTTCTTTATCATGCAAGTGAAGTAAGGCCAACCTATTGGGTGAATCTCATGTTACAAAATCTAATATTGGAAATCATTTCGATTCAAACTTTGGTAAGAATCCCCAAAATTCTTTTACCAACCAATTTTTTTGAAAATCTCCACAGTTGCATTTAATTATATTTGAAGGTGATTCGAGAAAAAATTAATCATGAATAACAAATTTAACCACATGGATTATTTTATTAGTGTTGATTTAATGGTTATATTGTGAGGTTAGACTCAATGGCAAATGAGTTTGTATATTCTCATATAATGGTTGATGTGAAATAATTTTGTGAATTGATGTAGGGTGTGTTGGAAGGATGATTTGGAGAGCAATAAATAAAACTTGACGAATTGTGAAGGAAGAACACTAGAAGATGAAGATCTGATTATAGATCCAAGTGTAGGTAAACTTCCTAATGCAAGAAATTGTACATGAATTTGTGGGAATTTTGTCCATTGCTCTGGAACTAGATCAATTTTTGAGTATAAAGAGCAGAAAATACTAAGGATACAAATTTAAAGATAAAGAATTGAACAAATCTAGGTGGAGAAGCCTAAAGTGAAGAATTATTACCAAGAATTTGTCAACCAATGAGGATGCATGACTACTATCAGATGTTTCATGGAATTAATGAATTTTTCAGTAAATATCATAACAAGAAGACATAAATTTGACCAATGCTTCTAAAAAAAACTATTGATACTCTATGTATGGGAGATGTTTTCATGCCACATGTCATTTGTTGATTCATTTATTTCCTCCTCGCCATGTGTAATTTTGCAATTAACCTTTGTTTTACTTCTATAAAAAGCAATAGGTTAACTTTTAGTAAAAATCATAAATTGTTTAGATGATAGACCTTGAATTGGAACATCACCAATTTAACTTTTATTTCATATTTTTGTTCAATTTTCAGTAAAGACTTATGCATATTGTAGAGGTTTGTGGTGCTGAAGTAAAATCAAGGTCATTCTTGATTATAAATTTTGCATGATTGTAAATTGTTCATTCTAGTCAAATAATCAATTTGTTGTCATCTCTAAATGCATTTTGAAGTTATCTTCTTGCCGAACGATTAAATTCTTAAATATTTCCGAATAATTTTTTTAATATCTGAAATATTGTGCGAAATTGTTTATCGTTATATTTTGAAATATTTATATTAAATTTCTTATTAAAATAACATTCGCTATCTCTAAGTAGGAAATATAATAACCGTATTATATTCTATTGGGAATAACGTAGTCTTGATCGCAAGTCTCGATGAGCCGGATTATAAATAGTTCGTTGTCCCAAGTTTGAAATGTATCCTGTTCTCACCGCATACCATTCATACTGAAATTTTCTTCTAGCAATTGCGCTTTGCTGTGTCTCTGTGTAATCTCTTTTCCATCTTCTTATTCTCTATCTCCGATCTCACTTTAACCCCAATGAAAAGAATGCAAGAAACTGTCCATGCCATGAACGAGAAGCGATCTATTCCTGGAGAGGAAGAGACGTTCCCCATGCCTGAGTCTGCCGACACTTTGTCACTGCATGCTCAAAGCGCATTTCTACAAACGCTTTCTCCTAATCTGTTTAGGGTGATGCGTATTGTCCCTGACAAGCAAGATTACAGCTTTATTGAAAAGATTCAGCTTCCACGGGATGAAGTTATAGGCCTCTGTAACAAGCTGGTAGCCTCTTCTGCCTCGGCTTCCTCAGGTGAACCCCCGCGGGTTTATATCAATTTCAATTCACTAAATCAACTCTGCTTACCGACGGTCGGGTTCTATGGAGATAAGAACATGATCATACAAACTTTCCGGAAAGAAGGTCTGGTGGATGATTCCGTTCTTGCTAAGATGGAAGGAAGACTATTTGAACCGGGATTCTATGTCAGTCTTCCAGAAAAGGTAAGTTGCGCAGTAGTTTTTTACTGGCATGAAGGTGAGCAATTGAAGCAGGCTTCTAGAAAAGATGTGTCTTGCAATTTCATCAGATACCTGGTTGAACTATGTGATAGCGTATATGTTTATTTGGAAGGGAGTTATCCCTTTGCAGCTTTGGCTTCTTCTGCATCACGCACTAGCTCAAAAACAAACCGCACCAAAAGGATTCGAATCTCCGGTGTGAAGAACTCGGAGAATAATGTGGAGCTCCATCTTGGTTATAATATAAGAATTGACAGAGGAGCGAACAGTAACAAATCTTTATTTGAACCGAATTCAAATGTTCTAGTTGTCAATAATCAAGATGGGACAGTGGTGTTCTGCGAAGGATATCACTACTGTTGTTTCCTGACAACAGAGAATAGAGCTGCAAGGGGGCTGGCTTAACCAGCACACTCTAAGCGTTGACTGGTTAGAGTGTTCTGGTGGGCCCGCCTAATCTGTTCCGTTCCCCTACTCATTTCCGTTCCCGTAAATACTCCATGTTACAGTTAGACACTCGCCGTTAGAGAGCTAGCGGTCAGCAGTTCCCGCGCGTGAAGAAAATCAAACTCAAATCTCAAACACCATTCCCGCGCAGCTGCGAAAGTTTAGTGGATGATGCCATAAAAAGCACTGTTTCACCGTATACAACAAACAGGTTTCCAACCCGATCATTAAACATTTGCCAGCGTATTCTCAGCCTGTGCCAAAATGGGAGCGTTGAAAAAGGGTTTAGGTATCCAGAAAAAGCATAAAGAATAGGTGACATTTATCAGATGTGGTTGGAAATAGTCTGGTAGGCATGCTTCCAAAATGTGGAAGCATAGAAGGCTCGTGAGTTTAATAACCGAATGCATCGAAGAAATGTGATATCATGGAATGCAATGATTGCAGGATATGCACAAAATGGATTTTTCGAAAAGGCCTTGGAAACATTTATTTCAAGCAAATGCAATTGGCAAGTGCGAAGCCAGCCTCTGCAACCTTTAGCGGCATCCTCCCAGCCTACGCCAAAATGAGAGCTTTGGAGCATCGTGTGGGCATCCATCAAAGTATAAAGCATAGAGGAATTGTGTCAGATGTTGCAGTTGCTACTGCTCTGATAAACATGTATTCAAAAAGTGAAATCATAGACGAGGCACATGAACTGTTCGACAAAATTCCTCAAAGAAATACTGTCTCGTAGAATGCCATGATTGCAGGATAGGCACAAAATGGTTTTGTTTACATGGCTTTAGAGGCATTCAAGCAAATGAAATTGGCAAGTGTGAAGCCATTCTCTGCAACCTTCCCTAGCATCCCCTTAGAATCGATTCATTTTGAAGAAATAATTTTTTTTTTGAATTATATAGACAAGTATGTATATACACTTTTCACCTTATTAGATATTGGAGGCTAAAAAAAATACTAGTTATGTATGTAATACATTATATTTACTGCCACACGATTAGATATTGGAGTGAAAAAGGTGTTTCTTGGGGAGAGAAAATGACACTGCTGATCTCAACACTATTGCATTGGGGTTTCACATTCTTCTATGTGTTAATTTTTTACTAAGTTTTCATGTTATTTTTCAAGTCTAGCAATAAGAAAATATGGACATAGAGGTTTTATTTCTAGAGATGTCCTTTCTTAAATAGATGTATCTCACGACTTCAAGGATCAAAAGGTAAATTCATTTTCCATACAAAATAATCTGAAAGCAAAATAAGAACCATGTTGGGTTTATATCTAGCCTCAGGGAAATTCATTTTCCCTACAAAATAATCTGAAAACAAAATAAGAACCATGTTGGGTTTATATCTAACATCTAAGATTTCTTTTCCAGGAGAGAATATTATGAGAGAGGCTAAAGCATTTTCCTCTTGATATCTAATACAAGAACTCGAAAAGAGTAATGAATTAAAAGACAAAACTAAGATTCTAGCAGAGGCAAGCACACAGACTCTCCTTTTTTTTTTTAAAACAAAAGGCTAGAAGCCTATAATTATATTGATATAATATATTTTAATACATATAGAATATAATGTTTGATAAGAAACTTCAAAACCAGCTGATAACTGCTGTCACTATTTAGAATTACATGCCAAGCCCTATTACCAAACCCTACCACCCAGAAGACTACAAACTCTCCTTTTATTATTCTATTTTTGTTCAAATTCATATTGTGTTAACAACCAGATGATATCATAACTCTCTATTTCTTATGGGTGGAATATGTTATGAGATACCCATGTAGATGTAGAGTAGACAGATGGAGGCATGAAACTCTATCCAAATATTTATATAGGACACAAATGCTTGGATGTTGTTGGAGGGAATCTATAAGTAACCCCTAACAACCTTTTTTGAAATAGAAAGACAATTCAATTAAAGTATAAAATCTTAATTTTTTTTATAACTCTTTCTTTTAGGGTGCCAAGTGTATGGATCAAAAAGATTTTAGAACTAGGAATAGCAGATTTCAATATCTTAAAATCTCACTAGCAAAATGAACTCAAACAATTGGTCAAGTAGTACAACTATATCTAAATTCTTTGTGATAGTTAATATCAAATTTTATATTGATTGTGTGTAAGAATTAACTCAACAATATTTTCTAGAAGATTGAAAAGGAGTGAATCGAAAGTACAAGCAAAGCATTCAATCTATCATTCATGACATGCATGCTCATTAATTTAACCTCAAAATAGTGATTCAAGTTTGAACTCATTGAAAGCTTATGGTTGTTTATCCTTTAAATTGAGCTATATATTTGTAGTGATACAAATATTTAGATGGTGGGATGAGGTGATTGTGAAGAAACTAAGTTTCTTTAGGCATTGATGCAAAATATTATTTTTATTATACATGTGGATTATATGAGTATGAATTTATAGCATCAAGATCTTGCTATGTCAAATTGGGTACACACATTACTGTTGATGATATTTTTTATAGTTATGGAACAATTGATGAGCTCATAGCCTTTAGGGAGGCTTTGATCAAGTAAGTTATTTATTGTAGAGTTTATTACTATCATAATCTAATTTGAAAATAAAATATTTTTTTAAATCATAATAATACATGTCTTATCTTTTTATTTTGCGTTTACTTGGTACAAATAAAGTTATTTATTCTAACTTCAATATGTAATTGTGATATGCCAATTATCAACTTTCATACTATATGTAAACTAGTCTTCAATTTTCCCATAAAACATGTATGAATATAGCTATTAAGGCCGAAACGATACATGGTCCTCGTGTGCAACAATGGATGTGATATTACTTAAGTTATGGGTTGTGATTTATTAGCAAGTTGATGTTTATAAATCTATACATATTAATTTTATGCATTTATGATTCTCTAAAAAAATATTTAATGATATTAAATTTAAGTTTCATTTCATATCTCATATTGTAGTGGAAGACACTAATTTGGGAAAAATTATAAGATTCTAAGTGGATCACTAATGACTATCATCCAACTTTATGTAAGTATTTAAGGAATTCCTTAATATCTTCTAGTGTTCATGTGGCTACATTATTTTCCTTGATTTTAATTGACACCTATTTCCTAGATGACATTTTAAAGAAAGTTAATAAGTTTGAAAGTAGTGTCGCCTTGGTTTGTCAATTACTCGATGACTCCAAATATTTTTAGGTACTTATCTATCATATTTCATAATATAAATTTGGATTTATTAAAATTATGAATTGTATGTTTAATAGAAAATTTCATAACACATTTTTTCTTATTATTGTTGTTAAAACATGAGAAAGAACATGGAGAGATTACTCAATCGATAGAATTTTATGTGAGAAACAACCCTAGAACAACTAGGGAGGAGGTTCTAGATCATATAAGGTTTTTTATTGGACTAAACACAAAAGAACCGAACAAGGAGCATGTGTTTTATGATCATTATGTACTAACTTGTTGTAAGAGGTTGTATTTTGATTCCATGTATAGATCTATGGCTTGTATTTGGAGGGGCATAGATGGGTTCTCAATATCACATGGTACTAAAAATGGCATGAAAATTCTAATTGAAGCAATACCTCTCTAAGATAGAAGAGAGAACATATGAGTTTATTTTATTTGTTGTTTCTTTGAAATTTTCATTGTAGACCCAAAATATAATGGATGAAAAATTCACAGCTAGAGTGTTTGGAAATTTTAATTTCCAAGAAAATAAAGTATTGCCCCTTTTCATATAATCATTTACATATACATGACAATTAAGGTTTTTGAAAATATCTAATTTTATTATCTTATATAGATTTCAAAGTTATATAATATCACTTACTTTTCATTGGATATCACATAAATAATATACTTGAGTAAGAAAAAATATTTATTGATCTAGATTGTCCACTTGAATGCTAATCATCATATGTTGAAACCTTTATTGAGATTATATATTTGTAACATTGTTGATTTCTCCATTTGGAAAAGGTCATTGGAAGGTTTGAGGACATTAAGATTATGAAATATGGAAACACCCTTTCCAAATATATATTCCATTATATGAAATGTGTACTTTCCTAAGGGTTGTTCCAATGAACACTAATAAAAAGCTAGTGCAATAGTGAATATTTATGATGGTTGTGATTTTAACACATATGACAGATTATGCTTATAATGCACCTTTTATATTGATAGCATAGATTTATTAATTTCATGATACATGAAATATTTGATGAGTTGGTTAGTACTTGACAAGGGAATATAATTTCCCTCATAAAGTTATTGTATTACTCAAATTGTTAGAAGTGAACCATCACTCAACAATTGAAAATATCATAGACAAAATTGTTACATAATTTTTACTAAATAAGAAATATATAAATTGTATTACAAATGATACTTACAAAAATGTGACATATTTTAGAAATGGTTATACCTTAAAGATAATTTATTTATAATTTTATATGAAAGAATAACACTTGGATGTTCACTTGGATGGACAAGCTCATGACTTATAGATAGGAATGCACAAATTTCTTTACAAACCATTTAAAAGAAAATATGTGTTCACAAGTCTTGACAACCATAATTACAATATTATTTAAAGGAGTATCCTTTTCATATTGTTTAATGTATGAGATGGTATAGAATGATTTATAGTACCATGAAATAATTGGTTGAAGATGTAGCCACCCAAGATCTAGTAGTTACAATGAAAGCACAAGAGAGATCAAATATGAGAGAATAATGTTATCACCAAAGGATACAAGTATACAATGAGAATGAATTAAGAACAAAAAGAGAACTTCTTTGTTATAGAGACCAAGGTGAGACATAGGATTGCATCTCCTAGAGTGTGGTCCAAATGTCACAAAGACACCTAATACCAATAGTAGCCATCTAGGTGGGGTCTTAAGATATGGTCAGTCTTAACTCCCACACAAGTTCTTCCAAAATGATGATGGAGATTTAAGAACTAGTCCATAGAGATAGCATAAAAGATTAATCCACTTGCAATGTATCAAGATTATCTCACCAAGATTTATAGTTCCATATATCCAATATGATTACAATGAAGTGTCTTTTGATCTCCATGATACAATCCTTGACTTTAGTCACAAAATAGACCAATCAAAGGCATATCTTGATAACCATGGATGTCTTTGCTAGTTACAACTAGATATAGATTTCTACTTAAGATTAGCGTAAAATAATTTTCAGTACTCCTTTGGGTACGTGCCTTTTGCTATTAAAGGTCATGTCATTTGGGTTGAAAAATGTTGGGGCTACCTATCAAAGAGTTATGATAGTAATATTCCAGGAAATGCTACATTAAATCATGTAATATTATTTAGATGCCATCATGAGTAAATAAAAAAGAAGGGATGAACACCTACATCTCCTCCAAGGAATCTTTTGATGGCTACATGAATACAAGGTATGCCTCAACTCAAATAAATGAGTCTTTGGGGTCACATTAGGTAAGATATCAGGCTTCATTGTCTCTAGGCATAGCATAGAGTGGATCCCACTAAATTTGTAATGATTAATGAAATCTCTCAATTGAGAAATATTAAGTATTCTATAGCCTCCAAGGAAATATTTAGGCTATCCATAGGTTCATTGCATAAATAGCTAATAAATGTTATCCATTATCCTATCCCCTCAAGAAAAGTACTAGCTTTCACTGGGATGAGTCTTGTTAGAAGGCCTTTGGTCAAATCAAAGAATACCTTTCTATGTCACTTTTTTTGATGTTGATGGAACCCATGGAAAACAAGTCAAATACTTATTTTACATCTCCATTACACTAGTCACATTGGGAGCACTTCTATCACATAATAATGAATAGGGCCATAAATGAGCAATATATAATATTAGTAAAATATTGGTCATATATGAACTCCACTACATAGCTATGAAAAAGCATGCTTGGACATTGTCTTCTCCTTAAAAAATCTATAGCATTGGCAAGCTTAACCACCACATTCAACTTATTTACCAAACTAACTCACTCAAGTATCTTATCTAGCAAGGACTTCCCAACAAGATGCATGGCTAAACAATTCATGATATTTAGTGATTTTGGCATTGAGTATGTGGATTGCAAAGAAATTAAAGACTAGATGTTAACTAATTATCTAATCAAAGAATGATTAATAAAAACTCATCTATTGATTCTAGAATTTCCTAATGCATTTATTGACTTGACAATTCTCCTCCTAGAATCTATACCTTTTCTGTAGCCTTCCCTTGTCCACTACTTTCCCCTTCCTCCACCCTTCATTCCTTTTATCCTATAGCATACTTCTACTCCCTTGAATTAACAATCTTCTTCACCCCATGCTTGACATGGAACCAAACATAAAGTGTCATCCCATTCATGTTCACCTTCCCTAGAAAATCCTAATATGATCCCATTGTCCTCGCTCCCTCTACTCTCTCACCTTTATTACTTACCCATACTTCTTCCCCTCCAATTTTCCCTTTCATTTTTGATCATTTTTCTACCATTCCTCCTACACTTAGATACTTCTACCATTTTTTCACCCATTTTAGTGAGAAATTACTATTCCCACCCTAATACCAACCCTAATCATATGTAAATAAATTATCCCATTACTATCCCTTACAACCTCGATCACCTCACAAGCTCTAGTTTGGCCCTAGATGACCCTCACATGAGTTAATATTCTCTACCTCCTCTTCTAATAGAATACATCTATCCTTTGACACTTCAATCTCTATCCCACCTTCTAATGTTCTTCCTATCACAATGATCCCATCCACTCTTATTAACACACTTTTTAAGGATTTTTTCCTACATTGCAAGGATTCACTCTATCATGAACATAAACAATGGAAAACATAAGGGAGGAGAAAACCAAATGAAATGAGGAGCAAAAATAAAAAGAATAGCTTAATTTCCAAAAGGAACACAATTAATAATGATAAAGGCTCAAGAGAAAAATAAATATAGGAGCCCTTAGGCTCAAAAATTTAAAACATCAAGGCTTCACACATAAATCTTCTCACACCAAATTATATGAGCTCAATACATTTATAGCTAGATTAAAAGAAAGAAGTGTACATAAAATAAATGAATAATATCATTGTCAACATCATGCCTTGCACCAAACGAGCCTTAAATCCAATGACAAAACTTCTTCATACCAACATGCCACCTATCACAATCTCGGTCACTCCTCATGGCACTTGATTTTCTTCTAGAAGTTGGTTCATGCTACTATATTTTATTATTATTTTGGTGTGGGAAGATCATATTTGAATTTGATATAGGAAGTTCCATCTTTACTTATGTTGGCTATCACGTACAACAACTACCTTTGTCAAGTCGGGAGGGCTAGAGCCTTAATGGTGGCATGACTACTTGCATCCTTAAGGTTATATTTTGCATTATCCTTGTCCCTATCCCATTAGGAACTCAACTCTAAGTAGTCAAATTTACCTACAAACCCCACATGTCAAGATATTGACATTTCATTGGCAATAAATCAAATGTTTGATTGAGCCTACAAATAATTTAGAGTTTGTTGGCTTAAGTAGTCCTTTCTTACTAAATTTATTTTGGAGAATTAAGGCCAATTTTGAAGTAATTTTAAATTGAGGAACTCATGGGTATCCAACTTGGGAATTATCATCATGTAGGATTGGCTCATCAAATAGTTAGAACCATATGTCATATACATTGAATGGCCAATGAGCACCCATAAGAATTTCTTCTTATGAATTGTCTTAACTATCATGAGCTATTAGCTCTTAACTTTAATGGCTTATAATTTGTTAAGTACAATACCACCTCCTCATGATTTTTTCTATTGATGATCCATCCAAAGACAAAGTGGGCCCACTTAAAATGTCATGTCACGATTGGAGGATCTTGTTATTGCATGAACCATGTAGAAAATTGCCAATTGCTCAAAAGTATCAATGAAAATGCATATCATTGTTTGAAGGGGTCGACTGTATTATTGTAATTAAATGATCAACCTAACATAGACAAAAGACAATATAGTTAATCCAACAAAATAATTATACAAAATGTCGAGTAATTGTGAGCATCCCTCTCCCATTTCCTGCCAGTCAAGCATTTTTCCATTTACTTGAAGTGTTCCTTACCTTTTATTTTTTACTCGTTCTCCACCTCCTCCTCCAACTTTTCATGTATCATGTATATGTTGATTTTATGAAAGTAATTCAATTAGATATCCATAAAATTAATCTTTGATAGATACCCAAAGCATATATAAGTAGTGATCTACATTGCATCATATGCATATAATTTTATGAAACCAATGTCATAGACTATACTATCAAATTCTCAAAAACAAAAAACAGAAGCAAAATCTAAGTTTCTAAAAATTGAAAACATAATTGCTCCTTCAATATTAGTTTAGGTATGACATGGTGCACATTATTATAGTGTGGGCCTATTTTTTAAATCACTTCATTTAGTGTTACCAATAATCTCCATAAAATAACTTTCTCCATGTTTAAAATCATGGAAAAAATTCGCCTCTCTCACAATAATTTCTCTTGTAGTAATTATGGAGATTAATTTCATTGCAATGTGTCAATCAACACATACTTGAAGGTTCTTCACAACTCTAAAGTTGTTCTTGAGGGGCATATCTACAAACCAAAATAAATTGCCAAATTTTTACCATCATGGTAGAGAAATAAATATTTTTCCTCCTTGTCCACATCACTAAGTAAATGTCTTGAATCTAGAAAATATCCTCCTACCTTAATCTCCTGAGACATTTTCTCCAACTTTGCATAAATCGTCTATGTTTGATATGGTTTGTCTCCTACACAAAATGCATGTACCATTTTATGGCCTTCACTCCAACTACATCTAGGGATCTTTTAATTCTTTTATCTTTCATTAAACTCTTTACCATTTGAACCTCAAACTATTTGCCCACTTTTGCATAGATGGTTGACAATGTCACATCAGTTTTAGCATCCAAATCAAAAAGCAATGTCATTGTAAAACAATTCTAAGACTGTGGTCTTGTGGAGGAGCTTGAAGAACTATTTTATGGAATAGGGGGTTCCATGAGGCCAAAAAATGATATAAGAAGTCTATTTTTTAGTTCATAATTTTAAACTAGCGCATTTGGGGTGGGCCAGAAATTGTCTCAACCATCTTATGAAATTTTCTGCTACTTGTCAATAATTTAGAGTTTTTAGATTCCCACCAATTTTATTTATTTTTTTATCATTTTATATTTCTATACTTTGTTACACAAAATAATAAAATTCATGGGACCACCAATTTCCTAAATTCTGGAGCTTAACCTGCACTACAAAATCATGGGACCACTGATTTTTAAATACTCTAAAAAAAATTCAATAACATCCAGTAATATTTTTAGAAGCATTCCTCCATGAGAATGGAGTGCTTCATTAATTTGAACATTTCGAAGGCATTTTTGCAAAATTCAATTTTGTGCATATCCTATAATTACTGCATTCCATGAGATCACATTTCTTTGAGGCATGTTGTCAAAGAGGCCACATTTCTTTGAGGCATTTTGTCGAACAGTTCACGTGCCTTGTCTATGATTTCACTTTTTGCATACACATTTACCAGAGCAGTAGCAACTACAACATCTGATAATTCCTCTATCCTTTATGCTTTGAGGATGCCCATACGTTGCTCCAAAGCTCTCATTTTGGTGCAGGCTCGGAGGATGCCGCTAAAGGTTGCAGGCTGGCTTCGCACTTGCTAATTGCATTTGCTTGAAGTAAATGTTTCTAAAGCCTTTTCAAAAAATCCATTTTGTGCATATCCTGCAATCATGGCATTCCATGAAACTGCATTTCTTTGACGCATTCAGTTAAACAGCTCACAAGCCTCGTCTATGCTTCCACATTTTGAAAGCATGCCTACCATACTATTTCCAACCATATCTTATAAAAGTCACCTATTCTTTATGCTTTTGCTATATACCTAAACCCTTTTCAAACGCTCCCATTTTGCACAGTCTGAGAATATGCGGGCAAACGTTTAATGATCGGGTTGGAGACCTATTTTTTGCATACGATGAAACAATGCAACTCCCTTAGGACACTTTATGGCATCCACTAAATTTCCCCAGCTGCGCGGGAATAGTGTTTGATATTTGAGTTTGATTTTCTTCATGCGCGGGAACTGCTGACCGGTAGATGTAATGGCGAGTTGCCTGCACTGTAACGGCGAGCATTTATTGGAACGGAAATGTGTAGGGGAACGGAACAAACTAGGCGGGCCCACCAAAACACTCTCAGCGTCAACGCTTAGAGTGTGCTGGTTAAGCCCAGCCGCTGCAAGGAAGTCTACAAAAACAGAAGAAGTGTCTGTGAAGGTTTCTGGGTTTGGCAGTGTGCATAAAAACTGGTCGTCGGTGTCTAATGTTGATTACTCTACACTGAATAATAATCAATTCATAGATCTCCTGCAAAATAGTCAGCCGCAAGATTTTGAGAACTACTCTAAGTTTAAGGAATCTCTTAAGACGAGCGAATCAGCTGCGAAATTTCAGGAGTTTGAGAGATGTTTTCTGAACGTTATTCCAGTGTTCTGCCCGCACGTTTCCATTTTTGTGGGCAGCAAAATTAGTGAGACAAAATTAGTGAATGCAAATGAGTCAAATTCATCCTCTGAGGACGAGAGATTTAAGCAACTCCAACGAGAGCTTCCAGTTATGTTAGCAGTCAAGAATAGTGTTTGCCATGGAGATCAGTGGGTGCTGTTGCTTGGATCCGACATCAAGTTCGTATCTAGTAAGGGTGAGCATCTGATTATCTTTAAAAGTTTGGAACAAGGAAAGCAGACAACGCGTTTTATCTCTTATGAACAAGAAGTAGATGCCAAATGCTCCAGCCAGTGTGCCTGCTCCACAAAGATCAATGGAAAGGCGATGTTTCTAAAACCTACAAACGGCATGAAAGGCATCCCACTCTCAGGTGAGATTGTTAAAATTGTTTTATTTCCTGTTACTGCTAAATCAGGTATTGGAAAGGAGGTTGAAGGAAAAGTTCATCTTGTCAATAAAAGTGCCACTTATTCTGCAATCCGTAATTGGGTAGAAAACATGGTTCCTATTGAATTAAGAACCATCGAAAGAAATGTAGGTTTCACTGCTTTCTTGTTAGTTTCTGACCAGCGTCTAGGTTTAACATTTATTAAAAAGCATTTGACAACCCAAAACATGAAAATTCTGCCACCCGAAATCCAAGTTCAGTTTGAGAAGTTCCGTAGTGTCCCCCCTGCTCAGTCCATAATCGATCTAGAGGCCCTCTTATCTAACAACACTCTCAAAACCGTGTGTTGTCAAGTCTATAAGGATAATGTACTCAAGTTTAAGGAAAATATAGAGGAGTTGTGGACTCGTTTGGGAAGTTTGGCCAACACTCGACTCAAAGAAGCGGAGGATGAGTTTGTAGAAGAATTGAAGAAAAAGATGTCAGTGTTCAGTGAGGACAGCTTAGTTACAGGTATGTAGAAGAAGTTATAATTCAACGTCAGTCACGTAACCAGATACAAGTTCTGGACATCCGGAGTTCGCATCCCGAACAAGTGGAGTTGAAGTTGAAGGTGTCAATTGTGGAGGAACATCCATTCGCCATTGTTTATAAAGCATGTGAGCTTACTCCAATCAAGAAAGACATGTCTGAGTTTAATAGCAACTCGAGCCGTCCAATTGTACCAACATGTGGAGAATCACTAGAGTTAGTATCCATTAATCCTCAGAATGAAAGATTATTTAAAGTTGTCGTCCTCAAGTCGCGAGAGCTGATGGTTTTTGTTCAGAGTTTCAGAGATTCCTCCATGTATTTGTACCGTTGTCCCAAGATTGGTGTCAACATAAATAATATCGGTCATCCAATACATATATTTAGGAGGGGATTCGATTTGTTGGCTGCTGATGAAGCTACCAGATCTATCGCTCTCTATGAAAAAGACAAATCGAGGATTTTAATATATAAGTTTGATGAATCATTTAGGAAGGTCTATTGGAGTGGAGTTGAGGTCAATCTGGAAGCATATAATGGGAGCAAGATCATTGTATGGATGCATTTAATTCCAGGCAAAATGGAACTTCTCTTGGTTGATGACACCAATAGAGCAAGGGTGGCTGAAATCCATGAAAAACCGATGATGAAGGCAAAGCATATTTCTCTTCCTCCGCAGCAGCACTCTTTGAGAGCATGCGTTTCTGTTGACGGCGAATTCTTCCTCGTCTTTAGGGAGTTACAACGTCAGGTTGAAGATATTGATACTGAGGGTAGAAGACATGCAAGTCCTGAAAACATACTTGAAATTTATGTTTTGGGTGATACCATGAGCTTCTTGAAGAAAATCCCTTTTAATGCTAGAGAGTACCGTATATCTGACATGGAACAACTTGCGGTGAAAATTGTGAGCTTCGGATCACAAAGTCAGCTTTTGCTATATAGTCCTGTAGATGCTCCTGGTTTTATCTTTTCCCATGTTCTAAAAACTTCTTTAGCTAAGGAAGTTGTGCAGTTGCAACAAGTCAGTCAGATTAAAGCCCATGAAAATGAAACAGATATTGCTGTGTCGTGCCCGTATTTGGGTTACATATATCACATTTTTGACAAGTTTGCAACAACACCTAAGCTGTTTCCAGACGCTAAGAAGCGCATTACATTCAAAGTGGTATTGGAAAGGAGCAGATCAGATCACAACAATCGTGACGCATGTCTCAAATATTTAAAAGAACTTATCAGACAACTTAAGGCTGGGAAGGACAAAGATTTCTCAAGTATGGAGATTCAATTTGAAGTGCATAATGTAGAGAATTGCCAAATTTCAGGTGCAGCAGAGCAGGAGACACAAGTGAAAATGGGAACATGGGTTCGCAAGCTTGTTTGCCTTGTTCCCATCCAAATAGCTCGTGCGGAAAACAACGCAATGGTAGCTCTCAAGGATGGACTTCAAATACCCCCTGATGTTAGATATGAGGACAGCGTATCACTTGCTGATTGTATACGCTTTGGGTTCTATGATGCTGTTCTTAGCGATTGGAAGCACAAGATTAAGGTCATATCTTCCATGGGAAAGCAAAGTAGTGGAAAGTCATATTTGTTGAATCATCTGTCAGGGTCTCTTCTTGATGTTGCAGGTGGCAGGTGTACAGATGGTGTATGGATGACCATTGTAATGGGCCAAGATAGAGAAGGCAGCGGGGGAAGCAGTTGTTTGTATGTGCTATTAGATTTCGAGGGGCTGGGCAGTTTTGAGAGAAGCGAACAAGAGGATATGCTTCTCTCTGTTCTTAATGCCGCTGTTAGCAACATCACAATATTCAACAAAAAGGTATGTTATTTTTTCCAAACACAGAACTTTCTACTATTTTCCTAAAATCCTCTGGATTGGGGGGACTCAATTTATGTGAAATATAAATATAAATAATGTAGAAAAACGTATATAAATAATAATAATAAAATTTTATATTTTTAAGAATAGATTGATTATATTATTAATTTATTTTTAAAAGGTTTAGTTTCATGAAAATATATCTATTACAATGAGGTATATAAAAATAACTTTCAATAATACATAAAAAATGATATACATAATTTATGACTTTTGTAATACTTAAGCTCTTCAATCTTTTTGCTAGTCAATTCTTATATTATTTTGGTTGATTGTAAATGTTAAAGTTTATAAATAAACTATACTTGTTTCGACTTCAAAAATTGAAGGAAAAGAGACTTTCACTAGCAACATAAATATCAATAACGAATACAGATTTTTATAGTGGGGAAAAATTATAACAATATTTTAGATACACTTCAACAACTCTCGCATTGATTTCAAACAATTTTTAATGCCTTCAAGTAGATTTCATTGCATTTATTTATTGGCAATAAACAACAGCAAAACCATAAATGCCAATACCAAACTAGCAAGTTTCAACACAAATAAAATATTCAAAATATATTCCAATAGTAGAAATGATAAGGTCCATGCATATAATAATGGATTTACAATACAACGTTTAAAATATATCGCATAACATACAAGAGATGCTTATGACCAAGACATCTGAATATCCAATATATGTAGAAGGAGAATAAACCCTCGAGGTATGGTAACACCACACATTACTACATATGGAAGAATCCACTCCATAATATATCTTCAAAATATCCCAAACATAATATCATACTCAATAGATCTTCTTACAATGATATTCACACTCATTAAATAGACATTATCCTAATGACATAATGAAGGGGTAATCCTAATGTACGTATACTCATCACAAGATATAATTATATACATAACTTATCCAAATGAGTAGATATAATTATATTAAGGAATGTGTGCCAGAAGCCAGCATCTCTATCAATGTAGATACACTACAATATTAGATGCCTAGCTACACAACATGCTACCCTTTCACATTGTTTATCCTTGAAACTTGAGAAGTAAACAAATAATATGAATGCTACAAGTTATTTCAAATATGATGTCATATTCAATAATCCAAACATCTATAGTTGATCTTTGCAATAGCTTTAGTTCGATGGTACCTAGATCTCATTTTTGATCCATGTTTTGTTTCACTCATTTGATTTTTATTTCTTATGATAGTAAGTCCATTTTTCTTGTGAATAGATATTAATTCTATGTTTCTTCTAATTTTTGTAGTTCCTTTGATTCCATGGAGATCCATAGTGATTGGCTTATTGATTCCCTATAATTTCATTTCTCCATGAGTATTGCCTCTCACAATAATGTGGAGGCATGTATATTCCACTTTTATGATTGCTAGAACCTTTCCTAACTATTCACCATTTTTTCCACTCATTTTATTGGATCATGAAGAGAATTACTTGTCTCCTCTCTCACCTCTACATCTTGATCCTCTTTCTTTTCCTCTAATTTGTTTGTACAATCTTTGATAGATTCTTTAACTTATTCTTCATTGACTTTCCTTTGGACTAAATTATGTGTAATATTTAATAATGTAATTATTTTCATCCTATACCAAATATTTATGAAATTATTTTTTCATTGATGTTTATTTTTTGTAAATATTCTAACCAAGAATAACAGAAAAAATTCCAACCCATCTATATCCAAAACATATTTATTGGTGAAGCCACAATAGTGGTTTACAATTCATGTGAGGAAGGAAAACTTACAAAAAATGACCCCAAGGAAAAAAATGTGTTTTTGGCGGTTCGTATGAACATGTTGGTTTGACCGAACCAATAAGGGGTTCGCTCAAACCAGGGTTCGACCAAACCCCTTTGAACTTTGGTTGCCAACAAAAAAAAAATGCATAGTGAAGGGGTTCGAGCAAACCTCTTGAGGTTTTCTCAAACCCCTAGGGGTTTGTACGAACCCCCATTATGCCTCATCCCCCCTAAGACACAAAAAAATCTAATTTTTCGCACTTCAGAGCTCCAGTTGCGGATGAAAATGGAGAAATCTTCACAAACCAAACTGGAATCAGGTAGTCCTTGGAATGAGTTATCCAATGAATATAATTTTAATATGTTTTGGTTTTATTATGTTTTTTTTTTTAGTTCTATTAAACATAGGTTTTTCATTGAAAATGAAGGTCTATGTTCTACACATGTGGAAAAATAGCAGAATATTAAAAAAATTGAAAAATATTAGTGCATCAGTTATTGAAGTCCTTGATCAAACAAAAAATATAAAATTGAATTTTGATATATACAAAAAAAGTTACACGCTATACGTCGCTTATGTCTAAATTGTAATTGGTTTGACTTTGAAACTTGTTTAAAGAAAAAATATTCAATAAAAAACTATATAACCAAGTGGAAGCACTAGATATCAAAGTTACAAATCTAAATTTGAAAGAATTAGAATTTTATCCTTGATGGAAAAAAAGTTATCCGTTATACAATGTGCGCCACTTTTTTAAAATGTTGTTTTCTGAAAAAAAATTAGTTTTCATGGGAGATGGAAAAAGAAGTGCAATCTGATTCTAAAAATTTTGAAAAAAATATTTTTAGAATCTGCAGACAAAATGTGACGAGACTCTAGATTGCATCATCTTCAAATTCCTCACGGTTTAGCCGCTATAGGTGCTCTAATGTGAATATTTAGTTAAAAATAATAATTTTAGTGTCTAGTTTGGCCAAAAATTATAAACCACTATTGTGGGATCACCCTTATTCATAGAAAGCTTCAAATTTTCAAAAATGTGAACATTGGTATTAGATAATTAGTTATCCTTGATGCATGCTTTTCTTTTAATTGTGACTTCTTAGCTAATTCCATTTTGATAAATTTATACTTGTTCATATAATTTATATAAATAGTAACTTTAGAGTTTGAGTATATCCATAAAATTTAAGGATTTAGTCTTCCTTGCTTGAAGCTATTATTGTCCATATTCTTGATCATCTTCTCTCCTCCTCCTCCTCCTCCTCCTCCATCTTATTCTTCCTCTTCTTCCCCATATTATTCCTCCCTTTCCTTCTCTTCATCCTCCTATTCATCCTAGACTCATCTTCCTCTTCTTCTTTTAGATCCGTTCAATTTAAGAAAAAAAATAGTTTCATCCTTAGAATGATGCATAACACCCAATGATAAAATCAATTATGAGTTACACCAATCAATTTATAACTAAGTTGTGATCTCCAACATTTAATATGAAAATAATAACTTTCAAATTTGAAGCAACATTATCTACTATTAGTAGTTTTATGGAATGTGAGAAACCCATTAAAATAAGGGCTTACAAAATTTCCACTACATACCCAACTTTGTTTGGATTATTTTGTAATTTTTTCACCTCAAAAATTAAAACAAGAATGATTTTTTTTACAAGTGTATATCACTCAATATTGATGATCAAAAGTTGACTTTTGGACTAGAATTTATATGTAGGATCCTTCATCTTTTGTAAAAAGTATTCAATCATTTAGAAGATATAGGAAATTCTTTATAAATTATAGTTCATCTTGACATTTTCCAAAATCATATCTTTGATATCAATTGATAAGAATCATACATATGATCATGAAAATAATACAATATAAAAGATATGTCATATACTACACAAAAGATGTTTGTGGGCCAAGTTGTCCTAAATTCTAGTATATACAAAAATAGAGTAAAACCTTGAGGTAGGGTAACACTAAGTAATATTCCTTTTATAAGAAACCATTACATGTTATATATTTAAGATATCACAAACACAATATCATACTTGATACATCTCCTACCAATTATATTCACCTTCTTTATATAGACATTCTCCTAATAAAATAATGCAAGGTTAATCTTAATGAAGACCTACTCATCACTTAATATAATTATCTACACATGTTTCTCACATAAATCAATATAACTCATTTAGGAGATGTGAGCTAAATGTTAGAAACTCCACCCACCTAAATATATTACAATATCATAGCCCTAAGTACATAACAAGAAATAGGTTCACATTGCCTTTGAACAACATATGCAAGAAAAAATTTATGACATAGTTTCATCACCCAATCACCTTAAATTTGAAGAGCAACTCAAATTTCCAATCATATAAAATGTAGATTCAATCTATTTAAAAGATACTCCAAGACTAATATTTATTTCTAATGAATATGACAACCTTTCAAAACAACTTATCCAACAATAGATCAAGATAACAAAATCTTTTGCTTATGAATAAACAAACCACTAACAAGAAATATCATTAAGTGATGTTTTCTAATAAAAGTACACCTACTTTGATACAACTACAAGAGTCAAGTTAAACAACACAACACACACACACGCACACACACACACACACACACACACACACACACACACACACACACACACACACACACACTAACTAACTATATATATATAAAAGAGTAAAGAACACAGGAAAATATATTATAGTAGAATAAATTGATTACATTGTTAATGGATTTTTAAGGAAAGTGCTCCACTTTTCAACTTCTACAACCAACTTTCTAATAGGAACTTAAGTTTTAACTATCCAACATATTCCAAAAAAACATAACAAGTATAGGTATTTTGAAAACATCTATCCAAAAGATGTTCATTATAGTTGAACTTCTTATATTAACTTTATTATTAGGATAAATAGACATCTTGAAATTATATGTAAATATTTTAAATTAAACCAGACAGTAAAACTATTTATTTATTCAAATAAGAATTTCTTTATTTTACTTTAAAATTAATTGTTACATATTCAAAAATAAATAATTTTTTTATTTTATTACATAATTATTTAATTTACTACATATTATTATATTTTACTTATTATATTTTGCTTTATTTACTTTATTATAGATATATTTTGATTATTTTAGATTTCTCAATTTTTATATTTAAAAAAAAAACATTTCTAAATATTTTTTCTTTCAAATATTCTCTTACCCTCATATACTTCTCGACATAATAAGAAATATCTGATATAGTATTTCCAACATTTAACTTGTGTTTGTAGTTGTAAGCCTTCATTTGGTATTTTACAGGATTTTCACTTAGATAAAGACACAGAATCTACTTTCAGCCGATTCCAGAGTGGGATCAATCTACTCAAGCAAGACAGAATGTTGTTTAAAGGTCTATTTTACATTGCCCTCAAGGATGTGGACACATCCGACGTAGAAGATCTTATCCAAGAATTTTATGAGAAGATTTCTCAAATATGCACCAAGCAAGAGAATTTCATTTTAAGAATGTATGATGGAAGGGTCACGTGTAATGCCCCGTCTTAATAACCTAAGAATGTTGCATTTGTGTATAAAGGTGTAATATTTTTTTTTTCAAAGTTTAATTACTAAGTTAATTAATTGCATACATTCGTTAAGATACTAGACGTTACACTACTTTGAGTTTCCATAAGTGACTTAAGTATTTCATATTGCACATATTATTTAATAACATAAAGATAAACATTGCATAACATTAAATTTCCATTCAAGATAACATAAAATACAAATTTGTTTCATCCATTGCATATGATAATATTTACAATACTCATCCATCTGATGAGGTAGATCAATAATGGTTACATTTTACAAGTGTTCACCTCACAACATTTGAGGGATGTTTAACAATACAAATTTACAAATAACAAATGAAGAAAGGTCATATAAATTTCCATGTGCGAGCTCTCCATCCATGTAGCTTTTGATGCCAAGACCAAAACTGGGGACCCAACAGACTAAGATGCACGTTCCACCCAACCATGTGGTACCCGTAGGTCCACCCCCCGTGCTAGGAGATAGTAATATGGTTACCTAGACCTAATCAACTAACCCTAGACACTAGTACATAACAAACTATTGGTTACTTTGCTTCCAGATTTTGACATTTGAATATTTTACAAATACAAGGTTAAACTGTTATTCTAGGTGGAGTGTCATCACAACATTGCAAAAGTTACCTTGGTGTTTCTTCCTAGGTTCCGGCCCCCAATCCTTGGGTTACCCTGGTAACCTCTTATGAAACCCGGCCCCTATTGCATACTGTTGCGGAATCAAATGCCTTTTGAAGGAACAAGACACCGATTTACCATTCTAGGCCTTCTCAACTTATACTCATGACTGTAGTAGCTCAAGAGTCATAAGCGAGGCATGTACATCTTGTTAAGTGTTTTAATCTAACTATTGTGTCATTTAATTATCACTGACTTACTTAACTAATTGTAAGTTACCCTGACACCACTTTGTGTGTCGGCCCTTACAAGTAGCCACTCCCCTAAACATAACATGGAAATCTATGTTCTCTTGACTAAGGTATGCAAGGTGTACAGAAATATAACATGAAATCTTACACTTTTCAAATAAACAACAATGAATATAATCAGGTGTCCAATCACCACACAAATACCATGTACACAACCTTGGCTATCTCAAGAATATAACTTTAACAAACACAATCCCCATTTAACAGTAGGTCTGGAAGACTTAAACAACAAAAACACTTCCCATTTGCCCCAATTAAATAACACAACTTTAACACAAATCAGGAAAAATAGTCACCTACTATTTGGATCTACTAAATCCAGTCAATCAAATATAAAATACAAATTAATCAACATGATTGATTTACATATTCAAACATTCTAATTTATAGCCCTTCACAGTTAGAAAAATCGCTTCAGTTTAATAAATGCAAATATCATATTTAGATAAATCAATTTTTATTTTTTTAACCTTACTAATATTATTTTTCTAATAAAAATAAATAAATAAATAATTAATTAATTAAAATAACCATTTAAATGTTTTTATTTAAATAATTATTTTATTGTATTAAAACATATACATATATTTTATATTTCAAACTAAACATAATACTTAATCATTAAAACTATCAACTATATATAATATAAGTAATATTATATATATATATATATAATATATTATAATTAATATAAATATATTATATATAGTATATATATATTAACACATATTATATAACATAAAAATCAAATTAAAAACCAAATGGCGAATATCACATTTCATACGTTTAAAAAAAATACAAACCCTAACAGCCGCGGATTCCTGCTACGGCCTCCATAAGGGAAGGACGCAGCCGCTTCCAGGGCTGCGCCCAGCAGCCCCTAGCTGTTGTGCACAGCCACGGAAGCTGCGCCCATCCCTTTATGGGATATGTAGTGTGGGGAGGGTTTCGGCCCTCCCCATTAATCTTTAAATTTTTTTTTACAAATATTTTCTTGCGGAATACGCATTTCGGCGATTGTCGAATTTTTATAAACAGGGAATAATATCTATACAAAAAAAAATCCGCCTGTACGGCGATTATGGGGTTTATTAATTTCATTAAAAAAAAAAGATCTTAACCTAATATATATATATATATAAAGATCAACCAGTTTAAGAATATACATACAGATTTATTTTCTGGTAAGAATTTTCAACAAGGAACATAAATGATAATTTTATACTGTACAATAGATTCTTAATAATAGTTCATCTACAGGTTTTAAAAAAAAAAAATACATAACAAAACCCCCCCTTATTTAAACCAGGTTTTAACAAAGAATAATCACAGAAGTCCTTCCAAATGATACTATTTTAAAAACAATTTTCACAGAAAGAAAATTTGATTTTCTTCAGAATTAATTTATAAAGGAAGGAGTCTCCGAAAAGAAATACAGAACTTCACTATACAATTATTTGCTCAGACAAATCTTTTATATATATATATATATAAAAAAAGAAAAAAAAAAGATCATATACAAAGATAAATACCTCTTTCCTGTGTTTGAGAAGATTTGGTAGTTGGAGAGAAATCTCTGCCTAGCATTCAAGTTAGGTTGCATAAAAATCTATTGCAAACTACAGTGATCAGTATGAAGTTCGAAACGATGACCTAATAGGAAATGCCTCCATCGAACTAATGCATGCACTACCACAGCTAGTTCTAGATCATGAGTAGGATAGTTTAATTCATGATCTTTGAGTTTGCGAGACTCATAAACAACTACAAGCCCATCTTGCACCAAAACTGCTCCCAAACCCTCTAAGGATGCATCCGCACATACTACAAAATCCTTAGTAGGATCAGGAACAATGAGTATAGGCACATTAGTTAGCTTTTCTTTAAGAGTTTGAAGAGCCAACTGACACTGCTCTGTCCAAACAAACTTCTTCCCTTTCCTTTGAAGAGAAGTAATAGGATGACCGATTCTAGAAAATCCCTCTACAAAATGCCTATAATAGCCAGCTAGACCCATAAAACTACGAACTTCACCTACATTAGTAGGTGTGGGCCAATCTACAATGGCTTGGATCTTTGATGGATCCATAGCAATACCTTTTCCAGATATCACATGTCCAAGGTATTTTATTTCAGTTTGAAAGAAATCACACTTCTTCAGGTTTGCATACAATTGATTTTCCCTTAAACATTGCAATACATGTCTCAAGTGTTCTTCATGTTCCTTCATGTTCCTTGAATAGACTAAAATATCATCAAGAAATACCAGGATGAAGCGATCAAGGTATATACGAAAAACACCATTCATTAAACGAGTTCGAAAAGTAGTTTTATGGATGTCTGCTTCAGCTATACGTAATTGATGATACCCAGATTTCAAATCGATTTTAGAGAACACATTAGCTCCCTTAATTTGATCAAAAATATCATCGATTCTAGGCAAAGGATAACGATTCTTAATCATAAACTTGTTCAATTGACGATAGTCAATGCACAGCCTAAGAGATCCGTCCTTCTTCTTTATGAAGATAACAGGTGCTCCCCAAGGGGAAACACTTGGATGAATGAAACCCTTTTCTAAAAGTTCTTCTAACTGAATACGAAGTTCCTCTAACTCCTGAGTCGTCATTCTATAAGGAGCTCTTGATATAGGCTCAGCTCCAAGAACTAGGTCAACTCTAAAGTCAATATCCCTCTTTGGTGGCATTCCAGGAATGTCATCGGGAAACACATCTTTGAATTCCCTAAGAATAGGATGATCATCAAGAGATACCTCTCGACTCTCACCCTCTTCCAAATAAGTAACTGTTGTTGCAAACAGTTGACATCCCTGACGAAGACATCTCTTTAATTGCATAGAAGATATCATCCGCAAAGAGATAGGTCTTTGAATACCTACGATTTCCACTTTCGCACCTAAATCATCAATGCAACTAACTGTCTTAAGTCGACAATCAATTACAACATGATAAGATGCTAACCAATCCATACCCAAAACTATATCGTACAATCCTAAGGGTGTAACATATAAATCTACTAAGGTAGTTAACGTACCAATTTTAAGTTCACAATTATGTACTAAGTTTTCTACTACTACTTTCACCCCTGAGGCGAATACAACTTGCCACTTACCACCTTGTTTTACCGCCACAAGACCACAACAGTCTACAATGGTTGGTGAAATAAAGAAGTCAGTGGCTCCAGAATCAAAAAGTATAGAAACACTAACACCATGTAACTTACCTAAAGTCCTGACCATTGTGTTCTGGTGATCGGCTTGGCGGTCATTAACCACTGCATATACTATATGTGCTCATCCTGCATCACCCACTGTAGGCTCTGAAACTGTAGGTCGAGGCCCATAACCAGTAGAACCTCTCATCAGACACTGCCTAGCTATGTGTCCCTGTTGTCCACATGAATAACATCCTGTACCTGTGCCTCTACCGAATCCTCTGCCACCCGAAGGTGCATTGGACTGCTGAAAACTACCCCTACTGACAGTAGACTAAGCACTCTGCACAGGCTGATCCTGCCTATTGCGCTTGTTGCGCCACCAGTTATGACCCTTTCCTGTTTGAGGACTGTTTTGTTGTTGTGGTTGAGGGTTATTGTTCTTTTGAGGTGTTTTTTGTTGTTGTTGCTGCCCACCCTTTGTGGGTGTTTGTTGGTTCTTGGAAGAACCACCTGTCTGTGCCTATCCACCTCGTGGACTAAAACCTGCTGCAGGAGCACTCCCAATCTGCACTCCTGTGTGCCCACCTAAAGCCATAATAAGGTTCTCCTCTACTATGCGAGCCTTCTCCACTGCAACTTCCATAGTCTTTGGCTCAAAGACTTGGATACCACCATTGATGCGGGCATTTAAACCCCTGATAAAGTGTTGTACTAGCATAGGCTCATCATCGCCAATACCAGCATACTGCTTGAGTTCATAAAACCTACGTTCATAATGCTCTACAGAAAGAGCTAACTGACATAGATCATGGAACTCGTCAGCCCTACGCTGCCTCCAGTGTTCTAAAATGAACCGTGCTCTAAATCTCTCAAGAAACATCTCCCAAGACATAGAACCAATATCCAAGTGGAGCTTCTGCTCCTCTAGACCCCACCAAGTAGAGGCGAATCCTCCCAAGTGCATAATAGCGCATCTGGCACGAGTATTGCTACCGTAAGGGTGCATGGAAAAGCATCTACCCAAATCTAGTAGCCAGGTCTCAGCCTCTAAGCCACCTCCAGTACCATCAAAGGTAGGAGGACGTGCCCTCAGTAAATCCCTCATATGTCCTGCAATAATAGAATCCTGATGTGGTGTGTCCTCTACTCTCCTAGGAGATCTATCTCTCTCTGACAACCTCCTGCTCATCTACCTGTCTAGGTCCAAGACGAGCTAGGACCTCCTCTAGTAATGGACGTATCTAAGAACCCTCTACTGCTGACTGCTCGGGATTCTGTCCCACATTTCTCTGATCTATCTGTTCTGCCTAATCACCGTGATGAGGGCTAGGAGGGGGAGTAACCTGATGGATTGGCCCTCGGCCTCCACCTCGACCTCTACCACGACCTCTTCCTCCTCGCCTAGGCATGTTCCTACACATAACAATAATGAGTCTTAGATACTATTCAACCAAGGCTAACAGTTGCGACACTATGTACTAGGTCAACCTAATGGGCTCGTGATTACCTAGAGCATCCAGTGTTTGTAACCTTTGCTCTGATACCAATCTATAATGCCCCGTCTTAATAACCTAAGAATGTTGCATTTGTGTATAAAGGTGTAATAAATTTTTATTTTTTAAAGTTTAATTATTAAGTTAATTAATTGCATACATTCGTTAAGATACTAGACGTTACACTACTTTGAGTTTCCATAAGTGACTTAAGTATTTCGTATTGCACATATTATTTAATAACATAAAGATAAACATTGCATAACATTAAATTTCCATTCAAGATAACATAAAATATAAATTTGTTTCATCCATTGCATTTGATAATATTTACAATACTCATCCATCTAATGAGGTAGATCAATAATGGTTACATTTTACAAGTGTTCACCTCACAACATTTGAGGGATGTTTAACAATACAAATTTACAAATAACAAATGAAGAAAGTTCATATAAATTTCCATGTGCGAGCTCTCCATCCATGTAGCTCTTGATGCCAAGACCAAAACTGGGGACCCAACGGAGTAAGATGCACGTTCCACCCAACCATGTGGTACCTGTAGGTCCACCCCCCGTGCTAGGAGATAGTAATATGGTTACCTAGACCTAATCAACTAACCCTAGACACTAGTACATAACAAATTATTGGTTACTTTGCTTCCAGATTTTGACATTTGAATGTTTTACAAATACAAGGTTAAACTGTTATTCTAGGTGGAGTGTCATCACAACATTGCAAAGGTTACCCTGGTGTTTCTTCCTAGGTTCCGGCCCCCAATCCTTGGGTTACCCTGGTAACCTCTTACGAAACCCAGCCCCTATTGCATACTGTTGCAGAATCAAATGCCTTTTGAAGGAACAAGACACCGATTTGCCATTCCAGGCCTTCTCAACTTATACTCATGACTGTAGTAGCTCAAGAGTCATAAGCGAGGCATGTACATCTTGTTAAGTGTTTTAATCTAACTATTGTGTCATTTAATTATCACTGACTTACTTAACTAATTGTAAGTTACCCTGACACCACTTTGTGTGTCGGCCCTTACAAGTAGCCACTCCCCTAAACATAACATGGAAATCTATGTTCTTTTGACTAAGGTATGCAAGGTGTACAAAAATATAACACGGAATCTTACACTTTTCGAATAAACAACAATGAATATAATCAGGTGTCCAATCACCACACAAATACCATGTACACAACCTTGGCTATCTCAAGAATATAACTTTAACAAACACAATCCCCATTTAATAGTAGGTTTGGAAGACTTGTACAACAAAAACACTTCCCATTTGCCTCAATTAAATAACACAACTTTAACACAAATCAGGAAAAATAGTCACCTACTATTTAGATCTACTAAATCCAATCAATCAAATATAAAATACAAATTAATCAACATGATTGATTTACATATTCAAACATTCTAATTTATAGCCCTTCACAGTTAGAAAAATCACTTCAGTTTAATAAATGCAAATATCATATTTAGATAAATCAATCTTTTATTTTTAACCTTACTAATATTATTTTTCTAATACAAATAAATAAATAAATAATTAAATAATTAAAATAACCATTTAAATGTTTTTATTTAAATAATTATTTTATTGTATTAAAACATATACATATATTTTATATTTCAAACTAAACATAATACTTAATCATTAAAACTATCAAATATATATAATATAAGTAATATTATATATATAATATATTATAATTAATATAAATATATTATATATAGTATATATATATTAACACATATTATATAACATAAAAATCGAATTAAAAACCAAATGGCGAATATCACATTTCATACGCTTAAAAAAAATACAAACCCTAACTGCCGCAGATTCCTACTACGGCCTCCATAAGGGAAGGACGCAGCCGCTTCCAGGGCTGCACCCAGCAGCCCCTGGCTGCTATGCATAGCCACGGAAGTTGTGCCCATCCCTTTATGGGATATGGAGTGTGGGGAGGGTTTTGGCCCTCCCCATTAATCTTTAATTTTTTTTTTACAAATATTTTCTTGCGGAATACGCATTTCGGCGATTTTCAAATTTTTATAAACAGGGAATAATATCTATACAAAAAAAAATCCGCCTGTATGGTGATTATGGGGTTTATTAATTTCATTAAAAAAAAAAGATCTTAACCTAATATATATTTATATATAAAGATTAACCAGTTTAAGAATATACAGACAAATTTATTTTCTGGTAAGAATTTTCAACAGGGAACAGAAATGATAATTTTATACTGTACAATAGATTCTTAATAATAGTTCATCTACAGGTTTAAAAAAAAAAAATACATAACAAAACCCCCCCCCTTATTTAAACCAGGTTTTAACAAAGAATAATCACATAAATCCTTCCAAATGATACTATTTTAAAAACAATTTTCACAGAAAGAAATTTTGATTTTCTTCAGAATTAATTTATAAAGGAAGGAGTCTCCGAAAAGAAATACAGAGCTTCACTATAAAATTATTTGCTCAGACAAATGTTTTATATATAAAAAAAACAAGATCATATATAAAAATAAATACCTCTTTCCTGTGTTTGAGAAGATTTGGTAGTTGGAGAGAAACCTCTGCCTGTAGAATGCAAAATCCCAAAAGCTTCTCCAAAGAAAACCCAAAATCCACAAGATATCCAACCAGATACAGAGAGATAACAACTTCTAAGAAAAAATAATTTTTACACAGCAAGAATTTTTTTGCAAAAGCTTTGATAATTTCCCCGTGAGGAAATTAAACAACCCCTGTGTTTTTCCCGAGATCCAAAATATCCTCCATAACCAATTTTCAACAACCGTAAGTCATTATTGCACTCATACACATGTCGAGAAGTGGTTATGAAAATATCTTCTCCACTTCTCGACAATCTTGCCAATTCCCAAAATTTGCATGCTAATAATTTATTTTAGTTTAAATTTAAAAATCAATTTTCAATTGCATGCATTTTATTTTTATTTATTTTCTAATTTTCAAACACAATTTAATTTACAAATTCAAATTCCATTTCCACAAATTAATTTAATTTCAAATAAAACTATTTACACAATTTAATTTAATTTAATTAAATAAGTTTAATCTTTTAATGATCAAACTATTTAACCAAATAAGCTAATTAGTTAATTAAATAACAAACACTAATTTCTTCAACATTTAAAAATTAATTTAAATACCAATAATTTAAAGCACAAAAACTAACATTAAAATTTAACCAAATTTACCTTCTAAGCAATTTATCCAAACAGAAAATACAAGACAAACCTATGACTCGGAACTAAAACAGACGATGTACTAAAACCAGGGTTAAAGGCTAGACTAGGGTAAACCAAACTACTATCTCCCGATCAACGTTTCCGTTGAGTCTTGACACGCTCAGACCTGAGTACCCAGGTGGAGTCGGTGTCATGTACCTGCAATTTCCTGCAACCAAACAATAACATACATACAAATATATATATATTTATATATATATATATATATATAAAGCATTAAACAGACACACCGTGCGGAGAAAATCACAGATATCACAGGGCACTCGCAAGCAAGTGATGCGATTCTGTTCTCCACACCAATACACTTCACAGCAAACTGACGAAATAAATAGTTGTTAGTCCATCATAACATTTACATAACAATAATCAACTGAAAGTAAACATCTATGCTATCTCAAAGCATATCAGAAATCAAACATCACAATTAAAATGTATCATCGTGTCACAGAATAAATCCACTATCGCTCAAAACCAGCGATCAAAATATCCAAACAAAGTATCATAGGTCTAACAATATAAAAACACAACAGCAGAAAGCATACGCATAAACGGAGGGGTACTACATCACGATTGCTGCTATGGCTCCTTACAATAGATCTGAGTATTATAGGGAGAGCTTGAGAGACCTACCAGAAACCGTGACAGAAAAAATCAAAGTTTGCTATGTTAATGGATTCACTTTCCTAAGAGATCTGAAGCTAATTAAAGCTCAACTTGCAATCAAAGACTGGACTTCTATTGACAGCAAACGAGTTGCTGTAACAATTACTATTCTGAGGAGAAATCTTCAATCGGCGGTCCACATGGGATGTCTTCCTGGGACAAATGCGAAAGAAAAAATTCGGGTCTTGAATTATTTCGACACACAGGAAGAAGTTCCTGATTTTCCTGTTGTTTTGAGGGATATTTAATGGAACATAGAGGATTCGGGATTGACTCTATCACCATTGAAAGAATCGGCAACTCTTGTTACCGTTAGAGACGTTTTATCTCAAATCAGATCAAAACTTGAGACAGTTTTACCCAGGAATGGTAGAAAAGGGGAGAAGTGGTTTTCTTTATTCCAGATGTTCCTGGAGGCGCTGGCAGACAGAAGGCGTGACAGAGTTCAACAGTGGATAAGTTCAAACACCATAGATTTCTGTGATAGTGATGAGGTACAAAGGTTGCAGCTAGAGGCCAACGTAGTTCTTGGCGAAGTTAAGCAAGGCCTGTCAGTTTGTGGATACAAATGTTCTGTTTGCTTTTGGAGCTGTGTAATGGAGAAGGGCCATGATGACCACCACGATTGTATGGGGAGTCATTCGTGTACAGAAACTTGCAGTTATTGTGCTCGAGATGGAAACGTCTTAATCTCATGCAAGGATTTGGCAGGGCATGAAGGAGCTCACGACTGCAAAGAGAGAAATCACACTTGCGGCGAGAGGTGTTACTTATATGAGATCTCTTCAAGTTGTAATAAGGCATGTTCTCTCAGGGCTGGGCACCATGGCCAGCACAAGTGTAATTCTCCTCAACACATATGCGGGATAAAATGTTCTCTTCCAAGCTGCAATAATCCCTGTACTCTGGCGATTGAATCCAATCATAAGAGATATCAGTGTAATGAGAAATACTGTCAGAGGATATGCATGATAGGTGGGTGCAACATTAGATGTGGAGTTCAAAATCATTTCCATGATTTGGATCTAAATGCAGAGCACTTGTGTGGGAATAAGCACCCCTGCACTCAAGAATGCGAGATGCGGGGAAATTGTGAAATCTCTACTAAAACTGAGAAACAAACCTGTATTTTTCCAGGCCAAAGGGGATCTTTCGAGTACGAAGTTGTGGAGCAAATTAGCCGGCGGGAACGCTGTTGTATTCCCATTCCTCCTTTCAAAAGAAATCATGAAGGTTTGCATGTTCACACAACCAGAGAAGACACTGTTCACTACTGTGACACCAGATGCCAATCTTGTGGTTACTTCTGCCAGAGCACAATAGGTCACTCAGGCTTGCACAATACAAGGCATGGCAATATGAAAGATGTAAGATTCATTTCAGAGAGCGAAGATATTGACATTGGAGATCGCAAGTATAAATGGGGAGAGTCAGGGGTAGCAGAAATGTGTAACCTGTTTTGCAAGAATCAGGGTCGAGGGCATATCCATCTGGTTCCTTGTCCGGGCTCCAGCAAATGCACCGGCGACCTCTACAATGGTTCAAGGCACGAAACTGTGAAATATGGACCTGATGTAAATGTTCCAAAAGATGGGATGACTCATGATACTTTCTGGCAATATGTTAGATTTGTTGATCCGTGCATTGATCGTTGCACTGAAGAAGAGAGGAAAGGGTTTGACCTTTGAAATCACTACTGTAAATCTGAGGAGCATGATACAAAGTCAGATCGTGCTAAATCATATTGCACTGAGAAACTGTGGCATCCACATATGAAGAGAACTGGACAGAATTTAAGCTCCACAGGGTATATAACTGATGATGGCCATCATTTTGCTTGTAGTCATTCTATCCCCCACCATGTCATATTTATCATTGACAGATCGGGTTCGATGGGCTCGTCGGACATTACTCCCGCTTTGGCAAAGTTTAATAACCATAATTGTAGGCTTGGATGCGTATACGAGGCTATTCTGCAATTCATACACCTCAGAACAATTTCTGATGATTCTGTATCCGTAGTACTGTTTGATCATAGCGCCGATGTAGCTGTAGAGATGGAGGACATGGGAGAAGCTGTTGTCGATCGCCTTCTTCAGTATAACGATCGAGGAGGAACTGCCTACTCAACAGGGTTGGATGCTGCAGAGAAAATATTAATTAAAGCAGCCCAACATCACTCTCTGAAGGTGAAAGTACCAGTTGTCATCTTCCTTAGCGACGGGGGAAACTGGGGTGGAGTGGATCCCCTGTATTATGTGGAGAAAATGAAAAGAGCAGAGCCTAGAATGAAACTTCACACAATTATGTTTGGAACGGATCCGACAATGGATATCCTGATTCAAATGAAAGAGAAAGGAGGAGGAACGTTTAATAACGCAGTAGATGGGATTCAATTGGTCCATTAACTTCGAGAAGCTGGCCAATAGTCTAAAATCCCAAGTTGTATCGGTGATGTAAGGGATCCCCTGCCTACTCTGCTTCTTTATATTTGTGTTAGATACCAGCTGGTACGCCTATGGAACAATGGATTTAGTTTTGTGTTAGTTGTATGTTTTGAACTCTGATGTTTTGCTAGCCCCACTATTTATAGTGTGCAGCCTGGGCGCTTCAGAAGAGAAGTTATACAAAGTCTTGAGCTTTGAAGGTTGTGTATGTTTCCATTAATCATTCTTTATGTAGAGCACTATAATGTTATATTCTCAACCAGTTGGGGATGGTTTTTAACATAATTATATGTAAATATTACTTTACACGTACTACAAAAAAATTCGACATGTTTCAAGCGTTGCATGCTTTTGCATGCGAGTGCAGGTGCTATTTTTTTCACTGATCTCCCTTTTGCTTTCCTTCTACAATGGTTCGTGGAGTTTTGTGGGATCAATCCTACTATTTCTTTGTAGAGATTGGAATTTTTTTATTTATGTTTTCCGAATACTGTTTGCCGGCTGCATGGCTCCATTCGGGATCTTTTAAAAAGATCCTGCGATCTAATGAACTACTTCCTTCGGGCATGATGATGTTGTTTAGTTTGTAGTGCAAGAAACCAATGAGTTTTGATCTGAGAAAAGATCAGAATATCATGGAAATTCATCTAGGTGTTTGGTTAAGAGAGAGAATAGACTAGTCTTACTTATTAACCCAAATTTGGTGGCTGATGATGTGCTCTATCTCTCTCACCATGTCTTGATATGCAAGTTTATGGGTGTCCAATTTTTTTTTTTTGCGTTCTTTATATTCTTCGACTCAAATAAACTAGCTACTAGAAGATGGCATCGAAATTATTTTACCAACAAATGACTATTTATTTGTAGTTTTTTCATGCATGGCAGATTATCAAGATTATTTTTTAAGGGGTCTTCCATTTCTATAATCAAGTGGGTCTATGTATCAAATCCTAACATGTGGGTTTCAATCTAATGAAAGAAATTTCTTTAAAAATATTAGTTTAGATATGATTTCTTCATCTTCCCTTGGAGTTTTGGAGGCTTCATATATTACAATCCATTGCAAGTATTCTAAGAAAATCGATGGGTCTTTTTTACCAAATTCTAGAACAAAAGGTAACAATGTATGATCACATGTATTGAAATTGATTTAAATAATCCATTGCATGATTCTATAGAGATTATATTAGGAAACATACAATGGATTCAATAAATCAAATATGAAATTATTCTATTTTGATGTTGATTATTTCATGTTTATGGACATCTTTAGAGGAATTGTTCCAACAAGATTCTAGAAATGTCATAGATTCATCCACAAGTTTTCGTAGCCAAAATCAAAGGTAAGGGGAAAGCTCCATTACTAGAAACTAGAATCAAATGGGTTTATGATAGTTAAATCCCATAATAAAGGAAATTTTTTGAATCATCATAAAACGGATCCCCCTAAAGGTAACTTTTATAATAAATTTAATGTTCTTGAATACTTTAATGATTCTACCTTTGTTGAATAAGAAAAAATCCTTTGAGAATAATGTGGAATTTCCCATTTCATCTAAACTACTTGACCTCAAGGAAGCTTTTCATATTCTAGTGGTATTGAATAGCAAAAGCCTCATTCCTTTCAATCATGTTGAGGAAGTTCAAAATCAAACAATCATTAATGAGATTTCTAAATTACCTTTAACAATGATAGATTCTTTGTCGGTTGACTTGGTTGATAAAGTCATTGTAGATGTCTCTTCCCTCATAGAGACAAGTGATGAGAATGGGGAAAAAGGTCCTCTCCATGTGTGCTTACAATACTTAAGAATCTCTCAAAATAGAGGGTTTAGATAAAATATGTAAGGCTAGGAGGAAGCACAATCATGAAAGTAAATATGATTAAAGAATTTTTAGTTCAATCTAGTGTCATCAAGACATTAGACACCCACTTTTCTAATTCCCACAAATAATAGTTCTTTCTTTGAATGTAAGGGGCTTGAATAGCTCACCTCATCAAAAGGTTGTTTAATATCTTATCAAGGATCATACTCCATACATTATTTTTCTCTAGGAAACTGAACTTTATATGAAGGAAATGGTTTCCCTTTCTTCTTCACTTTGGAAAGGTTGTATATGCCAATGAGTTGGAACTCACAATTTTATTTGTGGTTTGGCCTATTTTTGAACCCCTGAAAACTTACCTCTTATGAGTGGATAGAAAGTCATAATTTTTATCTATGGTGGCTTCATGTTTTGATTTTGGGAACTCTTTATTCTTTACCAATATTTATGCTCCTACTTACAAGGTAAGGTTCCACAATAGTCCTATATTAGACCTGTTTCTTCCTATTTTTTTTCTTTACATTGAATTGTCGAAAGGGATTTTAATTTTATTCTTAGATTGAATGAGAAGCTTGGAGGAAAAATTTGTCTTGGTTCTTCATCTATCTTTCTACGAGAGAATTTTTCCTTCCTTCACTTGTTAGATGTCCAACTAGGAAATGGGGTTTTTACTTGGCATCATAGAAGATGTGGGTTTGATTCTATTTCATGGAGATTAGATATATTTGTAGTTTTAGATTGTCATGTTGAAGATAATAGGGCTACATATTTTGAATTTTTTTGGTTGGAAGGGATCTAATCATTGGCCCATCAAATTGTCATCTTCTCTCTTTTGTTTCCCTAAAAGGCCCTTTTTTCAATTTCAGCAAGCGTGGCTAAGGCATCATCATATTCATGTGTTCATGCAAGCTTGACGAATCAAATGGATGCCTCCTTTTGAAAAAATCCATGTGTTCTTTTTTAAAATGCTTCAATTTATTAAATTTAATCTGAAAGACTAGAATAGAGTTTATTTTGGCAATATTTTTCTAAAAAATGTTTAATCTTAAGAAATATTAGATGATATTACACTCCAAAATAAAGAATTTTGTATTCTTAAGGAGCCTTTATATGTTCAGTCTACTTTCTACAAAGACCTTATTAAATGGGATATAAGAGAGGAGATATTTTGGAAGTAAAAATATAGAATACAATAACTATAGGAAAGAGATGGAAATGCCTCCTTTTATTATTCAATTAAACGGTGAACGTGCTACACCCTTAATACTAGAGTCTATATATGGTTATGAATAGTTATTTTGTGGCTACCTTAACTCTTAATTAATTTATATCACTAATATTATATTATTATTTAGTTTTAGGTCAACCTATGGCTTATATGCAGCTATATAAGTCATCCTGGGTGATATCCTAGGTGTAAGTAGGGCATATATAATGAGTTAATGAGTCTTATTTTATCATTATATTGTGAATAGTGTTCTAATTGGAGATATTTGGAGGTTTTCCCCCCTTTAAGTGGCTTGTTATTCTCATGTATTATTAAATATTATCATATTATTTCATATTGTATTCCTCTTTTGTGCAACTTATTTTATTACAAGTAGCACCAGAGCATTCAATGATAGCACTTTGTAGGAAAGACATTTTTTCATTCTTGGAGGTCATTTTGTAAAGCACATATTGTCCATATTTTGATGAACTTTTTCTTGGTTTTTGGAGGGAATTTTAAAGGAATATTAAACAATCTTTAGTATAAATTTCAAATGAATTGGAGTACTATTAAGGGATTAGTTACTGAATTATGGTTTCTTCAACTTTTATTTGGGAAGAGAATATCTTTTAGATTTGGATTTTTTTTTCCTAATTCTTTGAGTCTATTTTCATAATATGTTGAAGATATGATAGTAATTTTTTTAAAGGAATTAGGGTATAATAAAGTCATTTATTGTTAAATTATGGTTTCTAATAAATTCACTCTGAAGGTTGTATATCAATTAATTTTTTAGATGTGTTTTAGTAAAGTGCTTCCTATACCGCGATAAGTTATAGTTAAAAAATTAGAGTATTTGGAATTTATTTGTGTGATTTATTGCAAAAATAAAATCTATCATGATGACATTGATAACAAGAGGTAAAAATAATGTTTCCACACCTAGAAAATCTCTAGATAAGGATAACGTAATAATTGATGATATTACTCCAAGTGATTATATAAAAAAGGTGAAGGAATAAATTTCATCAATGAAGAAGGATGTGTATCACCTGATAGGAGAAATACAATGTGGTGCAGGTGCACCCTAGCAGAGCATGCCTCAAGGAGGAAACTTCAAGTATTTGAGTTAAAAATGTTGATCAAATATTATAAAAAGGTCTAAATGGCCACATTAGACATATAATAGGTCATAGTTAAGAATTTTGGATTCATTAGCAACTAAATGTAAAAAGTTGCAAAAATTGACAAATGTTGTCAATGCAATGTTGTAAAAATGCAAGTTTAGGGAAGTTGAAGGGTCATTGAAGCTTAAAAGCTAGTTTTGGGTGTTTGGAAAGTTCGAATAGAATGTAATGATTTTATAAAGGAATTATGTAACCTCTAAAACTTTGAGGAAGGTTGGGGAAATCTGTAGGAGGAAGAAAATCAATGAAATTCTTAGTTTTTATGTTATTTTCTTGAAATTTCTATGTTTTAGGCCATTGTACAACCATGTTTTGTACACAAATCCTCTCCTTCTCCTTAGAAAATTAGAGGCCTATGATCCTATTGCAACATTCAATTTATTTCATTAAAATACATTAAGATTGGTCTAAGTTATGAGTAAATTTTTCTAGGAAAGTAAAAACCTTGATCCAAGGTAAACATTGAGCATTTAAAATGTTGTTTCTCCCATTTCTGTTGTGGAAAATACCTATAAGTTGGTGAGAAGATAATTTTATATGTATTTTAAATTTTTTCAAGGTTCCAATGTTTATGGTTAAGGTTTGGGGCTGATTCCAAGAAGCCCTAGGTCTGTAATATGTGTAAAATATGGTAAATCACAGTGTACAATGGAATTTAATGAGTTTGACTATGGAACATGAATCCTACTTGAGTAATATTATTTTGTAAAGGTGTATGTATGTATTTAAAATTATTTTCTAATTATTTTTGGTGAATTTATATGTTTAATACCATTGTTTGTTGACTGTTCTATTTGGTAGAGTTGGAATAGCCCTATTTTGGAGTAAAAAAAGAGGGTTTAGGATTGGAGTTTGATAAAATTTCATGAAAAAGGTTTGGTAAATTATTTAACTAATTTTTTTAGAATTTATTGGATATTTTTATGGCTTTCACAAAGGGTAATGGGCTTTCATTTTAAATTTGGTTGTGTATGTGGCCTAAAAGGGCCTAGTTGTTGGTTATGGCAGTCTACTTGGAGAAGTTCCCTTATTTGAGATGTCAAGTTTGTATTAGGGTTTGAGTCTATCATTATGATTTTGATTATGGTGGTTGAAGGGTTAAACAAGAAGTTTTATGACTTATTCTTTGTTTAGGTGTTTTGACACAATGGTTTTGTGAAGGGAAAATGAGTCCTAGTTGCAAGGAAAAGTAAGAATTTGGTTTAGTTTTAGACTAGTTGAGTTTGGTTGAGATTTTTGTGGACCTACATTATCATTAATATGGTATTAGAGATCAGAAAGGTATAGGAAGATAAATATTTTTTTGGTTTTGTGTTGTGGTTTGTGCAAGTTAAGAAGAACCTAGTTGCTACCAAGAGACTAGGTTAAGGAAATAGAAAAGGACCTAGGTGAGGCAGAGAAAGTTGAGAGAAAGTTGAGAAGCAAAGAGAAGCTCGCTTGAAGAGAAAATATGGAAGTGTTTAGAAGAAATTTTTAGGTAGAGGAAGAAAGGAAAAAGAGAAATAGGTAAGAGAAATTTGATAGAGATATAGTAGCACTAAAGCAAGACATAAGAAGATTGGAATTGGAATTTGAAATGGAGATCTAGAGTAGTTGATTAGAAGAGAATTCAGTTGACACTTGAAAATAAGGAGGAAATTGGTATGGACCATTCAAAAGATAGTAAAAAGGAGAAGAAGAAAAAGAGCTTCAAGATATAGAAGAAGAACTCAAGGATGAAGATAGTGTAGTCATTCCCAAGCATGAAGGTGAAGATAAAGCAGAGATGAAGAACTTGATTTCAAAGGAAGGAGATATTGAGTTGGAGTAAATACTAGATGAATAAATGATAAAGGATGAATTTCTTTTGGAAACTTGCAAAGAGTTGAAGAATGATGGAGGTATTGTGATAGAGTTAATGTATCATTTCTTTGTTATGCTAATATTTTGGACAAGGAACAAATTGCAGATCGAGATGTAGCAATTTGAAGAGGGAAAAAAGGATATTGGAACATTTTAGGGCATAAAATACTACAAGGAGGATCTTTTGATTATCCAAGAGGACTTGGCAGGTTGTTTTTGGTTGGGAGAATGGTGCAAGTGCACCCTAGTAGAGCATGCCTCATGGAGGCAACTTCAGGTTTTTGAGTAATTTTTTTTGATAAAATGTTGTAATAAGGTCTAAATGGACATATTAGACATATAATAGGTCATACTTAAGCATTTTGGAGTCATTGGGACTTAAATGTAAAAATTTGCAAAAATTGATAAATGTTGTCAATGCAATGTTATAAAAATGCAATTTTAGGGAAGTCGAAGGATCATTGAAGCTTAAAAGTTAGTTTTTGGAATTTGGAAAGTTGGAATGGAATTTAATGATTCTATAAAGGAATTATGTAACTTCTAAAACTTTGTGGAAGGTTGGGGAAAGATGTAGGAGGAAGAAAATCAATGAAATTGTTAGTTTTTCTGTTATTTTCCTACAATTTCTTGGTTTCAGGCCATTGTATGGCCATGTTTTGTACACATCTTGTCCCCATCCTTAGTAAATTAAATCCTTGTTAGTCTATTTCATTATTAAATTTTATTTCATTAAAATCCATTAAGATTGGTGTAATTTATGAGTAAATTTGTCTAGTCGGGTAAAAATCCTAATCCAGGGTAAACAGTGAGCATTTAAAATGTTGTTTCTCCCATTTCTACTATCAAAAATCCATGTAAGCTAGTGAGAAGATTATTTTATATGTATTTTAAATGTTCTCAATGTTTCAGGATCTATGGTTAAGGTTTGTGGTTGATTCCAAGAAGCCCTAGGTCTACAATATGTGTAAAATCTGGTAAATCACAATGTATAGTGGAATTTAATGGGTTTGACTATGGAACATGAATCCTACTTGAGTAATATTATTTTTTAATGGTGTGTGGGTGTATTTAAAACCCTTTTCTATTTGGGTTTGGTGAATTTATATGTTTAAGGCCATTGTTTGTTGATTGTTTTGTTTGGTAGAGTTGGAATAGTCCTATTTGGAGTCAAAAAAGAGGGTTTAGGATTGGAGTTTGATAAAATGTCATGGAAAAGGTTTGGGAAATGATTTAACTGATTTGTACAGATTTTATTAGATATTTTTTTAGATTTTAGAAATGATAATGGGCTTGGAGTTTAGAGTTGGTTGTATATGTGGCCTAAAAGGGCCTAATTGTTGGTTATGATAGTCTACTAAGAGAAGTTCCCTTATTTGAGATGTCAAGTTTGCAATAGGGTTCGAGTCTATCATTATGATGTTTCTTATGGTGGTTGAAGGGTTAAACAAGAATTTTTATACATTATTCTCTATTTAGGTGTTTTGACACAATCGTTTTGTGAAGGGAAAATGAGTCCTAGTTGCAAGGACAAGTAAGAATTTGGTTGATTTTTTGACAAGTTTAGTTTGGTTGAGAGTTTTTCAGACCTGCATTGTCATCACAATGCTTAATAGGATATATATCAAACATACATAGCATGCTAATTTCTCATATGAAAGTATAATGAATGTATGTCTCAAGAAACCAAGGTGTGTCATTTAGGTTAGAAAATATTGATCCAAATACTAATATGAATATGGAATCTAGGTACTTGATACCAGAGATGGGTATGTGTAATTTTGATTTCAAGGATCCACTAACATGGATAAAATAAATGATTTTTTAATGTGAATCAAATACTATGTAGAAAATGGTCTTAATGGATTCATTTTATGTAGAACTAGAGAAATTAATTTTGTATTGATGGCTATGTATTCATAAAAAAAATAAGGTCTCACTATCTAATTGTCAATTTTTACTAAGTATCTAAAATTATAGTATAGAAAAGTGTGGCTAAAATATTCTTCAATTGACCAACTAAACATCAAAAAATATAGGATTACTAAAATATTAGATTAAATAGTTTAAAAATATATCCTAAAGAGTGGATACAATTACAAAGGATAACTTGAGTGACTTATTTTTGGGTGGTATCAAGGAGAATATTCAACATTACCTACACACATTTAGTCTTAGATCTATATTTGAGTCTTTTATATTAGCATGAAAGGTAGAGGATAAGTAATTAATTCCTAAAAAGTAAGGGGCTAATGGATAAGAGATAAAGGATTCTCAAAAAAATATATTCATCAATCTACTAGAATAACACTGGACATAACATTCAAAAAAAGTGAGAAAATGGGTTATGTTTCAATTGTGGTAGAAAATATAACTAAGTAAATAAATGCAATAAAAAAAATTATTCTATTTTGAAGGTCAAAGTGAGTAAGAAGAGGAAAATCCAATATTAAAAGGTGATAGGGAGTTAAATGAGGAATCACAGGAGCCCCAACCAATCATTTCTTTTCATGAACTCTAGGTTTTAGCACCCCATAAAATCTCATGGCAGTTATTTTCTTAGAAAACAAAGAGTAATAATGTTGGTGTGAATAAAAATCTTGTACCAAGCTAATTCTCACTAGAGGAAATATTCACATGTTAAGTTTACTTAGGTCCTAATATTTTGTTTGGAAGACTTAGTTGTCATGTCTATATCTTATCTTTTCAACTTTTATGTCAAGTTAGTTGTCTCATGTCATAGGATTAAGACACTAGTAATGATCTTGTCTAATCCTATGTATCAAATTGGCTATATAACCAAGGGGTTCTCATTTATAAATCAATTGTTGGATATTCAATTCCATTGAAATCTTGAGCATTGTAGAATGATCTCTTTGTTCTTTCCATTTGGCCTCAAGATCTTGGGTTTATATCTACATAGTCAACTCTAACATAGTATAAGAGAAACTTTGGAGATTCTAGCAATTGTAGAATATACTAGCCTTGAAAGGAATATTTCAAGAGTACTTTTAGACAACTGTCAATGACTTAGATATCATCAATTTTTACCTTATATTTTTACAATATTCTAATTGAATATTCCATGGGTGTGTAGACATGTGACATCCATGTGGCTATCAAATTTAGACTAGAAGATTGGTGATGTCCATGGCCCTTTATAATTTCATCACCCCTCACCATTTGAGTTTTCATTTTGAAGACCAATTTTCAAACATTCATAACTTGGGCTTAGGACCTCCTTTTTCTGAACAATATTTTTATTTTGGAAAAATTCATGCTCTTCATAGTGGTGCAAATATTTTTTGATTTTGGTGAAAGGGTTTTGCAGAAATTCCAGATTATAACAGGCTTTCTACATTTTTTTTATTTTGGGAAATTCAAGGGCTCCAGTCTCATTTCTATAGTAACACATTTTAGTGATTTTTTTTTTAACTGCATAATTTTTGTGTACATTTTAGTGGAATGATTAGATTGATCTCATTTTGTACTAAACATTTTACTTGGTTTTGTGGCCTAATTTGGCATTTACATGTACTAATATCAAGACCACTTCACTATTTTTGGCAAGTGGCATCTATAATCACATTGATCATAAAGTTAAAATATCATATTTTTTGGTGGGTTCATTGATTGAATGAATTTGGAGGGATTCTTCTTCTGGTTGTGGTTGCATACCTCTTGATTTGTGGTCTTCTCATTTCATTATGGAAAAATATTCAATTCCACTTCTTACACCTTACAACTATTGTAAATGAAAATATAAAATGAAAAAATTCCTAAGAGTTAAGAGATTATATAGGATAGTTCATGGGCTTGACATGGCAAACCAGCAAATGATGAAGCTAAAAATAATAAGTGGTTGAATAGTTGTGAAGAAGCCATTTTTATTTGTTCTTGTATGTATCTCCTAAGTTGTTTCATATTGAGAACTTGAATACACCCATAGCTATGTGAAGTACATTGTCAAATTTATTTGGATAAACAGATGAAATTCAAGGATATTTGGTAGAGAATGAATAAATAAGCCTTAATCCATGTAATTTTGACAATATATAGGACTTCATCATCAAATTCAAGTCACTAATAACATAATTGAAGGAATATAAATTTGAAAAATCAGATACATAAATGGTGTTAAGTGTTCTTTCAAAGATAGGACCTTAATATTTAGTGTTTTTGTCTACTTTCTATGCTACAAATAATTTCTTTGGGAGTGATTTTAAGATGCCATCCTTTGAATATTTTTGTATGAAACTCACTAGGGAGAAAGTTAAGATTATTCAAATGGGTTCATTGAAGTCTTCAAAATCTCATGCCTTGATTGCAAAGGATGAGAAGTCTTTAAGTGGAAAAGAAAAGAAAAAGAACAAGCCTAAGAAGAACACATAATCAAAATATAGTTCCATAGAAGAACATAAAAAAAACTTTTCTAAGGGGGAAACATATAAGAAGGACAATCCTAGACTTGTGCTAATTGTAAGAAGAATGTACATAAATAAGGATATTGATGAGTTGAAACAACTTCTCAAAAAGAATCAAACTGATTTTCCTTTTAGAATGTCTAAATCACCTTCTCCTTATTCTTCTTCTTCAAATAGTCTAATAAGGAAAAATATGGTTTGGCTTCTACTTTAGGAAGTCAAGGATATACTCTTTGTGCTTTTCTAGGTCATGGATCAAGGAGATGACTTCTAGATTTAGGAGAATCTCATCATATGGCATCTTTGTAGTCTATATTATCTTGTTTTGAGCCTTGTATTATGTCTCCTATTTTGATGGGAAACAATACATACATGAGTGTACTTGGAATGGGGTCTATTAGTTTCAGGGAAAAAAAATTTAAAAACTTTTGTGTGTTCCTCATTTGACAAACATTTTTCTTTGCATATATCATATTACACATGGTGGAGATGGGACAATTATAGAGTTTACTCCTGATTGAGTCATCATTCAAGACTTGGAGAGTAGATAGATTATTGCTAAGTTGGGATGGTTGATGATTAATCTTAGTAGTATACCTTTGCATATTTTTCTTCTAATGGTTACATTGTTCCTTCAAATTTTTATCACACTTCTAGTTTGAACCATGATTTAGAGGAGACATTTGGCTTCTTGAACTTGGGAGTAATCACATTAAATTAAATTATTGAGCCATACATTTCATCTCCTCGCTCTACTATTTTATTTGATGATTCTTGTGTTGGTATAGATTTGGCTTCTTGTTATTTAGTGCAACATGATATTCATTTTCTTTTAGATATGGTTACTTGTGATGGCTTCTTGATAGGAATTTTAGAATTATTTATGGAATCTCTTATTTTAGATTTGGGAGACACCATTGATTGTTTTTATCTTCTCTTTTATGGAGATGATTCTTCTTTAGTTGTTGTGGTTGAACACTTTCACCCTCTTTTTCATTCTATAAATCATCATTTTTCATACTTTTACATGAGTGTGGATACTTTTGGATGGAATTTGGAAGATTCTTCTTTATATTTAGAGATATCATTATCTTTGGATTGTGTTCTACATTCATCTCTACAAGATTCTAGATTACCCTTTTCAGTAGTGTGACCTAGAATTCATGGAGTGTGTTAGCTTTATCATTGGGTAAACCAAAAAAAGTGGTTTACAATTCAAATGAGGAAGTAAAACTAACAAAAAATGACTCCATGCCAAAAAAAATCATTCTTGGGGTCTGAACGAACTCATTGGTTCGAATGAACCAAAAGAGGGTTTGCTCAAACCTAGGTTCAAGTGAACCCATTAAATGCATCTCGCTAGAAAAGAACATGCAAACCCCTTTTTGAAAGGGGGTTCAAATGAACCAGGGTTCGAATGAACCCTAGTTCGCTTGAACCCCCCTTGGTTCGAGTGAACCCCCCTTTTCCCTAATCCCTACTCTTTGCCACCAAAAAAAAAAAAAAAATTCCCTTCACAGCTCAGGTTGATGATGAAAATGGAGGAGACTTCATGAACCCAATTGGAATTAGGTAGTTCTCAGAACGAACTATCCAATGACTATAATTTTAATATGTTTTGGTTTTATTATCTAGTTGTTTTTTATTTTTATTATTAAACATAGGTTTTTAACCGAAAATGAAACTCTTTGTTCTACACATGTGGAAAAATAGAAGATTATAAAAAAAAATTGCAAAATATGAATGCACCAGATATTGAGGTCCTCGATCCAACAAAAAAAGTTACATGTTATACGGTCTACCTATGTCTGAATTGTAATATGTTTGACTTCGAAACTTGATTAAGAAAAAAAAAATCAATAAAAAACTATACAACCAAGGGGAACCACTAGATATCAGAGTTACAAATCTAAATTTGAAAGAATTAGAATTGTATCCTTTATGGAAAAAAAGTTATTCATTATACGGTTAGTATCACTCCTTAAAACTGTTGTTTTCTAAAAAGAACTAGTTTTCAAGGGAGATGGAAAAAGAGGTGCAATCTGATTCCAAGAATTTTGAAAAAAAAATATTTAGAATATGCAGACAAAATTTCATGAAACTCTAGTTTGCATCATCTTCAAATTTCTCACGATTTAGCCTCTATAGGTGCCCAAAGTGAATATTTAGTTACAAAAAATTATTTGAGTGTCCAATTAGGCCAAAAATTGTAAACCACTATTGTGGGATCACCCCATTGACATGGAGAAACTTGAGCATTCTTTAGAGGTATCATACATCATATATCTTCCCTCATATTTCTTTCAATAATGGAAAGAAATCCAGCTATGAACATGAATAAAATGTAGATTCAAATACACCTAGGATCAACTAAGAAACTAAGCATTTAACCAAATTAACTCATATTCCTAATGAAATCCTTGAAATTCTAACTAAGAATCCATTAAAAACATGAAATTTATCATGGAAACCTAATTAAACACTCAAACCTCATCCCATTGGGGGATTAGGGCTAACTTGATGTGGAAGGATCAAGTCTTTCCTAACCCCATTGATGCAAAGCTTGAAGTTGATATGATAATGGAGATTGCACCACAAAATTTGTCCCAATTTCTCTCAATTGATGGATGTAAGTATGGAATTCAATAACATAAGGCCACTCAAATGGTTTTTTGGATGAATAACTCATAGAAATGAGGACTATTTATAGGATTTTTGGTTGAATCAATGTCTAAGATTGATTTGGTTAATCAATGGATGAAATTGAAAGATAGAGTATGGAATGGATCAAGGATTCCAATTGATGGATGAGATCAAATATTGACATGGATCAATGATTCTAAGGAAGGGCTCTAATTGAGTTAGAATATGTTGAAAGATATTTCTATTTGGAGGGAAATATTTGAATATGAATTAGAGGAATATTCTTGAGAATATTCTCTTTCAAGTGGGAGAAGTTGAAGAAATTAGAAGATATTAGTCAATAAGATATTATTTAATTATGCAAGATGAAAATTTAGGATACTAATTAAATAATTAGCTCATTTAATTAAAAGGGTGAGATTAATGAAATTCAATTAAATAATTACAATTATTTAATCAAATGAGAGGAATGAAGGGATTTAACCAAATAATTTGAATTATTTAATCAAGTAGGATGAAAATTAGTATGAGAAGGATGAATTAGCCAAATAATATTGATTATCCAATTAATAGAAGAAAATGATGAATTTGATCAAACAATTAGGATTATTTAATTAAATAGACCAAAGAGGTCAAATCAGGGTAGAAATGGTGTTAGTAAATCCAATCAAATGTGTGATATTAATCAGGTCAATTTCAAGTGTCTATATTTTTTCCCTCTTTGGAGCGAGGTACCTACTATGTTGGTTCAAAGAACTGATGTTCCTTAGATCAACATTGTTAGTTAGATCAAAAATTGAAAAATTCATGATTTTTCTAGATGTCCCACTATGCCCTAGTAGAAGGAATGAATAATGCTAGTATACTTCCCCCTTGAGAAATTGAGGAATTTTTTTTATTTTTAAGGTCAAGATCATGACAAGAAATAAGATCAAACCAATTATAAAGAGCACACAAAAAATGCTCTAGGACACTGATAAAACAACTAAAATAGGTTTCCAAGCTAAAAAATAGAGATAGAAGACAAAAATCCTAGGTTTTGCTATGCAAGGACGTGAAAAAACCTAATTTTATTTCATATATAGGGGCTAGGGGTCATTTTCAAACTCATTTGCACATTTGGAGTTTGAAAATTTGAGAGATTTGGAGAGACCTTGCAAAGCTCATGACCTAATGGTGGATAGTGTGGTTCCTCTATACCTCATAGATCAAGTTTTGTGAGTTCCAGTGGCTAGCCGATGTAGGACCACCTGTATGTACCTCAAAAAAATTTCTTGCAATATTTTTTAGATAGGCTAATTTTTGGTTAAAAACTATCAATATGTGCACTACTATTTTAGTGGTGCACTTGTTACAATCAACGTCACACTTTTTTGGCCCAACGGTGCACTTATAAAAGTGTTTTGCACTTCTGACATGTGCACGAGTATATAAAATACTCCATTCCACTTGGTAAAAACACACACACGCAAGATATTCATACTATCACACTTGTGAAATTTAGAGCAATACACTTGTTACAAAATGAAGTGCACTTGAAATACTACCACACTTTCATTTTAGTGTTGTACTTCTAAGAAATGTGTCACAATTGGAAAATGATAGTGCAACACAGTTGTTTAAAGTGTCACACTTGCTTGTCTAGGGTTTCTAACTTAGAAAGTTTTCTAATTTTTAACAAATTTGATGTTATGCATGTTGTGCATGTAGGAGAGATTCTATTTCCTATAGTCATGCAAGAGGAGACCTAGCATTCTATGGCATTTTGAGACTTCATCCTTCCATATTCCTACTAGTGATGCAACTGTGACCCTTGAGATTGTTATGCATATCCTTTGAGTATTGATTCATGGTGTCATGGTTATTTACAACAAAACCTAGTATGGATGCCCTCTTTCAAGTACTACGAGCCTCTTCTTTACAAGTGGAGAGATCTATTAGATTGAATTGTGAAAACAACATGGATGGGTCAATGAGCTGACATTGGTGATTGTAGTTCTAATCATGGGATTCCAAGTTCCTGATAGACACGGAAGAGGATTCAACATCGATTGGGGTGTAGTTCTAGAGGGTATGGTTGTGGAAATGACAACATATGCCTAGGGTTTTGTTATTATATCTTCTCTTTACCATAAAATGCACCAAGTGGTATACATGAAAGGACACAACCTATCTACTGGTGTTACTTTACTACAAATCTAGGCTTGGGAGCACATTATCATGTTCAAGCATGTCATTACAATGAGAGACATTGATGAGGAGGATCTAGTTCTCTATAGGTACCGAGCCATGACTACACTCCAACACACAAGGGTGATGGGAATAGCACACTAGAGGAGGGTTATAGATGATATGATAGTATTTAGGTGGAGAACCTGGCTCCAAGTGCATCCATTTGTTGACAATTAGGAGTGACTATTCTATGCTTGAAAAATATAGTGGATCATGGATCGCTAACATCATATTATTGAGAGGTATCTTTTGGATCGAGTTGCTCGATAGTTCATTGATTAGTAGGATTTCCTACCACCAAATTATAGAGCTATATATGCATCTACCTCTGGAGAGGTATCTTCGATAGAGCAAGTAAACCAAAAGGTTGCAATTCAAGATTTTGTACATCTTGTTCCACTACCATGGGCTTATGTAGGGGGTTTTGATGATCCTAAAACCACATGTGATTATGATGCTTGGTTAATTCATCACACTCCTATCAAATTGAATGATCATGTAGGAAGTGATGGTGTAGGATGAGGATAGGGTAGAGCCATAGGTAGAGGGTAAGTTTGATATGTACCTTAGTAGCCTCCTTAGTAGCATGATAGAAAAGTTCCTAGGTTGGCCAGTAGCTAAGGTTTGTTCAATAGCAAGGGGTTGTTCAACAACTAGGGGTCTAGCAAGTAGGACCACCTCCATTGCCACCACCACCACTCCAATAGTAGCAGGGGCCAGATCTAAAATATCAGGGTATGTAGGTGCTCACGGTCGAGAGAGATCGGTAATTATGAGAGAGACTCTGCTTGTCAGGAGCGAGATCAAGCTAGAGTTGAGAGAGATAAATATCAATAAGACAGAGACCAAGAGCAACAATAGAGTCAATAGTTAACCCTACAACTAGCTTAGGATATATCTCATTGTCAATAGATTGAGGAGATCACATAGCTATAGGCATAGGCTCATGGAAAGGGATATGTATCAACTACACTTTATGGACAAGTCATGGTAGAGGCATCTTACTATAGAACACTATATCATCAAGATGTTCATCGACATCGACAATAGCTAGATTTTTCCCATAGGAGCAGGATTGCATTGATTGATTCATTGGGTGGACCATCAATAAAGGGGCATTCAAATAGAGGAGGTTATTAGCTACCACCTCACTGAGATGAGGATCCAAGGAGCAAAGGATAGATCCATGTATATAGACACATTTTTTATGTATAACCTGATTGTTGATGTATATTCATTCATTGGCTAGTTTTGGATATCCTGATGTATATATTGACGATATATCACACATTTCTTCCTATATGTATCATGACATTCATTATTTTTATATATATATATGAGATGATCAGATGCAAAATTTATAGCTATGATGTTTCTTTTATTTCATTTTTATGCTTATGCTAATGATGCATGGATGCATATGTTTATTATATGGATGCAGATGCTCATATTATGATGATTTCTTCTAGTATGCATATGATTTGATGTGTATGATTTATGAATATGCTTATGATAATGCATGTATTTTTTATGATATGATGCAATATGGATTTATGCAAATGTAATAGATGATTTTTTTTATGTATATTTTCCTATCTAACATGTAATGATGATGCACATGATATATATATGTTATGAGATGCATCCTTTTTGTATTTTTTGTGATATGTTTTGGTAATGCAAGATTTATGTATGTTGATGGTTTATGGATGCAGGATGGATGCATTTATGTTATTTTTTTGTTGACTATAATGATACCATGTTTAAAATGTTAGCATGGATAGAATAAATAAGATGAATGTTGATGAACCATTTCTTTTAAGATTGATTCAAGAATCCAACAAGCCTATGTTTATTTAATACTTTATCAGATATGAAATAAGATAGAGTAGATGATATTTCTTTGGTTTGGTGTTAGGAAAAAATTCATCATGTCCTTGCCAAAAGCGCCACTGCGTGGTTTTCATTAAAGGATGATTTTTATCTTTACTATTTTCTTGCTTTTTTTTTTTTGAATTTTTGAAGATTTATGCATATGTTGAACCACCTGATGGTAATGATGCAGGTGCTTTTGTCATGATGTACCAATTATATCTTTCTTGAAGAATTTTCTTTGCTAAGATATGGTTGCTTAAATGCAACCCCTGAGATTCTTGATCTGTCTTGTCTATACTAGAGTTAATTTCATCTAGATGTGCATATTGTGATAGAGTTCCTTTAGAATCCTTATGATAAAGGCTTGTTTCCAACATGGTTAATGCAAGAGTTGGATATCATGAATGGTGAAATGGATGATGAAGTACATTGAGGAATATGAGATGGAGATGGATTGGTCAAAATTTTTGAATCTTTGATTCTCCAAACTTGGGTTGATGTGAAAGGATTGGTAGATATGAAGGTTTGTGTGAAATTAGGGCCAACTTCTTGATACACTTTATACATCACATGTGAAGCCTTCTTTTTTATTTGTGGACCTCTTTGGTGGATACATTTCTCTTTCTTATTTTTCCCTATAGTTTCTTTGACTGATGGAGTTTGATAGGGATGATTTTCTTTCTTTTTCTTTAGTATCCATTTATATTTTCTCTGTCAATTTTTCTTCACTGATTATTTTTCTTCATTGAATTTATGCTTTCTTTGATATGAGTATTTATTTATGTGTTGGTCCTAATTTGTGGATGGGATGATGGGTGGATGACAATTAGTGGCATGGCTAGTGTGTAGCATTGGGTTTGGTTACATCATAAGGATTCTTTGTTCTCCCCATGTTGGTGTTTTCATTAGAAAAAGTTTCTGCTAGTATTGTGGAAGTATTACTAACATACTTTTCTTCTCCTACTATAAACCATTTTCTTGTTATTCAAGTTTGTTTAACTTTTCTGATTTTGAGATACTATATTTTTGTAAACATAATCCTTTGTTCTGATAGTGCTCATGTAGTGTGGAAAAATGTACTCCTTTATATTTTCACACTATTTTTGAGTCCCTTCATTAAATTAGGCTTAATTAAGCATCTAATTGGCCCAATTTTACATTTAAAATCCTAATTAATTTTATTTTTTGAAAGGGAAACTTGTATTAAACAATTGTAAGCATTAATTAAATTGTCTTAAAATTGGTGTGTCCTAGGTTTGGGGCCTAGGACCCATTCGCCCAAGGGCGAATTGGTTCACCTTAGGTTTAAGAACACAATTTTTAATATGTTTTTGGCATAAATTTAATGATTCAAATTTTATTTGCAATTGTAAGACTTTGATGTTTAATTTTTTAGAAATTAGGAAAAAACCTATAAATACCTAGTCTTTTTATCAATTTAAAACATCTAGCAAAAAGGAAAATTTCACAAGAGATAATATTATTGTCAAGAGCATTGAAGAGAATATTTATTACTCATCTACTACAACATTCAGTATCCTATCATGATGTCAAATATTTGTGTGTGTTCATGCATGTTTTTGGAGCTAATAATGTGATGTAGGTTTCAAGAATTCAAGAATAAATTCAAGCACCAAGATCAACATCCAATTAATCCATTTCATGCAAGATAAAGACCTTGGAGAGATGTGTTAGATTTCAGTCCTTCAAGGGTTCTTAATCAAGGGTTTGGTGAGTTGAAATATAGCATTGTTCATTCATCATTCCTTCCATGCATGTGTCACTTCATTTAAAGGTTTAATTACCAAAGAGAGGTTTGACCAAGGTGAACCCCCATTCACCAAAAATTAAAATATTTTCCCACTCTTTGTGGTTGCATACTTGCAACTGAAGAAGGATTTAAGATTGATCAAAGTTGTAAAGTTGTCAAATTGTCATCAAGATACAAAAACTCAAATCCCAAATTCATTTCCAAATTTTTGGTAGTGAAACTTAGGGAAAACATAAACTTAGATCCATCTCCAAAGGACCCTAAAAATTTAACAAAGACTCATTCATCCTAGGGTGAATCTATCCCGAGAGGACACTCAACAAAGTATTTTTATGACAAGTGAATAAATTCATACCCAACTCAAATTTATCGAAAGTTTGTCAATTTTTTTAGATTAACGTTTTAAATTGATTATTCAAGTTTTACCTTGCATAATTGTATTTATTTTGTATTTTTCATTTATCTCCCAAAAGTGCATTTCATGTTGATATCCATTAAGGTTGACTCACCTAAGGTTTGAAAGTCAATCTTTCCCTAGGGGACCTCTTTTTCCTAATGAACTAAGGAAGATAGGTGTATAATACCCCCTTTTTATCACTTCATATTGGTGAACCTATTTTTCCATGTTTCATCTCTATATCCTCATACTCAATGTCTTGAATTTGAATTTGGGATATGTTAGATGTTGATGTTGATTCTTGAGATTTTGATGATTCAAAAATTAGTGTAAGAATCAATAACTTATATATTTTCTTGGACTTGTGTGATGATGTCAAGAGTAGGAGACTCTTGTTTTGGATGAATATTTTCTATATGTACCTTAAGAGGAAACATCTCATGGGTGGAATTTAATGTGTCTTTGAAAGTCTAAATAGATTGGAAGATGTTCGTCAAATCATAGTACTTTGGGAAAGTGAGCTCCTTTTCTTGGCTTATATTAGAAAAAAATATCACTTACAGAGCGAAAGATACTATGTAGATCATGACAATGTTGTGGGGATATGGGATCTTGATCTTGACTCAATTTGGATAAACTTTTGTTATACTTAGGATTATCATCTTGACATAACTCTAGCATAGATAGTATAGCTTTGGTAAAAGAATCTTCACAAGATTTGATGTGTGTAGATGTTATAAGAGATTCTTCTTGTTGTATTAGAACTTCTTCAATGTGTCCAATCATGAATTCATATGGGAGAGGGATATTCTAATGAGACATACTTGATTCCATTACTATATGAAATATTACTAGGCACTGTTGATTGATCTTGAAATTGGCTTAAGAACATGCCTTGATGCATGTCTAATATTTATTCTTGTGATGGATGAGCAACACAAATGTGTCCTACCATGTTATCACAGATATAAAGGTATTTTTAGGTTAATCTTTCCTTTTAAATTACTATCAGATATTAGATCCATACTTTCCATGTTCTTGCATTTGCATATATGTGAGTTTCATCTACTTACATGTGAGTTGCACGCACTTTCATGAGATTTCATGTTGTTGGCATGTGCTTGAATGTTATTGAATGTGAATAATTCATGGTGTTTAAGGTTCTGGGTATTTTAGTGTTGTGATTTATTAGACTAACAAGCTTAAGGGATTTATTTTGAATGAATTGGCTGAGCACATGGGAAATAGGGTAGGGTTTCCACCTTTTAGGAGATATAACTTAGACCCATTTCACACTTTGGTTCATTACAAAATCAAGATCCCTCAACCAAGTGACTTAATTGAGGGATGGAACTAGGGGTTTCCTTATGTGATTAAATGGGGGTTCACCATTAAAATAAAGTTTCAAAGGAAAAATACAAACACTTATGCACAAAACCCTAGAAAATTGAAGACATGAAATCAGATAGATAGATAAAATGAAATAGAAAAGTACCTAGAGAAGTGGAGAGGCCAAAACAAGGTTTATAAACCTTAGAAACTGTTGTCTCAGATTGCACCAAGAGTGATATACCAAGTTGGGAGATTTATTCCCACTCTAGGGTTTTTAGGGTAGAATCTAGGATTCTTTAAGAGTTGATGAGGATCTGTTGAATGATGATCAACAACTATAATGATACTAATCTACCAGGTTGGGTGATTTAGTCCCACTCTAGGTTTTTTTTTACGATCTTTTTGAATCTTTCAAACCTAGATTAGAAATTGTCAAATGTTGTCAAAAGGCTATATCAAGGAGTAAAATGCCAGATTGGGTGAATTAGTCTCATTCACCTAAATTTGTAAAATACACATCACAAGAGAGAGAAAAATATTGTTTTATTTTTGGATAGGGGTGTACCTCATTCAAACCCCACTTGAGTAATTAAACTTTGAAATGAATTGAAATAACATGAAGGAATGGTGAATAAACAAATGAATGTAAAAATTCACCAAACCTTGTTTAATCCTTGGAGTTTAGACCTACAACTTGTATTAATTGTCTTAAATGGATGTAGATATTGATCATGAAACTTGATATGGATTTGAATGCTTGAACTTGGGTCATAAATGTTACATCAACATGTTAGCTCACAAACACACATGATTCATGAAGACCTTAACATGATGCTTGAATCTTGAATGTAGCTCAAAATGCTTGATGATTTTCTCTTCAATGCTCTTGTGAAATCTTGATCTCATAAATTTTCTATTAGGACTTGAACACTTGAAAGCTTAGATAAAACTATGTGAAATAACCTTGTATTTATACTTATTTATACCTAAATTCCCAAAATTATAACACTACAAGCCAACATCAGATCTAGGATAATAAAATCCCACCAATAATTTGATTTAAAATAGGTCCAGGTTAAAGTTAGACTAATACGCCAAGTTGGGTGTATGAGTCCTAGAGGCTTAAACTTGGGACAATGACTTTGGGTGATCCCACAATAGTGGTTTACAATTTTTGGCCAAACTGGACACTGATATTTTTTTTTTAAACACAATCTCCACATTCGGGCACCTATAGCGATTAAACCGTAAAGAATATGAAGATGATGCAAACTAGAGTCTTGTCATATTTTGTCTGTAGATTCTAAAAAAAGAAAATTCAATTTTTTTGGAATCAGATTGCACTTCTTTTTCCATCTCCCATGAAAATTGGTTTTTTTCAAAAAACAACATTTTTACAAAGTGACGCACACCGTATAATGCATAACTTTTTTTCCTTGAAAGATAAAATTCAATTCTTTCAAATTTAGATTTGTAGCTCCGATATCTAGTGCTTCCACTTGGTTAGATAGTTTTTTATTGAATTTTTTCAAGTTTTAAAGTCAAATCAATTACAATTTAGATAACACAACCGTATAACGCATAACTTTTTCTTGTATGTATCAAAATTCTTTTTGTATCAAGGACTCCAATATCTGGTGCACTCATATTTTTAAATTTTTTTTTTTTGATAATCTTCTATTTTTCCACTTGTGTAGAACAGAGAGTTTTGTTTTCAGTGAAAAACCTATATTTAATCAAACTTAAAAAACAGATAGATAATATAATCAAAACATACTAAAATTATATTTGTTGGATATCTTGTTTTGAGGGGAACCTGATACTAGTCGGGTTTTTGAGATCTTATCCATTTTCATTCTCAAATCGAGCTTCGAAACACAAAATTTTCAACAATTCTGGTGCCTTAGGAAGTAAGGGTGAAAAAAGAGGGGTTCGGCCGAACTAGTGTTCGGCCAAACATCTTGGAAAGATTCGGTCGAACATGGGTTCGGCCGAACCCATGTTTGGCCGAACCACCAATCCATGCAATTAAAAAAAAGAAATTAAATGGGTTCGACCGAACATTCCAAGAATGTTCGACCGAACACCCTATTTTTAATATTAATATACATATTATTATTTATATTATTTTTAAATGATAACTTAAATTTGATGGCCCTATGACCGTATTTAAAGATTTTTGCTATAAAATACAATCAAAATTTTAAGAAGATTGTAAAAGGAGATATTTTGGATAAACTGTGAAAATTTATATAGAATTATAATTATATATATGTTTGATTTATATATAATTTTACATACACTAACGTATATCATAATGTTTTAAGGGCACCCTTCAATAGATAACCGTAATTAAAAAATTTGTTGACAGGTAAATTCAAGCATCAAATTTAATCCTTTAGAGAGAGAGGGGGGTGAGTGGGAGAGAGATAAAGGCTAGGGGGTCCTAGGGTTTAAGGGTTAAGGGTAGAGGAGCTCGAGAGGGAGAGTGGGTACGAGGGATAGACTTTTTAGAGAGAGGGGGGAGTGGGAGAGAGATAAAGCGT